>JARJHM010000230.1:0-387500 GCA_033356055.1 Carex pumila
GATTATTTGAAATATTGTTTGAAAAATATTTATTTCGAAAATTATTAAAATAATTATTTGAAATAACACAAAATGTTACATTTTTGTTAGAATAATTATTTTTCCTAAAAAAATCGACGAAGTAGACATGTCTAATGTGTATTGTTTGTGTGAAAAAGTTTTGTTACATGCATATAATTATCCCATTGATTTATTTTTATTAATTTGCATTTTCAATTTATTTAAAATATTTGTGTTATAATATTGTTTTGCAAAATATTCCATCAGCTAGTACTTTGACTACGCATCTTGATTTTTAAATATGATATCTACGATAAAATGTTATCCATGTCTAATTTTTAATTTTTCAAAAATAAGGCATATTGGCAAAATTAATTGTTTTGTTCTATAAAAAAAAAAAAGTATAGAAGATGGAAAACATAAAATTTAATTTTGGAAAGGATTAATTTATAAATCACATTGAATGGTTGAATTGGTCAATCAAAACACTTATATTGAATTTCAAAACAGCATGCGCAACACTGGATGATTGCTATATTATTATTTATAGGAAAAAAAAATAAATTTGGGTCACCAAATAGTGTAGATTATTTCCAAAATAGTGTAGAATAATTTAGAAAGTTTCAAAATAGTGTAGATTAATTTAGAAAATTTTAAAGTGGTGCCCAAATAATTTAGAAACTTCCAAAATAGTGTAGAATAATTTAGAAAAGTTCCAAAATAGTTTAGAGTAATTTAGAAAGTTCTAAATTAGAGAAATTGGTAAAATTCCAAAATGGTGAAAAATAATTTAGGAAGTTGTAAAATAGTGTAGATTAATTTAGAAAATTTTAAAGTGGTGCCCGAATAATTTAGAAAGTTCCAAAATAGTCAATAATAATTTAGAAAAGTTCCAAAACGGTCTAGAATAATTTAGAAAATTTTAAAATAGTGTAAAATAGTTTAGAAAATTTCAAATTCGTTCCGAAATGGTTTAGAATGATTTAGGTAATCTAAATTTGTTTAGAAATAATTAGAAACATTCAAAACGGTTTAGATTAGTTTAAAATTTTTGAAAATAATGAATTAACTTTGAATTAATTTTGTAGCATGGCAGACGAAATCAATGATGAAGTACCTATGGCGCGGGATACTTTTAGTGATCTGTTGTGGATACCGCATAGCAGTCACAGGGTGTGTCAGGCTTCTGAGGAGGTAAGCAATTACTTATTTCTTTGTTTCTGACTTGTTCAGAAATATCATCTTGTTTTAATTTCTAATTTTTATTTTCGGTAATGTAGAAAAAGGAGGTTATAAACGTGAAGCACTACCGTTGCATGACCGCGTACCACGTTGCATACGCGTCATTCTTGATTCGATTGGGTTTATACCAGATCGCAGTCATGCCTCACAAAAAAATCGATGCGGCGCTGATACACGGACTTGTGGAGCGGTGGCGTCCCGAGACACACACCTTTCATCTTCCCTTCGGAGAGATGACAGGTATTAACTTCGAAACTATTTCAAATAAATCTGTCCTTTGTGATAATTTACTGACAATTCAAATGAAGAAATTAAAATTTTTTTTATTTGATAAATTACAGTTACGTTGGAGGACGTCAGCTGTTTATGGGGTTTGCCCATTACGGGAGTCCCAGTGACGGGGAGTACAGACGGGAGGAATGCAAAAGGCAGGCTCTTCGAATTGTTAGGAATCAAAGAGCATGAGCAGAGTGATCTTTTGAAAAAACGGGGGTCTGAGAGAAATGAAAAAAGCATGGAGTTGACTTTCCTGAAATCTAAGTTTCGGGAACGATTTGATAAGCTACCGGTAAAGCGCGACGAGCAGACGCTGAAGTGGTAAGTATATATATATATATATCAATTTATTTCATTCTTTAGCCTATCAATAATGTACTCACCTTGTCTTGAATTTTGCTAGGTTTGTCCGTGCATATATGTTGGACCTGATGTCGTCCAGTTTGTACCCAGACAGTGGCGGGGACGGGATACCGTTGTGGTATCTCGATCTAATTGTGGATTTGGACACGCCGGTACAGTACAATTGGGGTGGAGCGGTTCTTGCATATCTGTATCGGCATCTATGTGTCGCTACCAAGCCCGGGAGAGGATCTATGAATGGTCCGTTGATGCTTCTGCAGCACTGGTCATGGACCCGCTTTTCAGTTCTCCGGCCTGAGCCGCAAACTAAAAACTGGGAACCTGGTTGGGGTGCTCCAGACCTTGATACATGCGCATCTTTTGCGTACAAATGGTGTTGTCCGCACAAATACGTGTCATCCTCCCACTACAAGACCCAGGGTGCACGTATCCCGCGGGGCTAGTTTCAGAGTCTAACGGAGGATCATGTGAATTGGGAGCCGTACGGGAGGGTCTACAGCAAGCTTCCGACAGTGACCAAGCAGGGAAGGGTATGTTTCAATCTATTTATTTATTTAGTTATATGTTACCGTATTTATAAATTATAACTCACATTCTTGATAAATTTATCAGCCCTACTACTTGTATCGCGGTCCATTGATATTTTATTGGATCGTTGAGCATACCTATTCAGATCGCTGCATGCGCCAATTCGGATTGTTTCAAGAGATTCCGGTGCCAGACCCACTGAATAGGCACACGCATGTTGAGTTGCACAAGTAAGGTTCACTCACCGTTAGTTTCCGTATTTACGTTACTTACCTTTGGGTGTTAAGTTCTTATAAAATTATGAACAGGTTGATGTTGGGCTCAAAGAAGAACGAGTCCTGGGCCACAAGACACGCGGAATATGTTCAGTTGGCTACTGCATATGAGGCGCAAGTAATCAGAGAAGGTCGCTCGTTTGATCAAAATGACCTTCCGCGTTATCGCAAGTGGTACCAGAAGAGATGTATGGCATCTGTCTATCTGTTTAGTCAGCACGCAGAAGGAATGGATCGCACGAATTGGCTCCCCAGAACAGAGCATGGGCCGAGTGGATACATTCCCAGCGGACCACTTGTCACTCGAACTGTAAATATTTTTAATTGCTATCCTCTTTGATTCAGTTATTTGAAAACTCATAATTGCTAAATTTGAAAATGTTTGTGTACAGGCATTGACTGGGATTGGAGAGTTGGCGCACGGTGTCAAGATGTTCTTAACCAAGGGGTGGCGAAAGCTTGGTAAAAAACTGATGAGGACAGGCTGGCGTCTCTGCTGTGATACAGGTTTCGGTCCACGTGCCCGGCAAATGATGGATGAGGCGGGGATTCCAGAAAACTGGGAAGCGGTCCCATCGGACGAGCCTACTCCTATTGGGGCGTATCCATATCCAGAACCGCCTAGATTCGAAGGCCCAGATCCTTTTAAGGGTTGGTTATACGACGGCACCGAATGGAGAAAGTACATCCCATCAGAAGCATTTGCACCGGTAAATCCACCACATCCAGTCGCAGACCCTGGACAGGTAATTTGTAATTTTACTTAAAAAAATTGTTTGTAAACCACAACTTATCAAACTAAATTCTAATTATAGGTATCTCAGGATCAGGGGACGCAAGCTTGGAATCCGGACAGCCTTTTGCAGACGCATGGGCCGAGTTACGGCCTACATCAGGACGCTGATCTCGGACATGTATGTTTTTCGTTTTGAACAAGCATTTTTTTATGAATTACAATTATTTTTTTAGGAATTAAAGCTGTGTATGAATTGCAGGTGAATCAAGATCAGAGTGGACGCAATCCGGCTTGGGAGGATTATCAGAGACAGGGAATAGGCACAGGCAACATAGAAGATTTGCTAGATTTGCAGGAGCAGGAGGATCTTGAGGTTGCACGACGAATGTCTATGGACCAACTGCGGCGTGAGCATCCGAGGACGAGTTGGTTATTTGAAGGGTCACCTTCAGATACTGGTGACGCAGGGGCATCCACATCCCATCCACGTCCACCTTTCGATACTGGTGAGGCAGGGGCATCCGCGTCCCATCCACGTCCATCTATCGATACTGGTGAGGCAGGGGCATCCACGTCCCATTCACGTCCATCTGATGGTAGCACAGGCGAGAGAAGCCCAGAAGAAGAACTAGGAAGGGGTTATAGGCGCCGCCGTGCGACACGGCGCTTCACGTATGCAGATTATCCCGGCCACATGCCCTGACTTGGATCTATTTTCTTATCTTTTATCTATGTCTGTATAATTCACTGATATTTTAGTTGTATCTATGTCTATTTTATCTTTTATCTATGTCTATTTTATCTATGTCGGCTTTAATTATTTTTATTTCCTTCTGCCTTTCAACAATTCCATTGAAACTGTCTACATGCTTAAAAAATAACACTCGAAAAATAAATAGAATAACAATAATAAATGTATTAGAATTAAAAATGCAGAAATTTAACAACATAATTCTCAAATACAAACTAAAATAGTTCTTAGCACATACAAATAAAATAGTTCTCATCACATAAACTAAACTTAATTCGACAACCTACTTAATAACAATGCTAGCCAGTCTTTTTTATCTGTCCCAGACGACGTGCTAGCCAGACCTTTTTATCTACGAAATCATCATCAGATATTTCAACTCGAAAATATTCTTTTATTTGCACACATCTCGAACAGTCCTTTTTATCTCTTCCAGTGAATTGATAGTTGTTTTTCTTTTCCTCGGTCTTTTCTCGATTGTTATTGTCCATCTTTATCGTCTGCAGTTTTAATAATCAGCAATATTAAAGTATTACAGAATAAAATAGTTCTCAACACATACAAATAAAATAACACACAAGTTAATTTCTACGACGCAGACTGAAATGTTGTCCGAGGGTGCGCCAAACAGTTGTACTTCCTCTTGCCGGTTGCTTTGCTGCTGCTTGCGCCTGTCTTGCTGCCTCCTCTACATGTAGTGTAGACCATGTATTAATTTGTGAATTTAGTTAAAACAAGTATTTATAATTGATTGATCAGTTATAACTTCAGCATTCCGATCAATTGTCTCACGATGAGGCTGGTGTCCGAGTCTCCGACCGCGCATTTTGTCAATTTTCATCGGTATGCAGTCATGCCGTCTCCATCCTTTCTTGATCAGATTCGAATCAGGTTTAATTTTTGGGCCATTATATGTAGGCCATTCACATTGGTTGCCTTTCGGTTCCCAATGTTCGCTCCATGTTTGTAACACTATTGACATACAGTATAAGGGGTTGACGTATAAATTTTCATCATATCTCATTTCGCGGACAACCGCCATGAAATGAGAACATGGTATGCCGGTCAGTTGAGGCTTCTGGCATTCACATTCAACCTTGTTGTTGTCCATAACAACAACCCTATAACCGAAATCCCTACGAGTATACTCAAGTCTCGGTTGATTGCGCCTTGCTGGTATTTTTTCACCCTTAACCATGACCTCAAAAAGACCATGTCTTCCAAGGTAAGGAATCACAGTCATGTCCCTTCCTTTTTCGATACGCTTTTGCAATAACTTAGTTACCCTGTCGGACCACACCTGACCATCCTGAAATCTCATTTGAGCTTTGTTCCATCAGTCAAAAACCCATTTATTCAACTTATAAAATGTGTCCTCCACGACCGCTACAACCGGTAATCGCCGACTAATTTTGAACACGGCGTTCAGTGACTCTGACCCATTTGTTGTCATTATCCCCCATCGGTGACCTCCGTCCTCTGCTTGATACAACTTCTCTGGACATGGAAGCTCGTCTTCATCATTAGGGTTCCTCTTACCCACCTTGTTAAGGTAGTCGATAGCCTCCGGACAACCAATTTCAAAGTCTTGTAACATCTCCTGCAACCTCCTAGGTTTGCATTTGTTCACTCCAGCTATGAACCTATCGCTAACCTCTCTCTTACGGCCCACGTGCTTGTAGAGGTTTTCGGCAACATGTTGAGAGCAATACCGGTGCACACATTGATCGGTAGTCTCATCCCACCCGAGATTTGGATCCTGGAACACGGCTTTAATTCCCAAATGTCTATCAGATATGACACAAAAGAATCGATTATCTCCAATTACTTCCAGCCTCAACCATCTCATAAAAAAACCCCAGTTGTCAGCACTTTCTTTCTCCACAATTGCAAAAGCCACTGGAAGTAATTGGTTTTCGGCATCGTACATACATGCCATCAGCAGCCTACCTTGGTACCGTCCCGACATGAAACATGCATCGATACTAATCACTGGTCTGAGGAACGGTATCGCTGCAATACAAGCTCCAAATGCCCATGCAGCTCTGTGGAAAAGCCTGTCAGTTTCTCTAACAATCGGGGTCGAGATCACACAATACTTGGTTCCTGGATTGTTTCTTTTGATGGCTTCTAATAGTGGAGTAAGCAAGTTGTACGAGTTCTCCCAACTCCCAAACAGATTTGCAATAGCAAGCTCCCGGCCTCTCCATAATTTATTGTACTTGGGGGTTACCTTATTATATTTCTGCATGACGATATCTCGGATATGATTTATAGGAGCGCACACATCCCTTCTAATAGTCTTATCAATTGCAAGGGCAATCATCTCTGCTGTCAGCTGACAATGATCAGTACGTGTTGCTGATACTCTGCACGTATGAGGATACGCTTGTTTGGTAATAATCCAAGATTCTGAAAGACCATTTTGCTTGGCGCATAACTTAAATTTACAAAAAACATCTCTGCACACCACCTCGTAACGTCTGGGTTCGCTTCTAAGAATCTTGCACTCACAGTTCTTATCGAGATGGAACTCATTGATTGCTATCCTTAGAGCCGTTTTTGACTCATAAACTACACCCTTAGCCAACAGATTATCGAATGTTTTTTTTGAACTGCCGAAAAAATCATCATCCGCAGGCCGAAAACCAGATATGTCATTGAAACTATCAACCGGATGTGTCATATTTTCTCGACCAGTTATCGGGTACTATGATTCACGGGATTGTGTTTGACGATACTTTGATTGTGACTGGCTGAGCGGTTCAATATCATCGTCGGAACCCAACGACTCATCTGAGAGCATCTCATCTCCACTTTCCAAACTGTCAGAATCAATTGCATCCACAGGTACATGCGAATAATCACGTACCTGTCTACGGACCCGACTGGTACTGGGTCGGGGTCTAACCGGTAAATCCACAGAGTTTCGACTGGTACTGAGTCGGGGTATAACTGGTTGATCCATAGAGTTGCTACCGATACTGGGTCGGTGTCTCATTGGTACATCCACAGAGTGCCGACCGGTACTAGGTCGGGATCTAATTGGTATTGGGTCAGGATCCACAGGATTTCGACTTGTATTGGGTCGGGATCGAGGTTCAGGAATCTGACTGGTACAGTTCGGTTCCAATTCTACATATAACTCCAGAATCGGTAACCTTTGTGAAAAAGACGACACAACTCCTAACATGAATTCGAACGATGGTTGGTCCATTAGCGGTACTAATTGATAGTCACGTTGTCCATCGGTGGACATATTAAACCTGGCTTGAATTTCCAGATTTGCTTGACTAGCATTGTACCCAACAAATTTATAAATCTCATTCTGAAGATAATCAAAATTGTGGTTCACGGTTATCGGTATTGAGTATTTAGCTCGGGTACTGTAAAGGACCCCGTCATCATTGTATTGGATTTCCCCTCCAATAAAAATTTTCGCACAAATGGTTGTCATTTTTAGTTTCGATTAGTCTGGCAATTTAAAAAATAACAACATATAAGTAATTAAAACTTGTCTTGACCTCTAAAAATTATTCTATATCATTTTACATTTTTCTAAATTATTCTAGATCATTTTGGATATTCCTAAATTATTCTACACCATTTTGGAATGTTCTAAAAAATTCTAAATTATTTCGACAATATTCTGAACCGTTTAAAATGAACTAATTAATTATATTATCAATTAAAATAAATAAAAAATAAAAAATACCTGAATCGAAGAGCCGATTGATCAGACAGTCAGAGCTCCGTAAGGATTCCTAAAACAATTCTAAATCATTTTAGAATTTTTTTGTCGTATTCTAAACTATTTTGGAACCTTGGTAGCTACTACCAAGTTTTCAAAAAAAAAGAATCCGTAATTTGTTATTAATTTTGAGTATTTATAAAAAATTCAGTATTCTTTATCTGTTTTGAATATTTTCTGAATTAAATAAAATTGATTATAAAAAAATAATAAATTAAATAATAAGTAACATTCTTTCTCCATTACTTTTGATTTATATTTTTTATAACAATAATGAACAATTTGTCAATTTATTTTATTTATAACAAGTTGGTCAAAAAAAAATTATGGTACATATTAAATAACAGTAATATATGCAAATATTACGGTTATTAATTTTGAGTATTTATAAAAAATTCAGTATTCTTTATCTGTTTTGAATATTTTCTGAATTAAATAAAATTGATTATAAAAAAATAATAAATTAAATAATAAGTAACATTCTTTCTCCATTACTTTTGATTTATATTTTTTATAACAATAATGAACAATTTGTCAATTTATTTTATTTATAACAAGTTGGTCAAAAAAAAAATTACGGTACATATTAAATAACAGTAATATATGCAAATATTACGGTTATAATATTGTATTTTGGTTGGACATCATATTTTAATTTCTTCTTCTCCGACAAAACAATTTCAAAAATCGATAGTTAAAAAATTAACTTATATAATTTACAAATTAATTATAAAAAAAATTACCTTTTTTTTCTTCTTTTCTTCCGTTCGTATCTCAAACAACGTTTGTTTTTCTTTCTTTTCTTCCTTTTCTTCCGTTCGTCTCTCAAACAACACTTTTTTTTTTCGTTTCAACTCTCCGTTGGATTGATATTTATAGAGTGGATGTTAAAATATTTCCGGTATACCAGAAACCGAACCAAAATGGCTGTTCGGTTCACGGTTAACCGAACCGTGCTTTCCGCTTCACGGTTAACCGAACCCACTCTTGGTCCGCTAAACCGTTAACCGAACCCTTGGTCCGCTTAACCGTTAACCGAACCCATACCGAAGGGTTTGCTAAACGGTTAACCGAACCGAAGGGTTCGCTAAACGGTTAACCGAACCTAAGGGTTTGCTAAACGGTTAACCGAACCGAAGGGTCCGGTTAACCGTTAACCGGAAATTTGGTCCGGTTAACGGTTAACCGGTTTGGATAGATTTGAAAATTCAAATCCGATTCGGTTAATTTTTGAAAATCAATTTAATTTTTGGATAAAAATAAAAAAATCGGCACGTCTGGCATAACAAGGCAAATACGCACAAAATTGTAAATCAAACGGTAGATAGGCACAAAACAATAACAAAAACAAGAGGCAAAAGCTTGCTTTATCCTAATTGGTACAGAAGAGGCACAACCCAGGCAACAGGGGCAATTGGTACCAGCAGGAAACAAATCTGCTGTGATTCTTGAGAATCAGAGGACCCTGCTTTTCCAAATCTACCCATTCATTTGTTTTGAGATTTGTGTATATAACAACAGATTTTGAGATTTGTGCATTTATAAAAATAGTGGGGTGGATTTGGAAAAGCAGGGCCCTGTTATTCTTTTGAGAATCGCAGCAGATTTAATTATAGAATCCTAAAACCTATCCAATCTTCAGGGCTGATGCACAAATGAAAAAAAACAAAGAAGAAATATATTCCTTATTGGTACCTACTAATGGAGTATTTGAGCCCCTTTTACGGCTTTCATTAGCACCAACTCCTCCAGTGGGGCCCATAACACAAGTATTCTTATAAGAACGTGTGGCAATAGCTTTTGTCATAACGACGCAATAGCGGCACTATAATATTTTCGGACCTTAAATGCTAAATTATGGAATAAAAATATGTTATTTCAGCTACGATCGCTGTAGCGGTAATAGCGGTCTGCTATTTGCTCTACGCACTACGCACTATAACACACGCCAGTATTGTAAAATGCAGCCGAATGACTCACATATGCTCATGATGTGGTCTTTCGCATACAAAATCTCATACAATCAAGTTCATATAATTTAGTTTTCAATATACGGGCACATATACGATCCATGCAAACTTGAAAAAAACTTAAAAATTATTTTGCGTTGGAGGAGATTAGAATTTATAACCTTTATAATATGGTAAAGAGCACACACTAGCAGACTAAATAAGTCTTTAGATATAAATTAGTTTTATTTTATCTATATTTCTTAAACAAATTAAGCATAGTAAAATTACATATGTACTTCCACATACAAATCCACATATGTAGTATACAATGGCCTTCCACATACATGAACAAAACCGCATTTTACAAATTGAATATTAATTTTAAAGATCAATTTTTTCAAGGTTCAAATTAATTTTGTTTCTAAATAGAAAAATATAAAAACTTATTCCATGATGTCTATGTTTTTTTAATAGAAAAAAATATATAGTTTATGTTATGATGCTTAAGTTATTTTGAATGGAAAAAGATGGATAATTTATGATTTTGTTAGGGATATTTTGAATAACAATTTGAACTTTGTATTAATTTAATATAAATATTCTAATTTCTTAATCAATTGTGTTACTTATTGCTATATAAGACTTTAAATAATGTTGATAATTATCAGAAATATAAAATATAATTTTTTAAATAAAAAAAAAGTTATGTAGGCTTTCATTATAGTTATGATGTTTACAATAACTTTTATTTTAGTCTTTTTACTATGGCTCGATAATTGCTATTTAAAATCTTAGTTGTAACACTAGAAGTCTATAAATCCTCTCAATTAATTTAAATTCATAAGAATTACTTGTAGCCTGTTGGCGGATCTAAATTTCACAATTTGAAAATTCATCAAGTATAGATTGAAATATGACAAGTTCAACGTTCAAATTAAAATATATACATTTGTAAGCCGCAGAAAGTTAAAGCATAGACAACAAGCCAACCACTTATCAATATTCATACAGAAATGATATGTATAAGAAACCATAAAGAAATGACATTATATGAGAAACCAAGAAACCTAGCATATATGACCCGAAATTTTTATTAATATCTAAAAATAATATTAAATTACATAATCTATTCACTTTTTTGCAGGATTTCGTAATATGTCCCTTTGAGTGACTAAATAACTGGATTCAGACTCTCTGTCTGGTGATTTAATCACCGGACTCAAAAAATAGATCCAGTAACTAAATAACCGGATAGAGAGGCTGGATCCAATTGTTTAGCCACCGGAGCTAGATTTGATTATTAAGCAACCGAACCGTTTGAACACTTCTGTATACAACTTAATTATGGGATTGAATCGTCTGTCCTCCTGGGGGCAAGAATTTCCTGCCCCCAAAGTCACTGTTGGTGGACCCTCTAAACCCTAAACCCTAAATTCTAAAATCTAAATCCTAAACTCGGTCCCATCCCGCAGTGACTGAGGAGCAGGATTTTCCTGCACCCCGGAGGCAGGTGATATGCTTCCCTTAATTATGGCAGTAGACAAACTGTTGTATAAATAAATAAATAAATAAATAAATAAACTGTGAATTTGGGGGACCTCATGATTAATTATATCTGCATTTTTCTCTTGTGGAGTTGCATTGGTTTTTTGGAAGTTAGCATTTGTTTTCAGCAGAAATCGGCCCCTCTCTAAGATTGTTGTCAGTGAACTTCATCCAGAATTCAAATACTTTGTATTATTTCACAGATTCATATCACCTAAAGTAACTCAAATTTTTTATTTTAGATCCGGAAACGTCAGATCTTTTATAGCACGAGAAAAATGCAGATATAATCATGAGGTCCCCCAAATTCACAATTTTTTATTTATTTATAAAAGAGTCTGTCTACTGCCACAATTAAGTTGGATACAGTGGTGTTCAAACGGTTCAGTTGCTAAATAATCAAATCTAGTTCTCTATTCGGTTATTTAGTCACCGGATCTATTTTTTGAGTTTAGTGACTAAATTATCAAACAGAGAACTTGAATCCGGTTATTTAGCTATCAAAAGAGGTATATTTCGAAATCTCGTGGAAAAGCGAGTAGATTATGTAATTTAATATTATTTTTGGATATTAATAAAAAATTTGGATATATGACACTCTGACCCAACACTGATGGGTTCTGTAATTTCGGATCAATTTTTTATTAATAAAACCAGTTCCACTAAATCTTTCATGTTCAAGGAGAATCAGACGACTGGTGACAAAATCTTAGTCAACCAAACGCCGTTGGCTATATATAGTCAGTGTTGTAAAAGCGGAATAATTGACTAATTAATCGTTGGCGTGATCAAATCGTTACATATTTTCGTTCATTATTTCTTATTATAACCAATTATTTTTAATGAATTATTGGATGATATTCTATCCATTTGACGAGTGCATACTGTCATTTACAACACTGTCAACACTTGTGAGAGGGAAATGAACAATTTTCTCTTACGTAATATATATATATATAGTAAGGCTACGCTACTTCGCGAATTAAAATGGATGTTTTAATTCGCGCTCATATCTCTAATTTCGAAGTCCAAATAGCCGATCCAAACCATTAGATATTTAATCTATATTAAAATGTGCTTGGAGACCAAATTTTACATTTTTTGAAATGTTTTTACTATTTATTAAGATGGTTTGAAAATTGCTGTTTTTTAATGATGCAGAATTTTAATAAAAACAGTAATTTTCAAACCATCTTAATAAATAGTAAAAAAATTTAAAAAAATGTAAAATTTGGTCTCCAAGCACATTTTAATATAGATTAAATATCTAACGGTTTGGATCGGCTATTTGAACTTCTAAACTAGAGATATGAGCGCGAATTAAAACATCCTTTTTAATTCGCGAAGTAGCGTAGCATTACTCTCTCTCTCTCTCTCTCTCTCTCTCTCTATATATATATATATATATATATATATGGAATATGCTAGCATGCTATGCATAGCATAGAACCCCTCCATGCAACGGCTTGGATTTCGAGTTTTCATAATCCTAATGGTCGATCCGAACCGTGCATCTTGTTCTCCATATTAATATGTGTTTGGAGACCAAATTTTATATTTTTTGGAATTTTTTTACTATTTCTTTAGATTTATTGAAAATCGCTGTTTTCAGCAAATCTGTACCATAAAAAAACAGCGATTTTCAATAAATCTAAAGAAATAGTAAAAAAATTCCAAAAAATGTAAAATTTGGTCTCCAAACACATATTAATATGGAGAACAAGATGAACGGTTCGGATCGACCATTAGGATTTTAAAAACTCAAAATCCAAGCCGTTACATAGAGGGGTTCTATGCTATGCATAGCACGCTAGCATGTTCCTATATATATTAATAAAGAGTAAAATTCAGAAATTTAACTTAGTTTTATTAAAAAAAATAGAAAATTGGATAAATTTAAAAGAATAAATATAATATTGTGAATTTTAAAAGGTAAATACATAATTTCAAAATCGATGAGTACATATGAAGTTATCTCGAAATATAAACACAATAAACAAAAGCCAACCACACCAATTCAATAATAAAATAAAGAGGAGGATTCAAATGCCTCTATTTTTTGTCTCCACTATGCCTCCATTTTTTAAGACTTTAATAACTTAAAATTTGAAATTTAGAAGTCAAAATAAACCGTTAAATGTGATCGATGTTATTTTCTCTATGTGCTTATAAAAAAAATTATCACATTTTAATTTTTTTTATGTAAATCAATAAGTTCAAAAATCAACGTTTAGAAATCATCCATATTAATGCATTTTTTACAAGCTCTTGATGACAATCAAAATAAAATTGAAATGTCATAATTTTCTACACGTACATAAATAAAATGACGTAGATTATATGCAACGGTTTTATTTTGACTTAGATAAAGGTATTTGAAGCCTCCTCTAAAATAAATGATAAATAGAAGAACCTAGAACTTATATATCACCCAACATTAATTCTGCATCATTATTATATTATATAATAATAAAATCAGTAATTAATAAGGTGATGGTGATGGAAATCAGACGTCTCTGCCGACAATATCCCGAGTCTATATAAAATATGATTTTTTTTTTTTTTTTTCAGAAAGCCCCATAGGTAGAACTCAGTTCGATCCAAACTGAATTAAAATAGGTAATTCAAATTTATATTTGGTTTTAAAAATTAAATCGAACTGAAGTGGAATAAAATAAGAACTAAATCAAAATAAACTAAAGTAAATTTTAGTTTGCTTACTTGACTTGAAATAGGATATTAATTAAATAATATTTTAAATGTTTGGCCGGAACTAATTTTGTTCTTCTCTGAAATTTTAATATATAATTTAGGTTAAATTTAGAATAAAAAATATGATAATTTTTTTAAAATTAGGACTGAACATTAAAAATTAAAAATCAAAACATTGAAAATTATAAGTTAAAATATTATATTTTATCTAGTGACTAATTAATTAATGAATTTAAACTCAATTAGTTATTTAAATCTGATTCATTTTATTTTTTTACACTCTCACAAAAATTATAATCCGCTATAAAATAAAATATATGGAGTCAATATAAAATATGAAGTTGTACAGGCAAACAACAGTTGTAACTTTGTATTTTGTCTGTAAGAAAATATAGGTTGATATGTGAATCAAAGTTCTAAATAGCGCACTATAGCGCCGCTATAGTGTTTTCAGACTATAAAAGTTATGGTACTATCAGAATTATTTTGCGTTATAGCGACGTTATTTGGACATAGTGTTTTTTTTAATAAGTTCGTTATGACGCAATAAACGTTATTTAAATCTTTAATGTCAACTCATTAAACGTACAATTATAATTTATTAACCAAACTCGTATTAAAATTGGAATTCTTATCCTCTGCATTAACTCAAAAAGGAATCGTTCGGGCATGACAAGGTGTCAGGAGAAATTATCGACTATCTTTCAATATTTAATTCTCGTTCCCCACCCCGACAACTAGATATTTGCTAACGGGTTACCCGTGACCCGTTCCGGGTAACCCGTTAGGGGTAACGGGTAGGGCGGGTAAACGGGTAGGACGGGTACGGGTACAACCCGCAACGGGTAGACGGGTAGTTTTCCCAAAACCACTACCCTACCCGTTTATTACCCGTACCCGTTGCGGGTTGACGGGTACGGGCGGGTTTTTTTTTTTTCTTTTCTGTTTTTTTCTGAATTTTTTTGCTTTGAGATTCGTGCCAAGTTAAAGGACATATCCCGGATGGAGTTTAGATATAGGGGTCTGTTTTGAGATTCATGCCAAATTAAAATTGATGACTCAGATCTCATTCTACTTAGTCAGGTATTGCACTGGATCTGAATTCTATAGGGGTGCCGCCAAAAAAATTTTGAAATTCAAATTTTGTAACGGGTCAGGTACGGGTACGGGTAGATGGGTACGGGTAGGCGGGTACGGGTTGGCGAGTAGACGGGTACGGATACAACGGGTTTTTTTCAAAATTATGTTGTCCAGTCCGTTTATTACCCGTACCTGTCTACCCGTTTACCCGTTTGTACCCGGGCAACAGGTACGGGTACCATGGGTAACGGGTACGGGCCGAGCAAAACGAGTTCAACCCCTAACGGGTTTAGCAAACCACTACCGACAACACACACAGAGTCGCACATGAGAAATTAACCATTACCAATCTACCATCCACTATCTTTTAATATTTAATTCTCCACATTATAAACCCCATCATCCTTTGCCCTTTACCCGTTTCCTTTTGTTTCCATATCACAAGTAAACACATCATCCATTATATTATATCACAGAAATTTTATTTATAGAAATTATACAAAAATAATAGATAAATTACATAAATTTTTTGATCTAATATATATAAAAGAAATCGAAAAATAATTGGTTATTTACATCAATTTTAATGGAAGTGATAAAGAAATTCTATGAGATTAATCGATAAACAAATTTCAATTTTATTTAAGATTCAATATATCACTCATCTGATGTGACAAAAATTATTTAGAAAAACAATTTTTTTTTTATGAAATTAACTAATAAAAAAATTCAATTTTATTTAAGATTACCACCTCATATCACATAAAAAATATAAAAAACTTTTCGATTTTTTCAATGAAATTAAAATCTCAAATCAATCCATCTATAATCCGAATTATGGTCTATGACACGGCATCTCTAGTAACCTCTAAATCTTACTAGCGTAACGAGCCTTCTTTCTCCGAAATTCACCGACATCATTGATTGGCAAGCAGAAGCCTATTACTATAAGAATTGTTGTTCGTTCCCTCACAATTCACAATTGATATCCATTAATAAAAAAAATGGCATCAACTCATCCTCTTCCTTTAAAAACCATAGAGTCATGCCGTGTGGCGCCACCTCCGGGCACTACACCGGACTGCGCAATTCTCCCGTTCACCCATTTCGACATCTTCTGGGTAGTTGTACCCCCGGTCGAACGGCTCTTCTTCTACCCTTATCCGCACCCTGCGAAACATTTCCTCACATCATTTCTTCCATCTCTCAAATCTTCTCTCTCACTAGCACTCAAGACATACTATCCATTAGCTGGAGGTTATCGTCGAACTCCCGACACCGACAACAAGCTTGAACATTACTATGTCCAGGGTGATGCCGTGTCGTTCACTGTGGCAGAATGTAACGGCCCGTTTGAACATCTTGCGAGTGACCATGAACGTGGTGTTTCGCAACTTCGTTGCTTAGTACCACAGTTACCTAAATCGGAGGAGCTGCAACCGCTTTTAACTGTGCAGGTGACGGTCTTCCCTGACCAAGGTATAGTTATCGGGACATCGGTGCATCATACGGCATGCGATGGAAGATCTTCCATGCAATTTATGCACACCTGGTCTGAAACATGTTTGTCAGGAACCTCGGTGTCTTCCCGAGTCCCGGTTTTTGATCGAACGTCAATTTCTGATCCTTCTGATCATTACTCTTTTTTCTACAATCAAGTCCAAAAGATGATTAAATCTCCTCCAGAAGATGCTTCGCCAGCCAGCAAACCTTCTGAGCTCGTTCTAGCGACATTCACACTAAAGCAAGAGCAAATCCAAAGGCTCAAGCAATTAATTTCGGCTAAGGCAGAGCAAACAAACACCGCTTTCCGTTGCTCGACAATAGTCGTCACATTTGCTTATGTTTGGGCCTGTTTTGTTCGTGCAAAATGCATAGACAGCACCAAGAGAGTTTGCATTGTAATACCGGCTGATTATAGAGCACGAACACAACCGCCTTTACCGATGGAGTACTTTGGAAATTGTGTCTTATTTTGCATGGGCAAGGCCAATGCCACTGATTTAATTGAGGATGGTGGCGTGATTGCTGCCGCTGAAGCTGTGGGTAGTGCCATTGATAAGTTAAGTGAAGGATTGAATATGTTAAGGAATTTGTCAGATAAAAACACAACATTTAGTGGAGCGCCGATCCTCGGCGTAGCTGGGTCTCCAAAGTTTAAAGTATATGACATTGATTTCGGACTAGGGAGGCCAACGAAGGTTGAAATTGTGTCGGCAGTGAAGACGGGTGCTATGTCGGTGGCGGAGAGCAGAAACGAGGAAGGAGGGGTGGAGATTGGCATTGCATTTCCCAAGGACGAAATGGATTGCTTCAACAAGAATTTCTTTGACGGTTTAAAACTACTATTAGAGTAATTGTGCAATTTAATTAGCTTAAGTTCATTTGATTGTATTGACTATTCATTTGTGTTGTTTTGTGGGTAATATATGTGTTTGATTTTGGAAAATAAATAGGCAAAAAAAAAAAAAAAAATTCAACTTTGGACATTTAGTGCCCTTCTTCAAAACCTATCGAATAAATTTCCAATGACAAATTCTAATAGTTGAAACCAATCTACTTATATGCTGATGCAAAATTGCAAAGTATTGATAGCTGCACAATGTCCTATTGACAGGACTGCAATACAACTTCTGGATTTGTACTATAATCTATACTGACACTTCAAGGTTTGATCAAAGCTGCACCTGAATTCCTGATAGTATCATGCCAGTATCAGTATATCATGCTGCTGGCCAACTGGTACCAGTGACATTCAAGCTCAGCCAAATGCACATACAATGGCTAAAGCAAACTAGCTCTAGTCAAGCCCATAGAAAGAAATACCTCTTTATTGGAGGGATATATATATATTCACAACCCAAAATTTGACAGTAAATTGAGATGCAAGGTAAAATGGGAAAAAAATTATAAAATTTACAAGGACCAAAGAAACTTTTAATCATTATTCGCCACAATAAGAGGGTAAAAGTTTCTTACATTGAAAATCTAAGCAGAATAAATATATAGAACTGATTAATAAAAACAGATTAAAACATGTCAATCCACTAATTTAACTGAGAAGGCGAGCACTGTGCACACAATGTGTATTAAACTTCCTACGCTGTTCAGCAGTTATTGGACACAGCTATTAGGAAAGCTTAACGGGTTTCTCATTTAGTAATTGAATCCGATATCTAGTAAAGCGCTATGTACTCTGTCTATATATAGACCAAGTATTGTAACATACGATTAATGAAAAATAAGAAAATCAATTACTCTGACATCTCTGTTATACTAATTCTTATATGGTATCAGACGGTTTTTCTTCCCTCTTCTTCCTCTCTTGTCTCTTGATTTCTTGACTTTGACCATGGCTGATCTCTCCTCTGAATCTACTCCCACCGATCCTCCTCCTATTACTTCTCTTTCGACTACTTCTATTGTGCAGATCACAATACCTGTTTCAACCAAGCTTGACCGGGATAAGTTTCTTACCTGGAAATCCCAAATTGAACCAATTGTTCTTAGTTATGGTCTTGGTGATCACATTGATGTGTCTTTCACACCTCCGCCTAAGAATCTGGTCATCAATGGTGTCTCTCAGCCCAATCCGAAGTTTCCACCTTGGGTCCAGCAGGATATGCTTCTTCTTGGATGGATGCGTTCAACGATCTCCTCTACCATCCTTTCTCAGTACATTACCAGCAAAACCGTGGTTCACCTCTGGTCAACGCTGCATCGTGTCTATGCGGCTGTGTCTTCGGCTCGTGTGATGGAACTGCGGCGTTCTCTTCAATCAAGAACTCGTGGTAGTGGTTCTTGTTCTGAGTACTACACCAATATGCTGCACATAGCTGATCAATCGGCCTCCGCTGGTGCTCCCATCCCTGATTCTGATCTGGATTAGGCCCTGATTTTAACTCCTTTGTTTGTAGCTCTGACAACTAGATCAGAACCCATCTCCCTAGCCAAACTCCATGGTTTCCGAACTCAGGAAAGGGGTCTGGTAGAGGTAATGGGTACGGGTCTGTTTCCAATTTCGAACCACCACTTCTTCCTACTCCCTCTTACCCAGTTGGACATGGAGGCCCAGTTTCTCAATTTAATTCAGGCCCAGTTCGCCCCAACCAGAATTTCAACAGAGGCACTGCAAATCACTACACCTCATGCCGTGGCAATTACACACAGGCAGCACCTGTTCCTTCTTGTCAAATTTGCTTCAAACGGGATCACGTTGCGCTTGAATGCTACCATCGGTTCAACCATTCCTACACCATGCCTTCTACGGCTCTCACTTACCTATTAGGCATTTAGGTCATTGTGCCCTTCCTAGTAATGGTGGCACTTTAAATTTAAAAAATGTTTTGCATGTTCCATCTATTACCAAGAACTTGATTAGCATATCTCAATTTACTTTAGATAATGATATCTTCCTTGAATTTCATCCTTTCTTTTGTATTGTGAAGGATGGTCGCACCAAGATTCCACTACTTCAAACCAATCTCAATAATGGTCTTTACAATGTTAATTGTGCCCCTCGAGCTTGCATAGGAGAGCATGTATCGGCCACTATGTGGCATGCACGATTAGAGCATCCTTCTACTAACACTACTTGGTTTATAATAAAATTCTAGTAGACTTTCCCTTACTTCTAATAAATTGAACCTATGCGGTGATTGTTGTAAAGCTAAAGCTTGTATTTTACCTTTTAGTTCATCTACTTCGATTATTTCTTCTTTCTAGAGGTTATTCACTTGGATTTATGGGGTCCTTCCTCTATTATTTCTTGTAATGGATTCCGTTATTATGTTCATTTTATTGATGAGTATTTGAGATTTTCTTGAATTTATTTTCTTAGATCAAAGGATGAGGTAGTACATGTTTTTGCCTTGTTTAAAGCACAAGTAGATAATTTATTTGGTGCCTCTATCAAAACACTCCAAACTGATGGAGACACGGAATACTTACCTATCTCCAAGCATTTTCCTCAAATTATACATCGCATCTCGTGTCCATACACTCCACAACAAAAAGGCATGGCGGAACGGAAACATCGTCATATTATCGAACTTATCCTAGCGATCATGTCTCATGCCTCTATTCCACCTCATTTTTGGGACCAAATTTTTCAAAGTGTGGTATTTTTAATAAATAGATTACCTCCTACTACTTTACCTCATACTCCTCCATTTACTATCCTTTTCAAAAAGGAACCCGATTACAAGTTCCTTTGTGTTATTGGTTGTTTATGCTTCCCATTTTTACGTCCATAATGCACATAAACTCCAATTTAGATCTTTACCTTGTGTTTTCTTAAGTTATTGTCAAAATCAAAAAGGTTATAAATGTCTTCATATTCCTACTGACAAAATTTATGTGAGCCGGAATGTTTGTTTCGACGAAACAATTTTTCCTTTCTCCAAACAATTCACTTCAGCTCAGATCAATGCTTCTCTGTACTCTTTTTCTTCACTGCCGACAGCTGTTTCTCCCCTGCCAATTTCGGCCTCTCATTCTTCATCTATTCCTCTACATCTTATTCAAGAAAAGCCCAATACTCAGCCCACTTCGACTATTGCTCCCATTCAAGCCGAACAAATATCTCTCCCGCAGCCCACTACGGCTATTGCTCCCATCCAGGCCGAGCCTACTCCTTCCCATGCCGCTAGTTCAATCCTTTCTTCACGGGTTGAGCTCAATCCCTCCACTTCACGGGTTTTAGTTTTTCTTCACAGCAGGCCGAAACCTCTACTGCTCCCTCTCTGGTTTCCCAGCCGACAGCCCCTAATTCCACTTCTATTTCTCAGCACCACATGATTACACGTCACAAGGATCGCACAAGACGACCAAAACAATTTCCGGATCATGTCACATTTCTTACTACTCGCCATCCTCTTCCTCTCTCTACAAATGATGAACCGACTTCCTTTACAAGTGCAAAAAAGTCCATCGAATGGTGTGAGGCAATGTCAAAAGAATTAAATGTGCTTGCTCACAATAAAACATGGGTTCTTATACCACCTCCTCCAAATCAACACGTGATCAGTTGCAAATGGATCTACAAAATCAAGTGTAAGGCCGAACCGGAGCTAGATTTGATTATTTAGCAACCGAATCATTTGAACACCTCTATATACAACTTAATTATTGCAGTAGACAAACTCTTGTATAAATAAATAAAAAATTGTGAATTTGGGGGACCTCAAGATTAATTATATCTGCATTTTTCTCTTGTTGAGTTGCATTGGTTTTTGCGTTTCAAAAAAAAAATGTTGCATTGGTTTTTTGGAAGTTAGCATTTGTTTTCAGCATAAATCGGCCCCTCTCTAGGATTGTTGTCAGTGAACTTCATCCAGAATTCAAATACTTTGTATCATCTCACAAATTCATATCACCTAAAGTAACTCAAATTTTGATTTTAGATCCGGAAACGTCAGATCTTTTATAGCACGAGAAAAATGCAGATATAATCATGAGGTCCCCCAAATTCACAATTTTTTATTTATTTATAAAAGAGTCTGTCTACTGCCACAATTAAGTTGTATACAGGGGTGTTCAAACGGTTCGGTTACTAAATAATCAAACTTAGCTCTCCATTCGGTTATTTAGTCACCAGATTTATTTTTTGAGTCCGGTGACTAAATTATCGGACAAAGAGCTTGAATCCGGTTATTTAGCTGTCGAAAAAGGTATATTTCGAAATCTCGTAGAAAAGCGAGTAGATTATGTAATTTAATATTATTTTTGGATATTAATAAAAAATTTGGATATATGACACTCAGACTCAACACTGATGGGTTGTGTAATTCTGGACCATTTTTTTACTAATAAAATCAGTTCCACTGAATCTTTCAAGTTCAAGGAGAATTAGACGAAAAATCTTAGTCAACCAAACGCTGCTGGCTATATATAGTCAGTGTTGTAAAAGCGGATTAATCGGCCGATTAATTATTGGCGTGATCAAATTGTTACAGATTTTTGTCGATTATTTTTAATTAATTATTGAATGATATTATATCCATTTGACGAGTGCATACCGTCATTTACAACACTGATATATGCAACACTTGTGAGAGGGAAATGAACAATTTTCTCTTACGTGGTATATATATTTTTTTAATAAAGAGTAAAATTCAGAAATTTAAACTGAGTTTTATTAAAAAAATAGAAAATTGGATAAATTTAAAAGAATAAATATAATATTATGAATTTTAAATGATAAATACATAATTTCAAAATTGATGAGTACATATGAAGTTACCTCGAAATATAAACACAACAGACAAAAGCCAACCACACCAATTCAATAATAAAATAAAGATGAGGGTTCAAATGCCTCTATTTTTTGTGTCTCTACCATGCCTCCATTTTTTAAAACTTTAATAACTCAAAATTTAAAATTTAAAAGTCAAAATAAAACCGTTAGATGTGATCTATGTTATTTTCTCTATGTGCTTATAAAAAAAATTATCACATTTTAATTTTGTTTTTATGTGAATCAATAATTTTAAAAATTAAAGTTTGGAAATCACCCATATTAATGTGTTTTTTACAAGCTCTTGATGACAATCAAAATAAAATTGAAATGTCATAATTTTTTACATGTGTATAAATAAAATGATGTAGATCATATCTAACGGTTTTATTTTGACCTTTAAGTTTTAAATTTTGAGTTATTAAAGTTTTAAAAAATTGAGACACAGTGAGAGTAAAAAAAATAGAGGCATTTGAACTCTCTAAAATAAATGATAAATAGAAGAACCTTGAACTTATGACCCAACATTAATTCTGGATCATTATTATATTATACAATAATAAAATCAGCTCTAGAGAATCTAATTAATAAGGTGATGGAAATCAGACGTCTCTGCTGACAATATCCCGACTATATATATAAAATGTGAATTTTTTTTTTTTTCAGAAAGCCCCGTAGGTAGAACTCAGTTCGATCCAAACTGAATTAAAATAGGTAATTCAAATTTATATTTTATTTTAAAAATTAAATCGAACTGAAGTGGAATAAAATAAGAACTAAATCAAAATAAACCAAAGTAAATTTTAGTTTGCTTGCTTGACTTGAAATAGGATATTAATTAAATAATATTTCAAATGTTTGGCCAGAAGTAACTTTGTTCTTCTCTAAAATTTTGATATGCAATTTAGGTTAAATTTAGAATAAAAAACATGATAATTTTTTTAAATTCGAACTGATAATTAGAATCAAAAGTTAAAACATTAAAAATTAAAAATCAAAACATTGAAAATTACAAGTTAAAATATTGTATTTTATCTAGTGACTAATTAATTAATGAATTTAAACTCAATTAGTTATTTAAATTCGATTCATTTTATTTTTTTACACTCTCACAAAAATTCTAATCCGCTATAAAATAAAATATATGGAGTCAATATAAAATATGAAGTTGTGTAGGCAAACAACAGTTGTAACTTTGTATTTTGAATAGGTTGATGTGTCAACTAAGGTTCTAAATAGCGCACTATAGTATTTTCAGACCATAAAAACTATGGCGCTATCAGAATTATTCTGCGCTATAGCGACGCTATTTAGGCATGGTATTGTTTTTTAATCAGTCCATTATAACGCGATAAACGCTATTTAAATCTTTGATATCAACTCATGAAACGTACAATTATAATTTATTAACCAAACTCGTTGTACTAAAATTGGAATTTTTATCATCTGCATTAACTCAAAAAAAAATCTTTTGAATTAATACGTTTTAGGCGGACATCAGATAAACTACCAATATCTATTAACTCAAAAGATGCTCTTTTGAGTTAATGCAGACGATGTGGACTCCTAAAATTGTCATCAGGCCAGAAGCTAGCTGTCAAGGAACAGAGACAGATCTGATCTGATCTGATCCTACCAATCAATTAGTGATGTACAACTGCAATAGCAGTACCACACACAACTTTTAGAAATTATATAAATAGAATATCGAATATTAGATAAAATCACATAACTAATGGAACCGATTTTTTTTTTTCTAAAAAAAAATCAAAGCAGTCGAACCAGTGGTATATGGTGTGGTTCTGAATTTTGACGTGGCAGCTAAAGGAAACCAGTGGTTTAGTTCTTTAGGATATGTTCGGCGGATTACTGTTTACTGTGGGAAAAAAAAAATTTATTTTGAGTTAAGCTTTTATTCTCATAATGGACAGTAAAATTTAGTTCAAAATTTTTGATTTTCACATCCATTTTTATTTCCTACTGGACTGTCAAAAAGGCCCTTAGTAATTTCTAAAGAAATGTAGAACAAAATTTGATAGGTAGGTAAAAGCCTCAAAAAGCAAAATCTCATAAGAAGAGATTGGCAAGGAATTGAAAAGGGCAGGAGATTGGATACAAGGAATGAAATTGTAGATCCATATCATATCATTGGTAGAGAAAGAGAAAGAGAAGATATGAACCAGAAAATTGTTTGGCGCTCTCGCTTTTAATTGTAGATCTAAAATTTCATATTGATAAGAATAATAGGTGAACGTCACTCTCGCTTTTAATTTTCTTGTCTGTTCTTCTACCCTCTGAATTGTCAGATGCTACTGCACCCCCTTACCGTTTTCTGATAATTACAAATCTTATAAACCTTAGACTTCTATCTTAGACTGTTGTGGATTAATTCAATTATAATGAAATAATGAAATGGTTGTTTATTGTTATTAAGTCAATGATAGAGAAGTTAACCACAATCTACCACAACACACACAGTACAGACTTCTGATAATTACACTATCTTTCAATATTTAATTCTCGTTCCCCACCCCGACAACACACACAGAGTCGCACATGAGGAATTAACCATTACCAATCTACCACCCACTATCTTTTAATATTTAATTCTCCACATTATAAACCCCGTCATCCTTTGCCCTTTACCCGTTTCCTTTTGTTTCCATATCACAAGTAAACACATCATTCATTATATTATATCACAGAAATTTTATTTATAAAAATTATACAAAAATAATAGATAAATTATATAAATTTTTTGATCGATCTAATATATATAAAAGAAATCGAAAAATAATCGGTTATTTACATCAATTTTAATGGAAGTGATAAAGAAATTCTATGAGATTAATCGATAAAGAAATTTCAATTTTATTTAAGATTCAGTATATCGCCCATCTGATGTCACAAAAGTTATTTAGAGAAACAATTTTTTTTTTTTTTTTTATGAGATTAACTCATAAAAAAATTTCAATTTTATTTAAGATTACCACCTCATATCACATAAAAAATATAAAAAACTTTTCGATTTTTTCAATGAAATTAAAATCTCAAATCAATCCATCTATAATCCAAATTATGGTCTATGACATGGCATCTCTAGTAACCTCTAAATCTTACTAGCGTAACGAGCCTTCTTTCTCCGAAATTCACCGACACCATTCAGAAGCCTATTACTATAAGAATTGTTGTTCGTTCCCTCACAATTCACAATTGATATCCATTAATAAAAAAATGGCATCAACTCATCCTCTTTCTTTAAAAACCATAGAGTCATGCCGTGTGGCGCCACCTCCGGGCACTACACCGGACTGCGCAATTCTCCCGTTCACCCATTTCGACGTCTTCTGGGTAGTTATACCCCCGGTCGAACGGCTCTTCTTCTACCCTTATCCGCACCCCGCAAAACAATTCCTCACCTCATTTCTTCCATCTCTCAAATCTTCTCTCTCACTAGCACTCAAGACATACTATCCATTAGCTGGAGGTTATCGTCAAACTCCTGGTACCGACAACAAGCTCGAACATTACTACGTCGAGGGTGATGCCGTGTCGTTCACTGTGGCAGAATGTAACGGCCCGTTTGAACATTTTGCGAGTGACCACGAACGTGATGTTTTGCAACTTCGTTGCTTAGTACCAGAGTTACCTGAATCGGAGGAGTTGCAACCGCTTTTAGCCGTTCAGGTGACGGTCTTCCCTGACCAAGGTATAGTTATTGGGACATCGGTGCATCATGCAGCATGCGATGGAACATCCTCCATGCAATTTATGCACACCTGGGCTGAAACATGTTTGTCAGGAGCTCCGGTGACTTCTCGAGTCCCAGTTTTTGATCGAACGTCAATTTCTGATCCTTCTGATCATTACTCTTTTTTCTACAATGTAGTCCAAAAAACAATTAAATCTGCTCCGAAAGATGCTTCGCCGGCCAGCAAACCTCCTGAGCTCGTTCTAACGACATTCACACTAAAGCAACAGCAAATCCAAAGGCTCAAGCAATTAGTTTTGGCTAAGGCAGAGCAAAGAAACACCACTTTCCGTTGCTCGACAATAGTCGTCACGTTTGCTTATGTCTGGACCTGTTTTGTTCGTGCAAAATGCATAGACAGAACCAAGAAAGTTTGCATTGGAATACAAGCTGATTATAGAGCACGAACACAGCCGCCTTTACCAATGGAGTACTTTGGGAATTGTCTCATATCATGCGTGGGCACGGCCAATGCCACTGATTTAATTGAGGATGATGGCGTGATTGTTGCGGCTGAAGCTGTGGGTAATGCCATTGATAAGTTAAGTGAAGGATTGAATATGTTAAGGAATTTGATTGATGAATACGCAAAATTTAGTGGAGCGCCGATGCTCGGTGTAGCCGGGTCGCCAAAGTTTAAAGTCTATGATGTTGATTTTGGACTAGGGAGGCCAAAGAAGGTTGAAATTGTGTCGGTGGTGAAGACGGGTGCTATGTCAGTGGCAGAGAGCAGAAACGAGGAAGGAGGGGTGGAGATTGGTATTGCATTTCCTAAGGATGAAATGGATTGCTTCAACAAGAATTTCTTTGACGGTTTTAAACTCCTATCGGAGTAATTGTGCAATTTAATTAGTTTAAATTTGTTCATTTGAGTTGTTTTCTGGGTAATATATATGTTTGATTTTGGAAAAGAAATAGGCAAAAAAAATTCAACTTTGGACATTTAGTGCACTTCTTCGAAACCTATCGAAATAATTTTTAATGACAAATTCAAATAGTTGAAACCGATCAACTTATATGCTGATGCCAAATTACGAAGTATTGATAGCTGCACAATGTCCTACTGACAGGACCGCAATACAGCCTCTTGATTTGTACTATATAATCTACGCAGACACTTCAAGGTTTGATCAAAGCTGCACCTGAATTCCTGATAGTACCATACCGGTACCAGCATATCATGCTGCTGGTCAACTGGTACCAGTGACATTTAAGCTCAGCCAAATGCACATACAATGGCTAAAGCAAACTAGTCCTAGTCAAGCCCACAGAAAGAAATACCTCTTTATTGGAGGGATATATATTCACAACCCAAAAATTTGACAGTAAATTGAGATGCAAGGTAAAGGGGGAAAAAAAATTATAAAATTTACAAGGACCAAAAAAACTGTTAATCATTATTCGCCACAATAAGAGGGTAAAAATTTCTTACATTGAAAATCTAAGCAGAATAAATATAAAGAACTGATTAATAAAAACAGATTAAAACATGTCAATCCACTAATTAAACTGAGAAGGCGAGCACTGTGCACACGATATGTATTAAACGTTATTTCTCTGAGTGCTGCAACAAAAACCTAATAATTTTGAAATATCAGATTTAGATTAGAAAACCAGTAACTTAAGGCAAGAATTTGCTGAATATTAATTTGCCGAAACATGTCTGGCATAACAAGGAAAATACGCACAAAATTGTAAATCAGACGGTAGATAGGTATGAAATGAAACAATAACAAAAACAAAAGGCAAAAGCTTTCTTTATCCTAATTGGTACAGAAGAGGCACAACCCAGGCAAGAGGGGTAATTGGTACCAGCATGTTAATTATAGAATCCTAAAAACAATCCAATCCTCAGGGTTGATACACAAATAAAAATAAAAAAAGAAGAAATATATTCCTTATTGGTACCTCCTAATGGAGTATTTGAGCCCCTTTTATGACTTCCATTAGGGCCTACTCCTCCAGTGGAACCCACAACACAAGTATTCCTATAAGAACGTGTTAAAATTTAATTAAATTTTTATTATTTAAGGTTTTTATATAGTTTAGTCTCTCTTGTATATTAAATGACAAATGTGTATTTATAGTTTAGTGATAAGAGTTATATTTTATGTTTATAAAGTTACGAGTTCAATTTTCACTAATTACATTTTTATTTTATTTTTACATTTTTTGCATATTATGCATTTTATAGATTAGACCCCCCTCCAATTTAAATTTTCTAGTTCCGCCCCTGTCATTTGCCGACAAGGAACAGAGACTGATCTGATCTTATCAATCAATCAGTGATGTACAAGTACAACTGCAATAAATTGTAGTCAATTTTTTTTACTTTTGAGAAATTATATAAGTATAATATAGAATATTAGATAAATTGTAGTAAAATTTTGATAGAACTAGAAAAACAAAACACGCCCACAAAATCACACAACTAATGGAACCGAATCTTCTTTCTTTTTCTTTTTTTTCCTCAAAAAAATCAAAGCAGTCGTACCAGTTGTATATGGTGTGGTTCTGAATATTGATGTGGCAGCTAAAGGAACCAGTGGTTCATTTCTTTTAGTAATTTCTAAAGACCCGTAGAACAAAATTTGATAGGTAGGTAAAAGCCTCCAAAAGTAAAATCTGATAATTAAGAAGAGATTGGTGGGGATATTGAAAAGGGCAGGAGATTGGATACAAGGAATGAAATTGTAGATCCATATCATATCATTGCTAGAGAAAGAGAGAGAGAAAGAGAGAAGATATGAACCAGAGAATTGTTTGGCGCCTCCTAAGAGAATGATTTGGATTGTTTTGAAACAAGTATTTTGAAAATGGTTTGGAGCGTAGTTGTCCACGACAGGCATTACACGACACTGCTCATTTCAGGACCACCCTGCCCGGTATGTAACCCTTCTGACACGAATGATACAGAAAGTGTGAAAAAACAATGAAAGGGTGAAAACGGAGCGGATAGTTATAAAATAATATTTATATATATATAGAGTGAGTCTATGGTACTATGCATATCACGGGTTGTTACCGTGTTGCGGCTCTATATTCGAGTTTTTAAATTTTAACAGTCGATTCGAACTGTTGATATTGTTCTCCATATTAATATGTATTTGGAGACCAAATTTTATATTTTTTGAAAAAAATTTACTATTTTTTTAGATATTTAGAAAATCACTTGATCTGAAAATTCTGGACCATCCAAAAACAGTGATTTTCAATAAATCTTAAAAAATAGTAAATTTTTTAAAAAAATGTAAAATTTGGTCTCCAAACACATATTAATATAGAGAACAAGATGAACGGTTCGGATCGACCGTTAGAATTTGAAAACTCGAATATAGAGCCATAGCACAGTAACAAATCGTAATATGCATAGTACCATAGACTCATATATATTTTAGTTTTTGGATACAGATACAGATACAGAGCAGATATCAGACGAATACAGATATGTATCTGGATCAGATTATATATTACTTAAAATAATATAAAAAAATATTAAAAAAATAGAGGAGATTTCAAATGCCTCCATTTTGTATAACTTCATCGTACCTCCATTTCTAAAAGCTTTAATAACTCAAAATTTGAAACTTAAAAGTCAAAATAAAATCGTTAGATATGATCTACATCATTTTATCTATGCACTTTGTAAAATATTACGACATTTCAATTTTGTTTTTGTTGTCATCAAGAGATTATAAAGAAAAAATGTACCAATATGAATAATTTCTAGATGTTGATTTTTCAATTTATTAATTCACATAAAAATAAAATTAAAATGCGATAATATTTTATGAGCATATAAAGAAAATGACATAGATCACATCTAATAGTTTTATTTTGATATTTACAATTTAATTTTGAGTTATTAAAGTTTAAAAAAATGGAGGCACAAATAATAGAGGCATTTGAATCCTCTAAAAAAATTAAAGTTCAAAATATTTATCTAATTATAATGGTGAATAACATAACTTATTCATAATATATATTAAAATATATGGTATGCATCTACTATTCAGATACGAATAATTTAAACGTAAAACCATATCAGTATTCTTATCCACGTGGATATCCACATCTAAGTTTTCGAATACGAATCTGATATTATCCACATCGTTTTAACCCTTATTTGGAGCAGTCTTAATAAACAAACAACGGTGCTCATAATTAATCGATAAGTAGCCGATTAATCAGAATTTTATATCTAATTTTGCGTTATAATTAAAATTATGTGTTTCTATTTGTAATTATTAAAAAATGACAAATTTAATTCATCAAACTTATCAAATAAGTTTATTTTAATTTAATTTCATTGTTAATTAATAAAATTTTATGAAATTGTCAATTAGAAAACTCAAATAAGACAAGACAAATTATAAGTATATATAACAGATAAATTCAAAAAATAAAATAATAAAAATGACCAACTAATTATCAGTATAAATGAAAACGGATAATCCGTAACAATTTAATATCTGTCGATGACTAATTAGTTGGACTAAACTGGCGTTTTTCACAACACTGATTTTTTTTTTCCAAAAAATAAAATAAAAAACACTGGTAAAAACTAAAACTTATTATTTGCCATTTTATAGGAAAATAAAATGAGAATGACAAACTTGCCGACTTTGTTATTGTTTCTTTTTTGATAGCATGAAAGAAAAAAAGAAGTTTAGAATGTTCATATTCACAAAAAAGTTTAGAATGTTAAGTAAGCACAATTAGATTTAAATATTGTCATGTGCCACGATTTAGGAGATACAAAGATATTTATAGTCATAGACAAATGAATCCATACATACAATTAGATAAGATTTACATGCTTCTAGAAGATATATAATTTATACTAATATGGGGGACCGTTTGTTTGTGGTTTGTCAAAAAAAGAGCATTTATAGTGGAAAGTCGCACAACCCATTATCCTCCTTTGCTCTTTATCCATGAACTTTTGAAGTCGTTTAGCAACAAAGGATTAAGAGTGAAGGATTAAGAGCTTAAGGAGCGCTAAGAAATTAATGTTCGGTTGTCTTAATCCGTGAATAAAGACTAAGGAAGCTAAAAGAGGGGGTATGGGTGTCTTAAAGTTCGGACAGAGGATTAAGATCCGGGCAAAAGGAAGTTAAAGGAGGTGCTCTTAATCCGCGCTAAGGAACCAGTGTTCGGTAGGATTAAGCGGCTAAGAAAACTAAAAGAAGCGGATTAAGCCTTAAGGAGGCTTAATCCCTTGTTGTCGAACGGCCCCTTTGTTTCCATATCACAAGTAAACACATCATCCATTTTATCACAGAAATTTTATTTATAGAAATTATACAAAAATAATATAAGATAATATATAAAATTACATAATTTTTTGATATCATATATGTATAAGAAATCGAAAAATAATCGGTATTTGCATCAATTTTCATGGAACCGATAAGTTGAAAATTCGTTGTATCACTCACCTGATGCCGCATAAAATTATTTAGAGAAATATATATTTTTTATTTTTTCTACGAGATTAACCGATAAGAAATTTCAATTTTATTTAAGATTCAGTATATTGCCCCTCTGATGTCACAAAAATTATATAGAGAAACATTTTTTTTATTTTTTATGAGATTAACTGATTAAAAAAATCAAATTTATTTAAGATTATCATCCACCACATATCACATAAAATTATCTACAAAAACAGAAAAGACTTTTCGATTTTTTCTATGAAATTAAAATCTCATATCAATCCATCTATAATCCTAATTATTTTAAATAATTTTTATAAATAAAAAATTATGATCTATCACTTGGCAAGTTGGCATCTCTAGTAACCTCTAAATCTTACTAGCGTAACGAGCCTTCTTTCTCCGAAATTCACCTACACCTTTAATTGGCAAGCAGAAGCCTATTACTATAAGAATTGTTGTTCATTCCCTCACAATTCACAATTGATATCCATTAATAAAAAAAATGGCATCAACTCATCCTCTTTCTTTAAAAACCATAGAGTCATGTCGTGTGGCGCCACCTCCGGGCACTACACCGGACCGCGCAATTCTCCCGTTCACCTTTTTCGACATCTTCTGGATATTTCTACCTCCAGTCGAACGGCTCTTCTTTTACCCTTACCCGCACACCACGAAACATTTCCTCACATCATTTCTTCCATCTCTCAAATCTTCCCTCTCACAAGCACTCAAGACATACTATCCATTAGCTGGAGGTTATCGTCGAAATCCCGACACCGACAACAAGCTTGAACATTACTATGTCGAGGGTGATGCCGTGTCGTTCACTGTGGCAGAATGTAACGGCCCGTTTGAACATCTTGCAAGTGACCATGAACGTGATGTTTCGCAACTTTGTTGCTTAGTACCTGAGTTACCTAAATCGGAGGAGTTGCAACCGCTTTTAACCGTGCAGGTGACGGTCTTCCCCGACCAAGGTATAGTTATTGGGACATCGGTGCATCATACGGCGTGCGATGGAACATCCTCCATGCAATTTATGCACACCTGGGCTGAAACATGTTTGTCGGGAGCCTCGGTGACTTCTCGAGTCCCGGTTTTCGATCGAACATCAATTTCTGATCCTTCTGATCATTACACTTTTTTCTACAATCAATTCCAAAAAATGATTAAATCTGCTCCGAAAGATGCTTCGCCGGCCAGCAAACCTTCTGAGCTCGTTCTAGCGACATTCACACTAAAGCAACAGCAAATCCAAAGGCTCAAGCAATTAGTTTCTGCTAAGGCAGAGCAAAGAAACACCACTTTCCGTTGCTCGACAATAGTCGTCACGTTTGCTTATGTTTGGACCTGTTTTGTTCGTGCAAAACGCATAGACAGCACCAAGAGAGTTTGCATTGGAATACCGGCTGATTATAGAGCACGAGCACAACCGCCTTTACCGATGGAGTACTTTGGAAATTGTGTCTTATTTTGCATGGGCAAGGCCAATGCCGCTGATTTAATTGAGGATGATGGCGTGATTGTTGCAGCTGAAGCTGTGGGTAATGCCATTGATAAGTTAAGTGAAGCATTGAATATGTTAAGGAATGTGTCCGATGAATACACAAAATTTAGTGGAGTGCCGATCCTCAGCGTAGCCGGGTCACCAAAGTTTAAAGTCTATGACATTGATTTCGGACTAGGGAGGCCAATAAAGGTTGAAATTGTGTCAGTGGTGAAGACAGGTGCTATGTCGGTGGCGGAGAGCAGAAACGAGGAAGGAGGGGTGGAGATTGGCATTGCATTTCCTAAGGATGAAATGGATTGCTTCAACAATAATTTCTTTGACGGTTTAAAACTCCTATCGGAGTAATTGTGCAATTTAATTAGCTTAAGTTTATTCATTTGACTGTATTAACTATTCATTTGTGTTGTTTTGTGGGTAATATATATGTTTGATTTTGGAAAAGAAATAGGCAAAAAAAAAACTTCAATTTTGGACATTAAATACCCTTCTTCAAAACCTATTGAATTAATTTCAAATGACAAATTCAAATAGTTGAAACCAATCTACTTATATGCTGATACGAGATTGCGAAGTATTGACAGGACCGCAATACAGCCTCTGGATTTGTACTATATAATCTACGCAGACACTTCAAGGTTTGATCAAGGCTGCACCTGAATTCCTGATAGTACCATACCAGTATCAGCATATCATGCTGCTGGTCAACTGGTACCAGTGACATTCAAGCTCAGCTAAATGCACATACAATGGCTAAAGCAAACTAGTCCTAGTCAAGCCCATAGAAAGAAATACCTCTTTATTGGAGGGATATATATTCACAACCCAAAAATTTGACAGTAAATTGAGATGCAAGGTAAAAGGGTAAAAAAACATTATAAAATTTACAAGGACCAAAGAAACTGTTAATCATTATTGGCCACAATAAGAGGGTAAAAGTTTATTACATTGAAAATCTAAGCAGAATAAATATGTACAACTGATTAATAAAAACAGATTAAAACATGCTAATCCACTAATTTAACTGAGAAGGCAAGCACTGTGCACACAATGTGTATTAAACTTCCTACGCTCTTCAGCAGTTCATCTTCTATCTTATTAACACACTTTATTCAACTTTATGTCTCTGAGTGCTGCAATAAAAACCTAATAATTTTGAAATATTAGATTTAGATTAGAAAACCAGTAACTTAAGGCAAGAATTTGCTGAATATTAATTTGCCGAAACATGTCTGGCATAACAAGGCAAATACGCACAAAATTGTAAATCAGACGGCAGACAGGTATGAAACAATAACAAAAACAAAAGGCAAAAGCTTGCTTTATCCTAATTGGTACGGAAGAGGCACAACCCAGGCAACAGGTGCAATTGGTACCAGCATGTTAATTATAGAATCCTAAAACCAACCCAATCCTCAGGGCTGATACACAAATGAAAAAACAAAGAAGAGAAAATATATACCTTATTGGTACCTCCTAATGCAGTAGTTGAGCCCCTTTTACAACTTCCATTAGTGCCTACTCCAGTGGAACCCATAACATGAACAGTATTCCTAGAAAACCGTGTGGCAACAACTTGTGAACCCTGTGTACTGGTACCAACCTCAACTGTAGTAGTGTTCACACTCTTAGCATTCTTCCAAGAAAGTTGTGTCTCAGCATTTTCACTAACTGTAGCGGCACCAGACCCACCTCTAGAAGGGCCAACAGAAGGACTCTCTTCACTAACATTATATGCGGTGGATGCGATGCCCTGATAATTCCTTGAAAACTGAGTGGCTGCAGCTCTGGCACCTGCTATAGCAGTATTAACTCTTTCTGATCTCACTACAACGCCACTTGATAAAGGTTTTAAAGAGAGACAGCCTGGTCTTAGAGAGAAACGGTCACTCGGGTCTGGTAACGGAAATTTGGCCAGAAGTGTGCCGTTAGACCCCTTACTGCTGCCTCATATATCTGTACAAAGAAATAAAAAATAATTAGCAATTAAGTTGTAATATATGGAAATATCTAGGAAGGTAGTACAAGTAGTGCTGAGAATTTGGTACTCAATAAGGTGATTGATCTTTTTCCCCATGCTTTCCATGTAAATACGGTGTTCATCTGCCTAATTCTAATTATAGAACATTTGCGAAAATATTTGTGGATGCTTTCTATGTACAAATGATTATTTATCTGGCTAATTCTGATTCAGAACATTGCAATCTTATTTCTATCTTTACCCACTATTTGCAACCTCATTGCCCCCCCCCCCCCCCCCACACACACACACACAAGAAACACACACAATTAAACAAACAGATAAGAGTATAGAAGACAACACAAAATTTAAAACATGGGCAATATAGGTTTTCACACAACCAACAGAAATTGGTCAAACCTTCGAGCCTAACCTGCAACCAACAAGCAATAAATGTCAACCACTAGTGGAAAATACGGAATCAAGATCGGTTATATACACATATCAGTATCGGAATCCAACCGATCCTGTTGAAGGCGATACTGATACTATCAGGATCAGTTTTATATTTTTTAAAGAACCGATCCAAATAGAAACTATTAGGATCGGTTTTTTAACAAAACATATCTTAATAGTTGTTATCTAGATCGGTTTTTGACTAAGAACCGATCCAGATACGTACTATCAAGATCGGTTTTTATATAAAAACCGATCTTAATATTTTTTTTTGAATTTTTTTTTAATTAAAAACTACATATCAGGATCGGTTTTTATATAAAAACCGATCTTGATAGTACGTATCTGGATCAGTTTTTATATAAAAACCGATCTTGATAGTTTTTTCGAATTTTTTTTAATTAAAAATTACATATCAAGATCGGTTTTTATATAAAAACCGATCCAGATTACGTACTATCAAGATCGGTTTTTATATAAAAACTGATCTTGATAGTATTTTTGATTCTTTTTTTAAATTACATATCTAGATCGGTTTTTCAATAAAAACCGATCCTGATGTTTTATTGAAGCTAAAAAAAATATTTTTATTTATTTGACCAGCTTCCATATATATTTTGCTGGCCAGCATCCTAAATTTTTTTTTTTTGCACAGTAAGAAGCAATAATCAATTAAATATCATATACACATTCTAAATTAATTGTTATAGACATCTTAAACTATTACAAAAAATTCATGTACTTCATACAAAGTTTTGTGAAGAATTACATATTATAACAAGAAATTTAAATCCAAAAAAAAATAATTAACAAATATACAAGTGACTAATTGGACTATTTCTTCAATTAATACACATTTATGCAATATACACATTTATGCAATTAATGTAAAGCACAACAATAAAAAAAATCAATAATTACCTCTTTTACAATCACATCACTTGAGATTAAAAAAGACCATAAAAAAAAAACAAAGGTAACAATTAGATGGAAAAACATTTTCCAATAAAAAATACAAAAAAATGTGTTTCAAAAGTATAATAATGAGAAAATTAGATAAAGCTAATACCATGATAGTTGATCGGCCGGATGATTAAGTAACTTGAGAGAGATGTCCTCAAAACTGTAAAACAATATACAAACACCATTAATTAATTTTTGAAACAATAAAAAAAATAAAAACTGGCACAATTGAGCCGGAGGTGCGAGAGGCTCGGATTTGAGAGGAAGAGACGGAGAGAAAGAGAGAGAGAGACACGGAGGAGAGGGAGAGACGAAGACAGAGAGAGAGACAGAGTACTGAGGATTTGAGAGGGAGATACGGAGACAGAGACAGAGACGCTAAATTGAAAATGAAAGGCGCGAAATGAAAATAAGAAGAACCCTAGCTAAGCTGGTTATATAGGAAGTTATCATTAGGATCGGTTGTTTATAAAGAACCGATCCTGATACTAATTTTTTTGAAAAAAAAAAGTATCAGGATCGGTTTTTTATTATAAAAACCGATCCTAATATAATTTTTTTCTTTCAAAATTGATTCTGCAAAAAAAAAAGAGTCGGTTTTTAATAAAAAACAGATCCTAATAGTATTAGGATCGGTTTTTTATTAAAAACCGACCCTGATTTTTTTTTTTTTTTGCAGAACCAACTTTGAAAAAAAAATTGTATCAGGATCGATTTTTAGCAATAAAACCGATCCAGATAGTTTTTTTCTTTTATTTGAAAAATCTTTTCATATGGTTATGTTTAAATAAATATAAAAAATTACATATTAGAAATATAAGTTAATTATTTAATAAAAATTTTATTTAATTTTCAAATTCTACTTAAATAATATTAAACAGCAGATAGGTACTATTTGACATTGATATTTCATTAATGTAATTTTGATGAAAATTAATGTAATTTATATTATTAAAATTTATGTGATAATATAATTAATTATTTGACATTGATATTTCATTTTGAATTCATTTTGACTATTGAATTTTTTTTATACAATCATGCATGATGCATCAATGACTTGTGTCATATAATAATATACATAGGACTTGAACCCTTGTTGTGTGGGGTTGTGAAGGAACGAATACGAACATTAGCATTTGGTTGATCGGAACCGTTAAAATGAAAGAATGTCATATTAATTTCACTATTATAAAATTTGATACAATTCGGGATTCATTTACTAGTTCATCAAAGCAAAACAATATAGCAACATCGCACGGCCGTAAATAGTTTACGTTGGATCAAGACTTACAGTTGTCGGGCCTTCGGCACTTTTACGTTATTAATGTTCCATGTTATATCTTGATCATTTTAAAAATTATTACATGTTATTTAATTACAGACCCACCGTTGGATGATCATGCAGAAATGAACGGTCTGCATTCCATTTAACAATTTGATGCCATTAATAATAATAAAATTGTACAAAATTGATCATGGTAGACTTGATTTGGCCATACAAAAACAAATAAATAATTTTTATATTTTTCACTTTTTTCTTAATATTTATCCTTCTACATGCATTACCAAACAGAAAAGAAAATAAATGGTAGCCGTTTGATGGTTGATAGACCATCAATATGAGTGGGGTTCAGTGATGTTTCTCATATAAAGTATTAGGATCGGTTTTTTATAAAAAACCGATCTTGATACTATTTTTTTTTTAAAGTTGGTTCGGCAAAAATCAACTCTACATGATCACATAAATTTTAATAATATAAATTACATTAATTTTCATCAAAATTGCATTAATATTATTTAAGTAGAATTTGAAAATTAAATAAAATTTCTATTAAATAATTAACTTATATTTCTAATATGTAATTTTTTATATTTATTTAAACATAATCATATGAAAAGATTTTTCAAATAAAAGAAAAAAACTATTTGGATCGGTTTTATTGCTAAAAACCAATCCAGATACTATCAGGATCGGTTTTTAGCAATAAAACCGATCCTGATACAATTTTTTTTCAAAGTTGGTTCTGCAAAAAAAAAAAAAAAATCAGGGTCGGTTTTTTATTAAAAACCGACCCTGATTTTTTTTTTTTTTTTTGCAGAATCAATTTTGAAAAAAAAAATTGTATCAGGATCAGTTGTTCTAAAAAACCGATCCTAATAGTTAAACTATTAGGATCGGTTGTTTAGAACAACTGATCCTGATACTATCAGGATCGGTTTTTCTAAACAACCGATCCTAATAAGTAAACTATGAGGATCGGTTTTTCTAAACAACCGATCCTAATAGGTAAACTATTAGGATTGGTTTTTTAGAACAACTGATCCTGATAGTTCACAAATTAGGATCGGTTGACTAAAAAATCCGATCTAACTAGTTTTTAAGATCGGTTTTATTCAGAAAACCAATCCAGATAGATATTAGTATCGGTTGTTTCATATAACCGATCCAGATAGGCCGATTCTAATTCTTATTTTTCCACTAGTGAACTTAGCACAGCATTATAATGCCTAGTATTTATCTTCAAACATAATATTATCTTACATGTGACTAATAAATGACACAAAAAGAATCCTAACTGATTCAGGTACATCTTCCCAAGAAACTAGTTCTTCGCTTTTCAGACAACCAACCACTTCAACACAGCCTGAAAACAAAGCAAAAATATATTTAGTTCCCTTACTTTCTTTATGTTTGTTTCTGTGTGAGATTTTGGAGTACACGGTTAAATGGTTATACCAGTTGCTCAGGTTGTTTGTTGCACCACACCCTTATATATCTGGTAAAAAGGAGGAAAAATATACCAAATTGAGAACAAACCCAGTGTCTAATTTACTGGTACAGAACCCAAAAAAGTTATCCAACTTGATCCTGATTCTGGTAAGTTAAAGCTTGCAGAAACATACCTAATAAGCGGGAGACAGGATAATGCTTAGGAAATTTGATTTCTTTAATTCCATTAACTGCATAAATTTCCCTGTAAAATGCTCCATTGCTCTAATTGTTTCTTCATCTGGCACTTTAGATGCCGCGTGTATTCATAACCGGCCTTTGCCTTTGAAGTTGAATAAAAAAGAAAGATAATTAGATAACCAAAGAACAAGGTTTTCTTTCTGTTAATACACCAGTAATGGGAGAAGGCCAAGATCGTCGCTCGATACGTTTGATTCCATGGACGAGGAGAGAAGCCCAAGGCTGGTGCATCGTCAAGCAAGGGTTACTATACCTCCCCCCACCTCTTCCTCGGCCACCACCAACTCGACCTCTTCCGTTCATCTCTTTCTTTCTCACTCTTTCTCCCGATTACGAGAGCAACGTTATTCTCGCAATAGAGCAATTGATCAAGAAAGGAAATGATAGGGTTTTTTACGAGGCTGAGGAATGTATTTATATAAAAGTGTACTGATAAGATAAAAGATGAACTGCTGAAGAGCGGAGGAAGTTTAATACACACCGTACGTGTGCACAATGCTCGTCTTCTTAATTAAGTTGGAGCATCCTAAATAATTCAATTTAAATTAGTGGATTAACATGTTTAATTTATTCTATTTTTTTATTATTCAATTGTATATGATCTGCTTTATATTTTCAATGTAAGAAACTTTTACCCCTTTTATATATTATGGTGATTAATGATTAACATTTTCTTGGGTCGTTTTAAATTTTTAACCCAAAATCCACTTCCTAATTTGTATTGACCCATCTGTCAGATCAGATGTAAAGTCCTTACCTAAAATTCTGCCCCTTTGATAAAATCCAGTAGCATTTTCAATCCAATAATTAAAATTAATTGTTAAATAATAATTATAAAATTTTTAAAAATTAAGTAATTCACTTCTATATTAATACAATCAACTAAATAATTGATAATTAAACAGTTAATCAATAAGAATTAAATATTTGACCAACTCAACTTTAGAAAATATTTTTTTATTAAACAAATTTTTTTCAATAATTACTAAATAAGCAATAATCATACAATCAAACAATTACAAAAACAATTGATACATCAGCATAAACAATTTATAAACAATCACGGTTAGAGATGCTCTACCAAAAAAAGGCACAAGTTCATGTATAACCTTCAAAAAGCTTTATATCAAGTGCATTAATTAATTACCCGAAGTAACTTGTGCTTCTTCTTTCTTCTTATTGCCTGATTCTTTTCCCAAATCAAACCTATTCCTATTCATTACCCACAAAACAACACGAATTTATCATACAATAAAATTAACAAACTTGAGCTAATTAAATTGCATTTTTACTCTGAAAGAAGTTTTAGACCATCAAAGAAATACTTGTTGAAGCAATCCATTTCGTCCTTGGGAAATGCAAAGCCAATCTCCACCCCTCCTTCCTCGTCTCTGCTCTCCGCCACCGACATGGCACCTGTCTTCGCCACCGACACAATTTCAACCTTTGTTGGCCTCCCTAGCCCGAAATCAACGTCATAAACTTTAAACTTTGGCGACCCGGCTATGCTGAGAATCGGCACTTGACTTAATGTTGCGTATTCAACCAACCAAGTTCGCAACATTTTCAATCTTTCACTTAACTGATCAACAGCATTGCCCACAGCTTCAGCTGCCACAATCACGCCATCATCCTCAATTAAATCAGCGGCATTGGCTGTGGCCATGCACGATCCGACACAATTCCCAAAGTACTCCATCGGTAAAGGCGGTTGTATTCGTGCTCTAAAGTCAGCCGGTATTCCAATGGAAACTCTCTTGGTGCTGTCTATGCATTTCGATCGAACAAAACCGGTCCAAACATAAGCAAACGCAACGACTACTGTTGAGCAATGGAAAGAGGTCTTTGTTTGCTCTGCCTTAGCCAAAACTAGTCGCTTGAGCCGTTGGATTTGCTCTTGCTTTAGTATAAATGTGGCTAGAACGAGCTCAGAAGTTCTGTTGGCCAGCGAGGCACCTTTTAGAGCAGGTTTAAACATGTTTTGGACTTGATTGTATAAAAAGGAGTAATTATTACAAGGATCGGAAATTAATGTTCGATCAAAAATGGGGATTCGAGAAGATACCGAGGCTCCCGACAAACATGTTTCAGCCCAGGTGTGCATAAATTGCATGGAAGATGTTCCATCGCATGCCGTATGATGCACCGAGGTCCCAATAACTATACCCTGGTCAGGGAAGACCGTCACCTGCACGGCCAAAAGCGGTTGCAACTCCTCCGATTTAGGTAATTCCGGTACTAAGCAATCAAGTTGCAAAACATCACGTTCATGGTCGCTTGCGAGATGTTCAAACTCAAACTGGTTGTTACACTCTGCCACAGTGAACGACACGGCATCACCCTTGACGTAGTAATGTTCGAGCTTGTTGTTGGTACCGGGAGTTCGACGATAATGTCCAGCCAATGGATAGTATGTCTTGAGTGCTAGTGAGAGGGAAGATTTGAGAGAAGGAAGAAGTGAGGAGAGGAAATGGGTGGTGGGGTGAGGATAAGGATAGAAAAAGAGCCGTTCGACAGGAGGTACAACTATCCAGAAGACGTCGAAATAGGTGAACGGGAGAATTGCGTGTTCCGGTGTAGTGCCGGGAGGTGGCGCCACACGGGATGACTCTATGATTTTTAGAGGAAGAGGATGAGTTGATGCCATTTTTTTATTAATGGATATCAATTGTTGATATGCATATATGCAGCAATAATATGGAATTGAATGACCAACAACTCTTATTTGCCAATCAATGGCGGAGGCAAATTTTGGAAAAGCAGACTAGATAGAGATGGCATCTGAATATCATAAGATTTATGGATGTCAATTGTTTGTAATCTGTGACCAAACGACACCCTATTATGTATATTATCTTCTAAAAGCATGTGTTCCCTTGAATTAAATTTGAAAAGATATGGATGGTGGTTGTTAAAATTAAAGTCTCTAAATTTTTTTTAACTCTTACACTTTAAAATTAATTTTAAAATTTTTATTAAATTATTTTAGCAATAAATTAAATTAAGAGGAAAAATAATTTGAGTCAATTATTTGACTAGTATGAAATTTATGTATAATTTTTAAATAAAAAATTATCTTATATCTCTGAAACTGAATTAAAAATTGTCACTTCAGATTAAAAGCTCTAATAATATCACGGATGTAGATGCTCTTACTACTTCTTACAAAATGATAAACGTGAGTAGACCGACTTTTAAAAGCTAAGGTAAATTTTATCACAGATAATTAAATTTTGTCTTTGGTCAAGAATTAATTATTGAAATTTGATTTGTCTCTTTGTAATAGTTCAACTTTTTATATTTTTTTTAATCAAGTCAGTCTGTAACTTTTTCATTCAAAATACTAATGGAATATAAGATAACTAGATCAACGGTTCTTGTTTTTCCAAAAAAAAAAAAAGATTTATTCCTATTCCATTGGTATTTTGGACATAATTAATATGCATATTTCATTAGTTTTAAAGATGAAAAAGTTATAAAATGACTTGATTGAAACAAATAAATTCAATGATTAATTTGAATATTTACGGTTGTATTTTATCAGAGAATTAGATATACATTTTACAATAAATTAAATCATAGTTAAATTTTGTATAATGAAACATAAATAATTGATATAATGTGAACAAATATAATTAATGCACCGACTTAATCTTTTTATAGTTCATAAAACTTATATCAGATTTACAACTATAAAGGATCAACGATAAAAAAAAATAGAATTACCGGGTAATAATGCAAAAATTCAATACAATGTATCATTATTATTGAAGATCTAGATGATTAGAAGAAAAACATTTTATTTATAAAGTCTTTGAGTGGGGTCTCCTATCTTGCATAGTTACACTGTTTTCTTTTTGTCTTTTGCATAGAAATTCAAAACAGAGACATCAAAACAAATCTATATTTCAATTAGTAGGTATATATGGCCTACTTCTTAAAAAAGTGTTTTTTGTTTTATATTTCTAATTATTTGATGAATAGATTCTAAATGATTGAGCTAATAATATTAAAGGAAAAGGTAACCCTACTCATTGTATATAGGACGAACACAAACCTATATTTCAATAATATATTGGATTTTTACGGATATTTATCCAACATATTTTTTTTTCTATTCTGTATTTTTAAAAGAATAATATGACAATATATATATATATATATATATATTTTTTTTTTGTGTCAGATAGCGCCCGTAGGCAAATGTTACAGATTTTCAGCCATTCACTTACATGCACAAATATAGTATTAAAAGTGATGAAAGCTTTGAACTCTAGACGTTCTAAATATTAGAAAAAAGTGGAAAAGTAAATCCTTCATAGCTGCCTCCAAGTGCTCTACCAATCTTAGCAAGAGCATCTACCTTGTAGTTACAGCTTCTGTTGACGAACTCACATTTGAACCCCATGTTTTCTTTGAGCATCATCCAAGATTCATAGACTTCCTGGCATGCTTTCCAGTCAAGTTCCAAGGGAGGACCCGCTTAAGAGAAAAGAGCCTTTCACAGTCTGTTCTGAATATATATTCTGTTATCCCCCTGTCCCGAATACATCTAATCGCATCCCTCAACGCTCATGCCTCAGCTTGAAAAGCACTAAAGGCATTTGCCTTATCAAGTCTATACAAAATCAGTTCCTCCCTTCTGAATAGAATAAAACCGACATCACGACTCCACTGATTCACCCACGAACCATCCGTATAGCAAGTGTATCCCTGACTGCGTATACTATCCCCCTTTTCTGCCAACAACCCCATCCCCTTAGTGGATCGCAGTAGTACCGATTATACCTGCAACTTTTGGAAGAACTTATTAAAATCCCTTAAATTAGGCCATATACCGTTAAATACCAGCCCATTTCTAGAATGCCAAAGCGCCCATAGAGAGTTTGCCACAGCCTCCCACTGATCGTCTGACATTCCTTTTAGTGCCAATTCCATAAACTCTTGGAAAGTTTGAATGCAGTCAGATCGAAGATTCAATGTGCCAGTGAACCAGATTGCTCTAGCAAAATGACAGTGGAGCACCATATGATAAAATTATGTCTATTATTTTTTAAATACAGAACGACACATGGCACAAATAAATGGTAAATAGGAACTTTATATATTTAAAATGAGTTATAATAAAAAAATGAGAAAAGGTTTCTGTCCACTAGGTTTTGTCCACCATTTGTCCACAACTTTATCCACTCACATCTAATTGTATTTTTACAGTACATAAGATTCAATTGAAAATTTACAGTATTATTTGAAAATTTTACAATATACAAGATTCAATTTTACAGTATGGAAGATTCAATTAAAAATTCTACTATATAAAATATTTAATTTTTACAGTATACAAGATTCAATTGAAAATTCTACTGTATACAAGATTCAATTTTACAGCTCTGCTAATTCAATTTTACAGTATACAATATTCAATTGTAAATTTTACTGTGTAGAAGATTCAATTTTACAGTATACAAGATTCAATTGAAAATTTTACTGTATACAAGATTCAATTTTATAGTATACAAGATTCAATTTTACAATATACAAGATTCAACCCAGTGCGGACACTAATAATTAACTCTAATTGCCAATAACCACTAATAACTAACTCTAACTGCCAATAACTTTCTATAACTGTAATTTCTGAAAGTACAGTTTGAAAGTACATTTATTTTGTCATGTTGTTCGAGTTGCAATCTTTTTCTAATTATTACGGGACCACTTCAAATAGTTGCTTGATGTTTTGTGATTAACTGATATATTTTATGTGATATATTGCATAATTATACAACATGTAGAAGTAATTTTACAGTATTCGTGCAAGTCAAAGCTGTGGACAATTAGACGCTTTCAAATAAGAGTATTCGCGCAAGTCAAAGCTGTGGACAAATGGTGGACAAAAAGTTGTTGACAATTAGACGCTTCCTAAAAAAATACAATAAATTGAATAAATTTGTAAGTTTCTGAAATTTAGAAGGAAAAATATGACATTATAATTTTGAAGGGTAAATGCGTAATTTCAAAATTTTAAAGGATTTTTAAAATTTAGTAGGGTTGTATGTAAATTTTGGAAAAAGAAAAAAAATTTGAATTGGGCGGAGGGGCAGATCGATTTGTCGAAATCAGATATGAGACTTAAGAGTAATTAAAATTTGGAATTAATCTATAGACCGCTAAAACTGTTTATCTTTTTTCTAATAATTCTGTTGGTGATTTCGAGAAATGGGCATTACACCTACGTTTGGTCCCATGAGCTCTAACACCGTCAGATATGCATTACGATCTGTGCGCACGGATTAAATCAGATATGCACGGATTTTAAAGTAGAACGCACGCATCTTACAGATCAAACGGTGAATGAACCCATCGAACCAAAGTAGATCCGATGAGCATCGGAACTACTCTATTCAGATGAATTTCTAAATTGAAGAGATACTATTTCGAGAAATGGCCATCACACCTACGTTTGGTCCAATGAGCTCTAACACTGTCCGATCTATATTAGGATTTGTGTCCACGGAAATTTAACCAGACACGCACGGCTTTTAAAGCCGAGCGCACGCATTTTAATACAGATCGAGCGGTTAATGATGAATTTCTAAATTTAGACGGATACTATTCCTATTATAGGCCCGTTTATTTAAGGCAACTATAATGCATTCATTCGTCGGCCTTTTCTCTTTGGAAACCCTATTCTGTTATTTCCTCTTCTTCAATTGCTCTTAACTCTATTGCGAGAATAGCGATCGAGAGAGAGATGAACGGAAGAGGTCGAGGTAATGGTGGTTCCATGGTGAGAGGTGGGTACGGAGGTGGAAATAGCGGAGGTGGTGGTGGCCGGGGAAGAGGCGCTGGGAGGTATAGTAACCCTTGCTTGACGATGCACCAGCCTTGGGCTTCTCTCCTCGTCCATGGAATCAAGCGTATCGAGGGACGATCTTGGCCTTCTCCCATTACTGGTATCTCTCTCTCTCTCTCTCTCTCTTTCTCAATTCCATTTGCAAACGGTGCATTAGCAGAAAGAAAACCTTGTTTTTTGATCAAGATAACATTACTACTTTAATCTGATTTCATCGCCTTGATTAGGGTTATTGGTTATCTAATTACCTTTTTTTTTAATTATTCAACTTCAAAGGCCGGTTATGGATTCACGCAGCATCTAAAGTACCAGACGAAGAAACAATTAGAGCAATGGAGGATTTTTACAGGGAAATTTATGCAGTTGATGGAATTACAGATATCAAATTTCCTGAGCATTATCCTGTCTCCCGCTTATTAGGTATGTTTCTGCAAGCTTTAACTTACCAGAATCAGGATCAAGTTGGATAACTGTTTTGGGTTCTGTACCAGTAAACCAGACACTGGGTCTGTTCTCAATTTGGTCTCTTTTTCCTCCTTTTTACCAGATTTATAAGGGTATGGTGCAACAAACAACCTGAGCAACTGGTATAACCATTTAACCGTGTACTCCAAAATCTCACACAGACCAAACATAAAAGAATGTAAGGGAATTAAAGATATTTTTGCTTTATTTTAGGCTGTGTTGAAGTAGTCGGTTGTCTCAAAAGCGAAGAGCTGGTTTCCTGGGATGATGTACCTGAATCAGTTAGGATTCTTTTTACTTTACTCTTTTTGTATCATTTATTAGTCACATTTAAGGAACTATGTTTGGAGATTAATATTAGGCGCTATAATGCTGTGCTATGTTGACATTTATTGCTTGTTGGTTTCAGGTTAGGCTCGAAGGTTTGACCAATTTCTGTTGGTTGTGTGAAAACCCAAAGGTACAGAGCTACATAGTGAATAAAATAATCCATCTTAAGAAATTATTTCTAATTTTAATGTACTTCTCTTTTAGAGAACTAGCATGAATCTCTCATATTTGGCTTGTATAACATAAATTGTGTTTGAACTAGTATAGAAAGATAACCTTTGATTGTTCTTATTTTCCAGAAATTGCTAATTCCCTTTGAGATGAGAGGCAATCAGGGTGTCTACAACTTAGAGAAAAGGGTATTGCTTTTATGCTTTTCTATATTGCCCATGTTTTAAATTATATGTTGTCTTCTATACTCTTATCTGTTTGTTTAATTGTTTCTTGGGGGGTTGGGGGTGTTGCAGATAATGGGAAAAGTTAGAAATAAGTTTGCAATGTTCTGAAATCAGAATTAGGCAGATCAATAATCATTTGCACATGGAAAGCATGCGCAGAATTTTTTTTTTTGCAATGTTCTATAATCAGAATTAGGCAAATGAACACCGTATTTACAGGGAAAGCATGGGGAAAAAGATCAATCACCTTATTGAGTGCCAAATTCTCAGCACTATACTGCTTGTACCACCTTTCTAGATATTTCCATACATTACAACTTAATTGCTAATTATTTTTTATTTGTTTGTACAGATATATGAGGCAGCAGTAAGAGGTCTAACCGCAATGCAGGGCCCGCTTCCGGTCAAATTTCCATTGCCAGACCCGAGTGACCATTTCTCTCTAAGACCAGGCCATCTCTCTTTAAAACCTTTCTCAAGTGACGCTGTAGTAAGATCAGAAAGAGTCAATACTGCTATAGCAGGTGCCAGAGCTGCAGCCACTCAGTTCTCAAGGAATACTCAGGGCATCGCATCCACTGCATATAATGCTAGTGAAGAGAGTTTTGCTGCGGGCCCTTCTAGAGGTTGGTCTGGTGCCTCTACAGTTAGTGAACACTCTGAGACACTTCCTTTGAAGAATGCTAAGAGTGTGAACACTACTAAAGTTGAGGTTAGTGCCAGTACAGAGGATTCACAAGCCGTCACCACACGTTCTTCTAGGAATAGTCTTGTTATGGGCTCCACTGGAGGAGTTGGTGCTGATGGAGGTCGTAGAAGGGGCTCAAATACTTCATTAGGAGGTACCAATAAGGTATATATTTATTCTTCTTTGTTTTTCAGTTACATATCAGCGTGAGGATTGAATTAGTTTAGGTTTCTATAACATGCTGGTACCATTGCCCTTCTTGCCTGGATTGTGCCTCTCCGGTACCAATCAAGATAAAGCAAGTTTTTGTTTTTTTTTCTTTGTCATTTTCTTTTCTTTTTGTTATTGTTTCATACCTACCTGCTGTCTGAGTTACAATTTTGCATGGAGTTGCCTTGTGCTTGCCAATTGTCTTTCTTTTTCTTTCTTTTTCTTTCTTTTTAAAAAAAAAATAGAGGCTAACAGTCCTGTTGTATTGAATTACTGAAACAATCTTACATAACAACCTTCTGCATCTACCCCTTAAATTAACAAAGCCCATGGAAACCCTATTATGCTTTAACTAGTCACAAACCCGCATCCCTAACTAGCTACTGGGGACACCCACTATGGGGCATGCAGTAACAAGGTTTCTGCTTTTGTATTGTTGCATCATCAGTTCCCAAACACAAAATCCTACCCCTTTCTTAAAAATAAAACTTTACCAGTAAAGAGATATCACAGCTGGTACTTGCACTAGGATCTGTATATTAAACAGCACATCATAAACCCCACTGCCATATTTAAATCCTCATCCAGCAGTTATTGTACCAGTTGGTACCAGCACTTAATCATGCCCACTATTTGTCAGCTTCAGTATAGCTGGCACTGTGAATAGGAATGTAATCCATGTTCTATATGGTCACAGTTTTGTTAGAGCACAACTGATATAATTGTGCTTGCCAATCATGTTTGAACAATTTAATATTCAGCAAACTCTACCCTAAGTTACTGATTTACTAGTCTAAATCTAATATTTTGAAATTTTTAGCTTTTGGTTGCAGCCCTGAGAGACATAAAGTTGAATAAAGTGTGCTGACAAGCTCAACTGCTGAAGAGCGTAGGAAGTTTAATAAATCATGTGCACAGTGCTCGCTTTCTCAATAAAGTTGGGGCATCCTGGAAAATGCATTTTAAATTAGTGGATCAGCATGTTTTAATCGATATTTGTATTTGTTCCATTGTATATATCTATTCTGCTTAGATTTTCAATGTAAGAAGTGGTGAATAATGATTAACAATTTCTTGGGTCCTTGTAAATCTTTTATTTTATTTTTTTTTCCTTCTACTTTACCTCTCAAATTCCTGTCAAATTTTGAATTGTGAATATATATATCCGTCTAAGCTCTTTAAAATTTTATCTGTGATGCTTAGAACCTTCCAGTTTATAACGATGACTTCCATTTGTGAATATATATACACTCATGGTATTATCACTTTGGTTCAGAGTAAATACCTTAGCATAGCAATAACTGAAGTAATGAATCATAATTTGTATTAATCAAGTACTGAAGGAACAATCATCATCTAAATGAAAAAAATATTATCTAATTTGGAATATTTCAAATAGCTTCTGGATAGAACATGGACATGGAAGAAAAAGGAAATATATTAATATGGTAAAATTTTATTATCTATTTCACTTGGCTAGTATGAGGAACAGCATACGCATACATTTTTTTTCAAATTGATGCGCTAAGTCCTAGTTAGGTCTCATAATACCTAAATACCTAATCCATAAATTGTGAACTTTATAATTTTGGGAAAAATAAATATGCAATTTAAACAAAAGAGATTGTTCCAGAGGATGTACAAGATCAGGAGGAGAAAAATGCTACAACAGGGTAAGAAAGGAAAGAACAACAGGTTCAAATTAACAAAGAGATCTTTAATTTTAAACCCTTTTTTTTAACTGTTCAAGGAATTTATTTGTGGCAATATTCTAGATGTTATAATGCAAACTATTAATATCCAATTTTGCATCTCCAAACTAACTTCATTTGTCAAGTGATTTTTTATCATAATGGTTTCTGAGTCAAAAGAGTATTCTAGTTTGACTAATGATTAAACCTATATATCTAGATCATAGAAGTGTCTACACTAAATTTATAAGTTTTAATTATATACAATAGGATCATACTAAACACTAGAGCACCACTATAAAGATACAGAGCTAATTTGATTTCATGCAGTGCACCAGTCATATACTTATTCATTAGGTTTCTATTGATAGAGCTCTGTATGAAGCCAAATGAGCTCTGTAATATATTTACCTGACAAGATCAATGGGGAATTTAGGTCGGCTGGGGGAATATATGTTCTCTTTTTCTACACATCAATAGTGGATTGATTGGTCTATTGTTAACCGTTAAAGCACCAATCAATTCCTGAAATAATAGAGCCCAATTTACAGCCACTACCAAGTACCAAGTGCACTTACTAGGACCGGTAGTTGCATGCAACTTTTTCTCTTCCATTTCAGACATTCTACAAAGCAAATTCCATTGAATTTGAATCAAAAAAAGTAAAAAAGAGAAAAGAGTGGGAATAAATACCAGCAAAACTATGATGATAACAACGAATATATGATATCTATTCCAAGAAATTCTTTATGCTTTCCAAAAAGCTACTTTTTATCACTTGCCATTATATTCTTTCTTCTTCAAAACTTGTATAAATTGGGGAGGTGGGTACATTAATTGTCTTCTAATTTCTCTATTTCTATAGATGGATAGAGGGGTGCTCGATAGTGTCATTAGGAGACTTTTGGAGGTCAAGGGTGCAAAGCCTGCCAAATTACAGCAATTGCAGTTGCAGGAGTTTGAGATACAGCAGTTGTGTGGGGCATCCAGGCAAATTTTCTTGCACCAGCCAAACTTGCTTGAACTAGATGTACCTATTAAGATCTGTGGTATTGAAAATTAAACTTTTATTTTATTTACCTCTTTTCAAAAATTTTATACAGCTATTGAATAATTTAAGTTTCCTGGTACCAGTATCTGTACTCAACCTATCTGGTAAATTTCTTGGTACCAGTTTCTGACAATATTTCAAATTGTTGCCTTAGTTGAAATAGAGATCATATGCCACAAAATTAACAACATAAAACCTATACTAGTCAAGGTCTAGCTATAATAGTTTGATCGATTGTTGTTTTGATAACTAGTTTCATCTACTATTCATTTTATCTTTTAGGTGACATTCATGGCCAATACTCCGATCTCTTAAAGCTTTTTGAATTCGGCGGTTTACCCCCGCAAACCAACTACCTTTTCTTGGGTGATTACGTGGACCGGGGCAAACAAAGCCTAGAAACTATTTGCCTCCTCTTAGCCTACAAAATCAAATATCCAAACAACATCTTTCTCTTGCGTGGCAACCACGAGTGTGCATCGATAAACCGCATATATGGCTTTTATGACGAATGCAAGCGCCGGTACTATTACATAAAATTTTATTAGATATATACCTCATGGAGTGAGGCTATGGTGATATGCATATTACGGATCGACTCGTGCTATGGATCCATATTTTAAAGTTCAAACAGTCAATCTGAACCGTAAACATGATTTCCATACGAAAATATACTCGGAGAGCAAATTTTACATTTCTTAGAATTTTTTTATTATTTTTTTTACATAGGTAGAAAATCATTGTTTTTAATAGTTCAAAATTTTCAAATCAAGTGATTTTCTACCTATCTAAAAGAATGGTAAAAGTTTTAAAAAATGTAAATTTTAGTTTGCAAGTACACGTTCATATGAAGATCATGCTGAACGGTCTGGATCGACTGTTTGCACTTTAAGAACGAAGATATAAGTCCATAGCATGGGCCGCTCTGTAATATGCATATTACCATAGCCTCACACTACCTCATGATAACAAACCAATTTATCTACTCTTGTTGCTCTCCTCACACACATAAAAAAGATAGTTTCTTTATGGTACAGTTATAATTGCTTGAGGAAATATCTCAATAGTAATTACTTAATTTATTTTTCCTTTTAAAGTATGAGTTATCATCACTATAAATCATATACTTAATTTATTTTTTGAAGGAGAAAATTGCCTCATTGCCATGTTTTTTGACTTGGTTTGCTATCTAATTATCTAACAGGTACAGTGTTAGACTCTGGAAAACTTTCACCGACTGTTTCAACTGTTTACCAGTTGCAGCACTTGTAGATGAGAGGATTCTATGTATGCACGGCGGTTTGTCGCCAGATTTGTGTGATTTAAACCAGATAAGCAGATTGGTGAGGCCGAGTGATGTGCCTGATAAAGGGTTGCTCTGTGATCTTTTATGGTCAGATCCTTGCGGTGGTCTGCGTGGCTGGGGGCCGAATGATCGAGGAGTTTCATACACTTTCGGAGCTGATGTTGTTACCAACTTTTTGAAAAAACTCGATTTGGATCTCATTTGCCGTGCCCACCAGGTACTTATAAATGTTTCTGTTATATCAGCTGGAGCACAAACTTGTTTTAATTGAAAGTGTTTTCTTGGACTGGTAAAATTTAACAATTTGAGCATTAATTTAGGTTGTGGAGGATGGGTATGAGTTTTTTGCAAATCGGCAACTAGTTACGGTCTTTTCTGCACCGAATTATTGCGGTGAATTCGACAATGCCGGTGCCATGATGAGTGTAGATAAGGATTTAACGTGCTCGTTCCAAATCTTGGAAGCCGCGAATAAGAAAAGATACGGATATGGTAGTTTCAAGTCTACATCTCCACTTACTGGAACTATGGTAAATTGGAATTTCTAAATTTCAACACTTTAGAGCACCTATATCAGTAAAATTAAAAACAGTTGTCAAGCAATTAACTTTTAATTTTTTTTACTGGCCACTTCAGCAATTATTACTATGTAAGAGAGAACGAGAGCTGATAGAAACAATAAGAAAGTGATTTTCTTTAAAAGAAATCAGAAATTATGTTACATCTCAGAAATCAGAATAGAAATGCCATGCGTGCTCTTACTGAGAAATAATGCACTGTACATAAAAGATCTCAAAATTGATTTTAACTTATGATTCATGATTTGTGCTTTTCTTTTAATTTCCTTTTTTTTGGGTCATGAAGTCTTCTCCGGTGCAGAGGCGCAATTGGAATTGGTGAGACGAACTACTGATGATAATTTGTGAAGTTCTTACTGGAACTGGTAGTCTTACTGATACTTAGATGGTTGACACATTGTATCTTATTACACTTTATCAATTTTGCTTTGAATGGGTTTGAATATAATAAATTATTACAACAAATATTTGTTATTCTGATACCAGTTTGTTAGAATTTTGAAAGAGACACTGAAACTATTAGGGATAAAAAAAAATAATAATAAATAAAGTTTGATGAAGAAGATTGCATTCCATTTGACTTTCAATTATTTGTGTTTTCGATGTGATTTTAATTTTATGTGGGGTGGATTTGAAATATACCCCTTCCTTGTCGAATATGGTCCCTTTCCTCGAATTAATGCTTTGAATACTAACCAATTGTTGAAAGATGAAAGAAATGATGATTTGAGTACTAACCAATTGTTTTTTTTTCTTTATCAAATAAATAGCAAATAAAGTAGATATATTGATTTGAACAGGTTTATTGAGCATCTCATTTCTGAATTATATTTGGTTTGGTTTCCTCTTTCTAGATATGTGTTTGTATTTTTAGCATACTTTACTTATAGTTAGTCGTGTAGAAAAAGTTAGCAGGAAGGAGTTATTTCTTTTATTTATTTATTATTTTGTGAGGATTAATTGCTTTGTAATTTCAAAGAATGATAATGAATTATATCATTCTTTTACAATTATTAAATTTATGTCTCTTTTTAGAGCAACGAACACCATTTGCACAATGCCTCTTGCAAAAATTAATTTACTAGATGAAATCACATCAAATGCACAAAAGCACAAATGGTGTATAACTGTGTTGGGCTATTGTACAATCAATAGTATAAAACGGCTCGTGTTATCATATAAAAAAATTATAGGATAGATTTTCAAACGATGAATTCAAACTGCTATAGCTGATGTACTTCACAAATATAATATGTTTATATGCAAAATTTATAAAAAAAAAAAAATTAGTTAAGTAGAATAAAATCAAGCATATAAAAAAATAAAGATTTGAAAGATAATTTTAGTACACTAATTTTTTTACCACTTGACTTAATATAAAATAAATTTATAAATTATGTATGTAAACAAATCACTTATTCCAATAAATATATTAACGGTTTAAATTGATCATTTGAAATCTACATAATAGATTTCCGAAACAATAGCATAATATGCCGTGGGACTATGATTGAATCGGACGGTCTGAAAATAAATTGGCACGTATTTCAAAGCACAAATATGTCATTCCGAATTCCAACCGACTGAGAGTAAGGAACGCTATCCTCTGTGGAGTTTTTTCGTGCGGAGCTTTTAATTTGGTTCGCTCGTTTCGAATTGAACGGATTGGATTAAGGGTTCACCAAACTTTGAGTTTTTTTTTTTAATTCGGGCAAGATCTAATCTAATCTGTCCGATTAGAAACGAACAGATCAAATTAAAAGCTCCACACAGCTCTTTCCAGAAAAACTCCGTAGAGAATACTTTTCCCTAAGAGTAAATCTGAGCAATCCGTTTCAATTGTGTTGAGTCAGGTACCTGGGAGGATACGGATCAAAAAAAGAAAAGAATAGGTGATAGATAGGTCGTAAGATTGAAGAATTCGCGTAAACAGTTACGTTTCCCATAAGAAAAGGAAATCGTCATTTGTCAATTTGAGAAACCAATTGACACCGAAATCAAATCATGAATGGTCTAAATTAATTACCCAGAAATAAGAAATTGGGTTGATGGAGGTCATCAAGTGAGGGAGATAAGAAATCAACCAAATTGGATCTCTTCCTTCGCTCAAGAGTCAAGTTGCAATTAATAATAACATGGCAACGAAAATATATAAACTGGAAGACTCGTCAAAGAATCAACGAATTTATTAATGAGAAAAAGTTTTTGTCCACTAAATTTTGTCTATCATTTGTCCATAATTTTATCTACTCTCATCTAACTGTCTTTTTACAGTATATAAGATTCAATTGAAAATTTACAGTATTATTTAAAAATTTTACAGTATATGAGATTCGATTTTACATTATGCAAGATTCAATTGAAAATTCTACTGTATACAAGATTTAATTTTTATAGTATACAAGATTCAATTGAAAATTCTACTGTATACAAGATTCAATTTTACAGTATACAAGATCCAATTGTAAATTTTACTGTGTAGAAGATTCAATTTTACAGTATACAAGATTCAACCCAGTGCGGACGCTAATAATTAACTCTAATTGCCAATAACCGCTAATAACTAACTCTAACTGCCAATAACTTTCTATAACTGTAATTTCTAAAAGTACAGTTTGAAAGTACATTTATTTTGTCATGTTGTATAAGTTATAATCTTTTTCTAACTATCATGAGATCACTTCAAATAGTTGCTGAATATTTTGTGATTAACTAATATATTTTATGTAATATATTGTATAATTATACAGCATGTAAAAGTAATTTTACGTTATTTGCACAAATTAAAACTGTAGAAAAATAATAAAAAAACTGTGGACAATTATACGTTTTCTTTATTAATTAGCTGCAATTATAAGCTCTACAGAAAGCGATTCTGAAAACGACACAAAAACTAGTTGACTCAAAACAAACACATCCAAACAAAAATATAGTCCACATCAAGAGTTGGCAGCTGGGGACCACAAATCTTTCCAGGATACCAATTAATTAATTAATTTTGTCATTTTGGATATTAAATATTAATTGTTTGGTGTCTGCTCTGCTGGCTTGTATTAAACCTTAAAGATGAATTGGAAATTATTTTATTTACAAATTGTAACATTTATTTATTATAACTAAAATTTAAATTCAAAATCCTTTTTGTACTTCTAGCCGAAATTTTAATTTTTAATATTAAAAAAGATAAACATAAAACCACGAAGATGAATTAATTTAAGTTATAACTTAAGCTATTAAATGAGATATAAAATATAAAAACTATAATGAAGTAAGCAACTTAATCTTCATTAAATTCATATACCAATCCAAACACATATAACCCAAGAGATAAAGAGTTTGTCTAATTGAAACAAACGTAATTAGAGCATTTACATCCGTAAAATTCTTGGGGTTTCTAAATAACTCTTAACTAATTTTTAGAAATTTTGTTTTTGAAATTTTCTATATTCCCACATCTCTGAAACTAAAATTAGAGTTTCTTAATTATCACATCAGCAAATAAATTACAAGAGAAAATAATTTTAGCGAATTATTTGATCACGTCAGAGTTTATAAACGGTTTTTTATTAAGAAATTTTAAAGCAAAATTGTTAAATAAGAAACTTATCAGTATTTCTGAAATTAATTTAGAAACTACACATTATATTAAAAATTCAAAGTGTTTTAAGAATGCAGATGCTGTTCGTCTCTCAGTGCACAAGTCCACACGAGATCCATGGAGTCGGAGTCAGTCAACCACGATAATCAAGTCTTCTTTCAGTTGAAACAAAAAAGGGTTCAATTCAACTGTCCCCATCACAGATTTCTTAAAAGCCTGAACCTATCATGCCTCCTACTTGACTCAACTATTGAGTCGTCGTTGTCGTTCCAAGCTTCTCTCACCCTTCAGTCAAATTTTGGGTACACATTTTACCAGAATAGCTTTCGCTACATTCAGCGCACGAATCATATGTAGGGCTATAGTCCGTGCGCTGTATGAAGTCAACACTACTTTGTTAATATGTTTCTCCAAAATTTTGAACAAAATATATGGGACAGCACATAATCACATATACTGACATTGCACTAAATATTTATTATTAAGGATATATACTGGCATATCAAAACATTCTATATTTTCCCATTCAACAATTCAATGTTTTATTAAAACAGGAAGGAGATCTTGTCAAACACTTCGATTCAAAATAATTATACACAATAAAACTTTGAAGAATCTAGCAGCAATATTCAACCAAATTCACATTCACCTTGATTTGTCAAAGATAGAAAAAGATACTTCAACAATTCTAATTAATTACTTACCATTTGAACAAAATAAAACAAAATTCTTAAGACAGACTCATTGGCTACCTCTTTATACATATTTAAAACAGAGAAAAATAAAAACTAAACTGGCATCTGAGCATTTAAACTGTTCAAAGTAGTTGGTACGAACTAGCTCTTCCCGGCATTACTCATACTGGTACAGTTCGGGTGTGACCAGTACCCATTTCAATATTTTCCTCCTCGTTCTCACCCGAACACTCCTCTAGCGACTTCCCCTTCGATTCAGGCACCAAGTATGTAAACAGTAGACCAAGGAAGTTGCATGCAGCAAGCACAAAAAGCGAATTTCTGACACCAATACCAGGCGGGTACCCGTGATCGGTTTTTGTTTTATCCTGATTCTGTGCCGCGTACAGGAAACCAAATGAACCAATAATGGCACCGGCCTTGCCAGCTGCAGCAGAGATACCGTGACATGTCGATCTCAGCCGTGCCGGGAATATCTCAGCTGGTACAATGAAAGTTGTGCTGTTCGGCCCGAAATTAGCAAAGAAGAAAGTAAACGCATACATGACCACAAAACCGATATGGTTCCCTGGAGTCGTCCAGTGGTGGTACGGCAATGCGAGACCAAGCATGAAAACCGTCATCATGAGAAACCCGAGAGATTGGATCTTACGACGGCCAACAATATCAATGAATGCAACAGTGAACCAGTAGCCCGGTACGGTACCACACAGAGCGATTAGGGTTTGTGCACGTGAGATCCGAAAGACTTCTTCGAGAGCATTCATGGTACGTGCCTTTGGAATCCAGTTGATGGCGGTGAAGATGTCTTTCTGGAAAAGGTTTTGACTGTAAAATGCGATATCAAGAAGGAACCAGCACATAGCAGAACCCAGAAGGTGCGTCCCGTGCCGGCGCAAAAACTCGCGTGAGAAGAGCCCAAAATCCTTGTTATGTGTTAACTCCTCAGCCTTCATTAATTACCAATTGAAATTACCATTAGAAAAGTTTATTTCTTGTCAGTAGACAATTTTCTAATGCTTTTATTCTCAAGTGAGACTATTGTACTTGGTTAAGCACGGATTAGCCCATGCTATGGATCTGTATCTTGATTTTAAAGCCCAAACAGTTGATCTAAACCATTCAACGTTATCTCCATATGATAATGTACTGATATACCCAATTTTACATTATTGAGATTTTCTTTACTATTTTTTTAAACAGGTAGAAAATCACTACTTTTGAATGGTTCAAAATCTTTAGATCAGGAAATCATCTACCTATCTAAAAAATCAGTACATTTTTATATGGAGCTCATGTGGAACGGTTCAGATCGAATGCTTGAACTTTGTAAATGGAAATATTGATCCAGAGCACAGACAGTACCACGTATAGTCTCACTCTTTATTCTCTACTATATAAAATAGATCAGAAGCAGAGTCATGTCTCGCATATCTTATGCAAATCAGTTCATTTACTGGTTCACAAAAATATTAAGAAATAATTAACAAAAGAACTAAAGGAGTTACCTTTTCAGGTTCTTCGACGATTTCGACTTGGAGGACCTTGGACATGTCAGCGGCAGCCTGTTTTGCATTTTTTGCAACAAGAGCAGTGTAGCGAGCCGTCTCAGGCATTTTCATGCGCCAGTAATAGGTCATCAGTGCAGGAATGGAACCAAACATTAAAATAATGCGCCACACATAGTCAGCATGCTCTGGGGTCGATGCTACCGGGTTGTCCTGATACCACAAACAAAATAGAGTAAATGTAAGAAATAAAGAAATTATATAAATATACAAATACCAAACATAAACCTGACATTAAACTGCTGTTATTCATACCTGGTAGGTGGGAGTGTCGAAGCGGGCCCGGAAGGCTGCAGAGACGATGAGGGTGACAATACCACCAGTGAGAATGCCGAAACCCTGCATGGCGAAAACTGCAGCAATAAATGCTCCTCTTGTCCTCTTGTTTGCATATTCTGACATGATTGTCGCTGACAAGGGGTAGTCGCCACCTATGCCGAATCCCAGCCAGAATCTAAAGAAACACAGTGTCGTCATTACTCCGGTTGGTGAGTGGCCAAATGACAACCCAGACGCCACCGAGCATATCACCTTTAATAAAATAAGATTAATTTTAAGTTTGTAACAGTAACATGAATATTTCAGTAAAATTTCAGCCAATTTTCAGTAAAAATATAGCCCTTAAGTTATTGAATTACGCCTATTTCCAATCTAATTTGACTTCAATAGCTTCTTTTATGTTTACTTTTAAAAAAAGAAGGAAAAAACTTTGATCTATTTTAAGAGCAATTTTAATTAAAACTAATAATGTAAGAACAAATAAAAGATCTCTTGGGTTATGAATTTAATTACCATCATCATAAGAGTCATGCCATAAACGCGCTTCCTCCCCATTTTGTCACCTAACCAGCCAAAGAAAAGCTGGCCAGAGAGCGTCCCACAGAAGGCCACACCGTTCACTGCCGCAGCAATATTGGGCGGTAATGAACCCGGATCTAAGGACCCAGGTCGGTAGTAGTAAATCCGACCCAGCAGTTTGGTTACCAGAGAGATGCAAAACAGGTCATATGCATCAGTGAAAAAACCCATACCAGCAATCACAATTGCTGTGAAGTGGTACAACTGGGTTTTTGCAACATCCAGTGCATTCAAAACCTGAAGCTGTTCCTTACCCATTTCTGGTACAAATTAAGGTACCTGTTGGAACAAACAAGATAAACAGTTAGTGTACCAGTTTATGAGTTTCTCCAGTGTTCTGTACTGGTAAAAGGGTTGTGACAGTGTGAGAAATAATAGGGGACACAGAAAATCGGAAGCAAGTGGAGCAGTTTGAAAAGAACTTTCAGCCAACCTTTTGGATTCATGTGTTGTTTGGATCTTCTGTGGTACAAAGTAGTACAGTACTTCCAAAAATCATTGCTGTAGAAGCCCTTTCCCGTTTCTTTCCAAAATTTTAATGTCTGTTTCTATGGAATTTATTTACTAGGATTTTGTAGGGCTACTAAAATCTACATTTGTTGGTCCCAACCATATTGCACAAATATATAACTTATCAAGGACTACACCATTGCATGCCACAGAAGATCCCAATGCATGGGAAATAGAATTGAAGTCAACAATGAATTCCTAATTTAATACTTCAAGTTCTGTCGAATCCCAAAAATATTTTTTTAATAAAAAAATGGAACACAAAAATCTCTCTAGTTTTAATGCATTAGTACCAACAATTTAGAAGCATGAATGAAAAACACAAACTTTAGAAGCATGAATGAATGTAAAAGAAAAGGGTATTTTTGGCGTTTTGCTTTTTATCTGAGGCAAAATTGTTAAAAATTGCAAAATTAGCAAAGGAAAAAGGTGCGAGATTGTTTGAACTTTGAAACATGAGACAAAAAGGAAAAGGAAAAAAGGCAAAAGGCAAAAGATTATTTTATAATGTGCACGAGCAAAAAATGATTCTCATAAAGTATGGATATCCACCTATCAGAAAATCCCAGAGAAAAAGAAACAAAAGAAGTGAGCTAGCTAGGTCCATGTTTTAATGGAAACACATGCATTACGAAAGAATTATGCAATATTTTTTTCATAAACCTTCGCAAAACGAAAAAAGATTTGAGCTTTTTCAAATGAGTACAAAAATAACAAATCTCATTACCCTTTCTTCTCCGAAAAATGCGAGTTTAAATTCAATTCAATTACCTGCTTAGATCTTGCAAGAACTTGAATTCTTCTTCCTTGGTAAGAATTAAGGCGAAGGTGAGAGAGAGAGAGAGAGAGAGAGAGAGAGAGGGGACGAGATGAAGTGGATTGGGATGAGGAGCGTTGGAGCGTAGGTTTGGTTGGTATTTATTTAGGAGGAAAACATAATTTAAACCCTATATTTGTACAATATTCCACTTTTACAGGAAGTCTAAAAATGTTGAAAAGTTTTGGATCGACTTTTTACGGCTCCAGATTAATTGATTTTATAATAATAGTAAATAGTAAATAAAAACCAGTTACGTGTAAAAGCAGCTTAAAGAATAAAATAGAGATTCCAAGAAATATTCTTCTTAGAATTTAGTCAAAGGGACACGCGTTGGGTCCCTGTCGTTGGGCCCCACCAGCCGTAACTTTTTAGCTGTTTTCATGCGAAACTTCTGATGGGTACCGCCAATGGGGAAGCCAATCTGCTCCTTCTCTCGAGAAAAAGAGGATTCTCTTATTTTTCAATTTGAATCGTTTAAAATTAATCAAATGATTTTAATTATATTTTTTTTTATATCAATATAATCTATTAAAACAAATTATATGTAATTGAAACCGTTTGATTGATTTTGAACGGTTCGAATTGAGAAATAGGAGGGTCCTCATTTTCTCAAGAAAAGGAGCGGAGTTCATTCCCCACCAATGGTATAACGGATTTAGTTGCATGAATTTTAAAGTAGATCGAACGGTCTAGGTACAGTTAAATTGACTAATTGTAATTTGGTACACTAGTAATTATAATTAATTGATAAATTGTCTTTATGAGGAGGCGTTAATTTCTCTTACCCGCTATTCAAGTGTGTGGTCTTTGGTGGAATAGTCATGTACCGAATAAGCTATTTAGTACAAGATTTTTTTTTTTATGTTTTTGGTTGTTTTTATTATCCGTGAAAGAGTCTATTTTCTATGGCGAATTCAGATTGGGACCGAATAGCCTATTCAGTACATGGAGGATATGGATTTTTTGTGACCATCGTTAAATAAAATGATAAAATTAGATAATACTGAATAGCTTATTTGGTACCTCTTGGACAATAAATGGGTATTAAAAAAATAAAACAATCAAGTTAGTTTCCTAAAATTCATTTTGTTTAATTATGGTTTATAAAAAAAATCAATTTTGTCCTATTGAATTTGAAGTGATAATATAAGCATCATGAATTTAATTACATAAACTTGAATATAGACCAATCATTTAAAAATACAAACATGGCACTACAAAATTATGATATAACGAAATTACTATAATTTAATATCAACCTTTCTAAATTTCATATGTCACCTAAATTAGCATTTATGATTTCAATCCAGTGTCAAATAATAACAAACTTCACATTTTCTAATATTAAAATATGTTATTTAGGTAATTACCAAAAAAAAAAATCCAAATTTTCATCCTTATCCAATCTAATTAATGGTTTTTTTTGGAAGCTAGGGGATTTAATGTCTTTAAATCCAATCCATTTAATGGCACCAAGAAATATTCTTCTAATTCATTATATGTAATGTCTATTTCGAATTAGAATATTCATGTATTTCCTATCAGCAGAATAATTTTTTAATTGCATCTCAGAAACGAAGGTAAGCAATAAAGAAATAATAAATAAAAAATTCAGAAATAAAAAAGGTATCAAATTTTAATATGCAATATGTTGAGTAGAACTAGGTGTTGCACTTAAGAGCGCCTCTAATTACTCAAAAACTGAAATTAAATTACAATTGAAAGTAAAGAGATAAGTTTAGAGAAATTTGATACACGAGATGATAATGGAGTTCAGCAAAAGAAAGGCCTACGTCTCCGGGGCTTTGCAACCTTGTGTGGTGCGCCTTTCTATTACCCAATACGAAAGGATTACCACTTGTGAACCGTTGAGCCCTTACACACTAAGCAGGAAGTCAAACGGCCAACTCAAAGAGATGAGAAACAAGGTCTCGATTGTCTACAACACAAGAGAAATATTCAATAGATCACTCTAACCTAATCTAGATCAAGATTAGTGAAGTAAGTTTGAGGTTGCTTGAGGGATTTTGAAGTTTTGAACTCTCACAACAATGGAGTAGGCTAAGCTCTCAGAAAATTGCTTTTAAAATGATTAGGGTCGGCTGAGATGATTTGAGAAGAAAGCCCAATCAACTATTTATAGAGTCAGCTCCAGAATGAGCTATTTAACATAAAACGTTATAGCGTTTTTGTTCAAATGCGATTTTAGGATTTTAATTTTTTGACAGCTCAACAAAAGATCAAAAACGTTACAACGATTGTATAACGTTTTTATAATGTTTTGTACTTTAAAAATCTTGATCAAAAACATGATTTTTGAAGCTTAGAATTAATTAAAACGTTATAACATTTGTGACTCAATTTTGAATTTGATACAGTTGTTTTTAACGTTCTGACATATCTGAAACGTTATAACGTTTTGCAAAAATGTTGTAATGTTTTAGGTTGTTTCTGAACAGCTGTTCTTTAGCAGTTCTGACAATTCTAAAATGTTATAACCTTTTTAAAAACGTTACAACATTTTAGGTTCCTTTTGTGTTTTGATCAATAATTGTTGAAAAAACATTACAACGTTTTACTAACGTTTGTCCCTGTTTAAACAGACTCAAGCTTACTTCACTAAGCTTCTGATTTTACAATTTATATTCTTTAGAAATGTCTTCATGATTTCTTCAGTCCAAGCTCTCCATAATGTAATTCTATTTGACTTGAACCTACATATCTTTAAAAGTAGAAGAAATCGTAAAATTTAATGATTGTGTGTTTTTGCAAATTAGTCAAATAGACGAAAAAGATTATTGCTCAACCAACACTATGATGTTTTAAGCTCACTAAGTCCAAAACCTATCAAATTGGCTTAAAAAGACAAATACAAATTGTAAAAAATCTATCTACTCAATAAGTGATGTGCCGAAAATGAATAATTTTTTTAATTAATTTAATATAATGTTAAACAATCAAGAATTAATTAAACATATTGTTGATTTTATGAGTTTGAGACAGAAGATGAATGAGAAATTGTATATTTCGTTCTTAATCTAACTTGTACAGTGGGCTCCTTGTATAGTTGGAGAAAAAATAAATATAACGGTAATATGCCTATCCTATACAGTAAGCTACAGTACTAAATGGTAACTTTTTATAACTAGTAGCTCTATTTAATTCTAAACGGGTCTAAAGCTTAACGGGTCTGACTTATGCTTCATTCTCAACACTCCCCCTCAAGTTAGGCGTGTAGATATCGATCAACCCTAACTTGCTTAGATTTCTTTCAAATTGTTTCGGATCTAAACCCTTTGTGAATATGTCCGTCAATTGTTCTTCACTTCTCACAAATGGAGTTTCAATTTCTTTTGCTTGAATTTTTTCTCTAATGAAGTGAAAATCCACTTCGATATGTTTCGTTCTTTCATGAAACACCGGATTGGTTGCTACGTGTTGTGCTACTTGGTTATCACAAAATATTTTTATTGGTTCTTGAATTTTAATTCCAACGTCCGCAAGAAGTTGTTTGATCTAAGTTAGCTCGCTTGCGATGGATGCCATGGCTCGATATTCCATCTCGGTGCTTGATCTTGCCACAACACTTTGTTTCTTGCTTTTCCATGTGACTAAATTTCCGCCTACATATGTGCAAAAGCCAGTTGTCGATTTTCTATCAAAACTTCCGGCCCAATCTGCATCGGAATAGCCACACAGATTATTAGAATTGTTATTTTTCATAAAAATCCCTTTTCCGGGTGTTCCTTTTAAATATTTTAAAATTCTATTTATTGACTCCAAATAGGGTGTCCTTGGAGCATGCATAAATTGACTAATTTGGCTTACGAAAAATGATATATTCGGTCGAGTTACGATTAGGTATATTAATTTTCCCACAAGTCTTTGAAATTGATTTATATCATCTAATGGCTCATCTTCTTCACTATTCAATTTATGCCTACCGTCTATTGGTGTTGATGCCGGTTTACAACCTAATTTACCGGTTTCCTTTAACAAATCTAGGATATATTTTCTTTGAGAAATAAAGAGACCATTTTTGGAATATGCTATTTCTATTCCTAGAAAATATTTTAAATAACCAAGGTCTTTGATGTCAAATTTTTCCTTCAAGTGAATTTTTATTTTATTAATTTCTTCTTGGTTGTTTCCAGTGATTATAATGTCATCAATGTATACTAGAATAATGGTAGTGTTATTTCCTTCAATTTTAGTAAATAAAGAATGATCGGCACTACTAATTTTAAAATTAAAAGAAATTAAATGAGTGCTTAGTTTGTCATACCATGCTCTTGGAGATTGCTTCAATTCATAAATTGATTTCTTCAATTTGCAAACTAAATCACAATTTTTTTCTTTTTCATGACCGGGGGTAAGGACATATATATCTCTTCTTCAAGTGTTCCTTGAAGAAAAACATTTTTAACATCCATTTGGTACAATTTCCAACCTTGGTTTACCGCAATAGAAAATAAAATTCTTACCGTATTCATTTTAGCCACGGGTGCGAATGTTTCATAATAGTCTATACCATAAGTTTGAGTGTATCCTTTGGCAACCAAGCGAGCTTTGTACTGTTCTACGGTGCCATCGCTATTGTATTTAATTTTGTATACCCATTTACAACCTACGGGTCTTTTATCTTTTGGTAATTGAACAATTACCCAAGTTTTATTTTTTTAGAGCTTTCAACTCTTCTTTCATGGCTTTGTTCCACACGGGATTTTTCATGGCTTCCTCATATTGATTTGGTTCTTGTCCTTTCTGAATTGAGGTTAAGAAGGTTCTATGGTTGGAGGATACATTACCATATGTAATAAAATTTTGTATAGGATATTGTACCTTGTAGGTTATAAAATCTCTTAGCCTCGTTGAGGGTTGTGTTGTTTGAATTGACCTTCTCAAAGGTGCTTCTTCAACATTTCCATTTTCCTCACTTGAAGAAATTTCCTCTATTTCTTCATCATTTACACTTTCATTTTCATTTTCGGTTTCAGGTGCAACCTCATTTTCTATTGGTCTTACCTCTTCTCTTGGTGAGTTAAAATAAGGAAATGTAATTTCCTTAAGAGGCTCTATAATATTTTCCTCAATAATTTTTTCTTTGTAATAGGGCTCATTTTCAAAAAAAGTTACATCTCTAGAGATGTACAATTTTTTATTTATTGGGTCATAACATTTGTATCCCTTTTTTGTGATAAGTAACCTAAAAAAATTGCTTTAATTGAGGTATAATCCAACTTGTCTTCTTTATTTTTGTGTACTGATGCGCGCAAAAGCGTATGCACAAAGTTTCAGTACAATAAGATGTACCTTTTAAACCTTTAACACGCGTTTGAGTTAAATTGCAAGTGCACAATTCTATCAAAGTAGTATTTGAGGTATCGATCCAGAGGGAGAATGTTTAATTACTATGTTTAAACTTTAGTAGTAAATTTCAGAAAATAAAATAAAGTAAAGTGCAATAAAAGTAAATTGGGGGGTTGTTCTAACAATTCCTAAGGTTGGGTTCAATACCCAAAAGAAAGGAGTTTGAAACAATAATTGTAAATAAAAGTAAAAGAAAGGAATTGATTTGCTTTCAAGATTTAGAGATCTAGGGGTCTTTGGTCTACAATCTCTTGCTAACTCTATTTACTCGGTATTTGTTTGAATTCATGTATGATTTGATGAGGTTTCTAACCTAATATGTTATTAAGAGTTACTTTCGTAAATTAATAACATGCCTAGATAACTCGAACTTCTCAATGAAGTCCCCCACCCTAGCTACCTAGACCTATAAGCTCTTGTTAGTCTCTCCTCTCCTCAAATATTGATACTTCACGATTAAGTTCATCATACCAATACCCGATTCGAATTGAGATGTCCTAATTAGGGTTTGACTTCACGGTTAGGTTCTTCACCAAGTTCCTAACCTTAATTTCTGTAGTTCCGGCTTAAATTAAATTGGTTACAATCTTAATCTAAACCTAGGATATTTGCATTCATAATTTGGTACTATCCTATTGATCACAGTCAATTTTGGTTCTTTCGAATTCAAAACGGGATACTACAATTCAAGTACTAATTATGTAATTAACACAAATTATTAAATCACAGAAATTAACATCAAATCCCATAAAACAATCATAATAAAAATAAATAACCGAATAAAATAGAATTAAACAAGTTCATGCATTGACCTAAACCCCTAGAGAGAGATCTACTCCCTCATGGAGAGATCCATTACAAAAGTTGGCAAAAGTAAGAAGAAATGAAATAAAGAAATTATTACACCCTTTATTTGATCAAAGCCCTCAATCTTGCCGACTTCTTGCTCAGGAAACTCTTCTTCTCCTTGCTTGAAAGCTTTCCTTACTTCAGAATTTATCGCTATGTGTGTAGAGAGAATGAAAGAATGAATGGAAAGAGATAGAGAGATGAGATAGAGAGGGATGTGAAGAGATGATCTCTTTTATAGCCAAGGACCGTGTCCAATTAAGAGCCTAGGAAGTGGAGTTAGTGGGTGCTATATTTGGATTGTTTCCCATGATGTCTTGTCCACGTTTGATTGTAAAAACGTGTCCTTGGTGCGCCAAAAATAGAAACCGTGTTGAAAAACGTGTATTTCTGGCTGTCTGCGAGTTTAGTGCGTCTCACTATCTCCAAATTTCCTTTTTTAGTTTCTCATGTTGTAGATCTTCTTTCTAGCTTTCCAAAAAGTGGTCGCAAGCCTTAATCGGAGTTACGAGTTAAAAGTTATAGCTATTTTAAGTTTAGGCTGCAGTTATGCGTTCTGCTACAGTGCGGCCAGGCAACCCGCACTGCGATCCGCATTGGAATCCGCATTGCTACAGTACCATCCGCACTGCGTCTTCACCATCCGCACTGCGGATGCATCGAGATCCGCACTAGGCTCGGACTTTTTCTGTGCGACCAGAGTGCAGCTGCATCGAGATCCGTGCATCCGCACGGATTTTGATGTATAGCTTATTATACCTTTTTAAAATTGGCGCGCGTCCAGAAATCCATCTAAGTATTTATTTTGGCCATATTTCAAAACGTGTGTTCGCAGTGGGCATTTTTCTTCGGTTTTGCACGGATTTTGATGTATAACTTATTATACCTTTTTAAAATTGGCGCGCGTCCAGAAATCCATCTAAGTACTTATTTTGGCCATATTCCAAACCGTGTGTTCGCAGTGGGCATTTTTCTTCGGTTTTTCTTCATTTTTCTTCATTTCCTGTAAGTTAAAACCAAGCAAACGCAATAACTTGATCCTAGATGTAATCTATTCACTTTATATTCAAAATACAAGATATTTGGTGTTATTTCGTGATAAAAATCAGATCAAATATGTATATAATTTAGGCCTATCATGTACATAGTATGTGCAACCAAAAATTCGTAAATGCTCAATGTTGAGTTTTCTTTTGTAAAGAATTTCTAATGGACTCTTATAATTTAAATTAGTACTTGGCAATCTATTAATCAAATATGTTGCGGTAAGAACGGCATTCGACCAATAAGATTTTGGTACATTGTTTTGAAATAAAAGTACTCGAGTCATTTCAAGCAAATGTCTATTTTTTCTTTCGGAGACACCATTTTGTTCGGGTGTATAGACACATGTTGTTTGATGCAAAATTCTTTTTTCTTTGAAAAAAAATGAGAAATTTTGGTTTATAAATTCCGTTCCATTATCGGATCTAAAAGTTTTAATTTTTGCTTCATATTGATTTCCTATGAAGTTATAAAAATCTAAAAATTATGAAAACACTTCACTTTTATTTTTTAATAAATATAACCAAGTTGTTTTAGAGAAGTCATCTATAAAGATAACAAAATATTTGTATCCATTAAAAGAGTTAATTGGAGCGGGGCCCCATACATTCGAATGTACTAAATCAAAAGGTTTTTCACTTTTACTACTTGATAAATTGAAAGGTAATCTAGTATGCTTTCCTAATTTACATATTTTACAATCATTATTATTTAAACTAGAAAAATTAAAAAGACTTTTTAAGATTTTATTGGAAGGATGTCCAATTCTTTTATGCCAAAGAATACTCATTTCTTCCTATTTAGCATTGAAATTAAATTTTTCTTCATTCAAAAAATAGAGTCCATTTTCCAAATATCCTTCACCAATTATATTTTTTGTTATCCATTCTTGAAATAACACCTTTTTTGATGAAAAAATAAGTTCACAATTTAATTCTTTTGAAATTTTACTTATGGATAATAAATTTGATGCACAATCCTTTATATACAAGACATTTGGAATTATTTTTGAGAAAATATTTATTGAACCCTCTCCAATGATTTCCATTTTTTCACTGTTTGCAACTGTAACAAATTGTTTAGTTTCGTATTTTCTAAAATCACTTAATAAATTCTTATTTCCGGTCATATGATCAGTTGCTCCAGAGTCTAGAATCCATTTAGTTTTATTTAATGAAAGAGATAAGTTTGCAACAATACCAGATGACTTGTGTTGATTTTTATCAAGCAACGTAGATAGTTGTTGAATGAAGTGCCTCAGTTGATCCAGAGAGTCCAATCTCATGAAATCATTTTTTGGTTCTTGCCTCATCAGATCCGAACCATCTCTTTTATTTCCTTCGCTCTCTGAGTTCAACTCCGCCGAAAAAACCCTTTTTTTTGTCCTCTCCGTAGCCGCCTCGCTCCCCCTGTCTTCGATCTCCACCTCGCCTTGGCGCCTTTGGTCGAAGATGTGGGTGGAGAAACCAACATCCATCATTTCTATGACCCTCCTTCTTGCAATTTTCACATTGGATGGTTGTTTGATCTCCCCGTATTTCAACCGTAAGGTTAGGGCTCGGTTTTGCAACGTCGATTGCTTAGGCCCTGGAATTATCAGAGGGATGCGATCTTTTGGGTTTGTTGATTTCAGAGGGATTGGCTGTGGATGATAGATCTTTAATGATTACCTCTTGGAGGTAACTCATGATTTCCATTAGGGCTTTTTTTTGGATTTGGGTTTTATTTACTGATTTTTCTGGTATTCACTGATCTCCTTCTTTCTGGTTTTGCTGATTTTGTCCCTCCCCCTTTTTGTTGTTGTACCAATTTACTGGTATGAGGGGTTTTGTCGGTTTGGGTGGCTGGTACAGTTCTTTGTTAGCTATACTGCTCTTTGGTGATTTGATTTTTTCGATTTTCAGCTGCTAGTGCTGTTGCAGATTTGCTGAACAGATGCTCAGTTTTTTCCAAAATCACAGTTCTTGTCTGTGATTTTAATTGTTTGATTTTCTGTTTTGAGTTAGGGTTTTAATCCCGCTCTGATACCATGTTGATTTTATGAGTTTGAGACAGAAGATGAATGAGAAATTGTATATTTCGTTCTTAATCTAACTTGTACAGTGGGCTCCTTGTATAGTTGGAGAAAAAATAAATATAACGGTAATATGCCTATCCTATACAGTAAGCTACAGTACTAACGGTAACTTTTTATAACTAGTAACTCTATTTAATTCTAAACAGGTCTAAAGCTTAACGGGTCTGACTTATGCTTCATTCTCAACACATATAAAACATACTTAAATTAATTCGACAATTTATAAATTTTGTAATATTGAATATTTTTTTAAATATAAATATCTAAACTAAGAGGGTCTTTAGAGCATCTTGTTGTGCCTATTTAGGTCTACTCTATTAGGAAGAGTAGTTAGCTAGGGTCTTTAATTACCTTTGTTTTATCTCCATTTTTTTTTTGTTTTATTTCTTATAAATGAAATTTTGGGTAGGGTACTTAGTCACCTACCTGAAAAAACAAAATATGGCTATGCCACACAATCAAGGGAATCTAGTCAACTCAGAGTCAACTTAGTTACATTGTTATCTTTTATTTATGCAGTTAGATCCCTACAAATTGATTAATATAATCTGGGTAACCTAGCTAACGCTTCCAAACAGAGCAGTTGACAATTTTGTCCCACCACCGTGTATACTTTAGATTCCAAGTCGCGTCCAGACTCCAGAGTTGTGACTAGTGAGTCAATTCATTCTTGAAATTTACAAAATTACTCTTATAATTATGAAAATTTTAGCTGACACCTCCTTACTATCACTTACAAAGTTATATTCACATAATCAAGGGAATCCAGTCAACTCAGAGTCAACCCAGTAACATTGTTTATCTTTAATTTATGCAGTTAGATCCCTATAAATTGACTACGCCAAGCGCTTCCAAACAGAGTAGTTGACAACTTTGTCCTGCCATCCTGTCTATACTTAGATTCCACTTCCCAGTCACTTCCAGAGACATTATTGAAAGATTACTTTTTTATAAACCATAATTAAAAAAAAAATTATGAAATCAATATAATTACTATTTTTTTTTACAAAAATCATAAAAAATAAAATACTATTTTGATCCAAATATTTTTTTTTCTGAATCAAAATGACAATACGGTCCGAGATATTTTCACAATTTTTCAATGTATTTTTTTTTCTCAAAATCAGTGAAAACGATTCGTAATTGTCATTTCGGTTTGAAAAAGAAATGAGACTGAAATGACATTTCGGTTCTTATGATTTTTATAAAAGACAAAGCAACTTGAAGCAATCAAGTTGTTTTCGTAAAATTTATTTTTTTATTTATGATTTCTAAATTTTTTTTTATTAAAGTATACAAAATCACCCTATAATTATGAAAATTTAGTTTACCTCCATACCATCATTTTTACAAAATAACACAATTGATCCCCTTAGAAATTATACTGTTTAATCTCGAAAAAGATAGGCGAGCCTTGGCCATACATTTGTCTCCTTTTTTATTTAGTCAATGTAATGTGGCCATCAATTGGATTACAAGGATTGTGTTTTAGTGGTGCTTGGCGCATGGGGGTGAATGGTTAGAAAAAGTGTAAAAAAAGGATTAAAAGTTGTTGGAAATATTAAACTTCAGACCTAAAATTTTATCAAGATTTTTTTTTTTTTTTTTAAAAGCTTGGTAGGTGCTAACAAGTGGTTTGCACTAAATAAACACATTATATGCAACAGCTAGCTAGTACCTCATGGTACAATTTGCATGTGCTTACATCCACGTTAATTAAAACAAAACCCTAACCCACTCCTTGAGCATTAAATATTTATCAAGAAAAATAAACGAGTAATATAAAAATTATATTACTGCGAGTTTAGCACAGTGAATTAAGTTAGTCTTTTTACGGAAAGATACATGTTCAATTCTCGTAATAAAAAAAAAAAAAAACCATCTATAAGAGATATCAGGGTGTGCCAAGGCCCTCTAATTAAAAAAAAAGAATAATTTAAATACCTCGTGTCTTTCATACTTAGTTGCGCCTTACATTTGATTAAATGGTAATATTAAATTGTTTCATATAAAATTGTCCTTTGTAAAAAAAAAAAACAGAGATTAATTTTTAGATATATTTTCTGTTTAAATCCTTTAATTTCTACTAATTCAATGTTAATGAATTCTCAGTTATAAAATAATAAATAGAAGAGATCATATATGTACTGAATAAAAAAAACTGACACTATGTGTACATACTATCATTCAATTGATAAATTTGAGCCTAAAAAAGCTGTTTTCTTTTTTGTATAAGAAAATTTTATGAAGTAGTTATTGCCTTGGAATTGTTCACAAATTATATCATATATTTTATCATTCTTCTATGAATCTTTGTTATTATATTTTTTTTTTCTCTCAGATGCAAAATCCTTAAAAATGATGTGTCGAATATATATGATAAAGTTGCTCTTTGTCATAAAAGTTTTGGTACTGTATTACATTTAAAATGTCAATATTCATTACCAACTAATTAATTTGAGGTCAAATCATGACAAAATTTATTATTAATTGTATCAATAATTTAACTTTACAATTAAATACGACAAAACCAATCATTGTCTCCGTTGAATTCTTATAATTGTGACAAACAAGCAGATGCAATCTCAATTTTCAGAAGCAACAAATTTAAGCCATATATATTGGATTAGGTCATTTCGCAATACAACTCTTCAGAGCTGCATGCTTAGAAGTTAGAACTGGAACCAACGATGGAGACATGCATGATATTAATTAGGCAACATATGCATGCTGATGACAAATTAATTACACATTTAACTTCTGTTGAAAACAACTTCTTGATAATATATGAAATATGCTAGATATATATATAGAATATGCTAGCTAGCATGCTATGCGTAGCATAGCTTCCCTATAAATTCATTATTATGACTAAGGTAAGTGGTAACGCTTCCAAAGAGACTACATACTAATGAGGAGACTTCCGCATGTGCCAGTAATTATTAGATTCCAGTTGCGAGTCACTTCCACAGTTGTCAGTCAATTCCTTCATTCTTGAATTTACAAAATCACCCTATATTTATGAAAATTTTGTTTACCTCCATACCATCGTTTTTACAAAATATATATATATATATATATATATATATATATATATATATATATATATAGAGTAAGGCGAGTGCTATGGATAGCATAGAGAGCTACGGTGCTACGACTCAATATTCAAGTTTTTAAAATCCTAACAGTTGATCCGAACTGTTTATCTTGTTCTCCATATTAATATGTGTTTGGAGATCAAATTTTATATTTTTTGAAAATTTTTTACTATTTTTTAGCTAGGTAGAAAATCACTTGATCTAAAAAATTCTGCACCATTTAGATATTTGATTTTCTACTTATCTAAAAAAATAGTAAAAAATTTTAAAAAATGTAAAATTTGGTGTCCAAATACTTATTAATATGGAGAACAAGATGAACGGTTCGGATCGATCATTAGGATTTTGAAAACTCGAATATTAAGCCGTAGCACCGTAGGCCTCTATGTTATCCATAGCACCCAAGCCTTACTCTATATATATATATATATATATATATATATAAAGCACAATGAGTGAGTCTATGGTACTATGCATATTACGATTTGGCCTGTGCTACGGCTCAATATTTGATTTTTCAAAATTCTAATGGTCTATCTGAACCGCTCATCTTGTTCTCCATATTAATATGTGTTTGGAGACCAAATTTTACATTTTTTGAAATTTTTTTACTATTTTTTTAGATATTTAGAAAATCACTTGATTTGAAAATTCTGGACCATCCAAAAACAGTGATTTTCAATAAATCTAAAAAAATAGTAAATAAATTTCAAAAAATGTAAAATTTGGTCTCCAAACACATATTAATATGGAGAACAAGATGAATGGTTCGCATTGACCATTAAAATTTTAAAAACTCAAATATTAAGCCATAGCACAGACCAACCCGTGATATGTATAGTACCATAGACTCACTCTAGCACAATTGAGAATGTTTTTGTTTAATCTCCTAAAAGAGAGCCGAACCTTGGTCCTTGGCCATACATTTGTTTCCTTTTCTATTCTTTTTTTTCTTTTTTTTTTGAGAAAAAATGATAGTAGCTATCAGCTAGAAATTTCTATTCAGTTGATGTAATAAGGGCATCAATTGGATTAGAAAGATTGTGTTTTAGTGGTGCTTAGCGTATGGGGGTGAATGGCTAGAAAAGTGTGAAAAGGTGCGGGAAAAATATAGAACTGCGAGTTAAGTGCGGGGGATTAAGCTTCATCTCTTTACGGGAAAATGTTGGTCTAATTCTCAACCAAAAGAAAAAAAAATATATATAAAAGATGTTGAAGTGTATCAAGACCCTTAAGTAAAAAGAAAAAAATTATGTAGATATTTATTCAAAGTGTGTGAGAGCATTTACATCCCTAAAACTCAAAAGAATTTCTAAATAATTGTTAACTATTTTTTAGAAATTATGGTTTTTAAAGTTTCTAACTCTCACATTCCTGAAACTCATTTTAGAGTTTCTATTAAGCCGCGTCAACAATAAATTAAAAATGAGAAACAATTTGAGCCAATTAATTGACCAACATAGAGTTTATAAATAGTTTCTTAATAAGAAACTTTTCACTAAATTTGTCATGTGTGGAGAGCAAAATTCCACAGAAATTCATCAAAGTGGAAGCTAGATACAGTAAAAGTTGCATCAAATATAAGTCATATTTCAAACTAATCCAATGAATTAAACGCAAGTCATATTTCAAACTTTTCAGTAAAGCGACATATATAATTTCTCAAGGTAAAAATTTATGGTTCAAGGAATACTTTAATTGGGCTGAAACTTTAATTTTAATAAGGATCGTAGTATATTATTATATGTGGCTACGGATAAGGCCCATAAGGTATGGAGAGGCCCAGTATTTGAAAGCCTGTCCTTGCAAATTTATTAAGTCCAGTATTGGGCTTTTGATGAAGCCCAAAATTCCCCATTCTCCATTGTTATTCTTTCTTTCTAATGCGAAAAACCCTCAGACAGGTGCTCGCCTCTCTTCCTCGCTCTATCGGCTATCGCCCGCCAGCCACCCCTCAAGCGTCGACCGTCTCAAAACAGGTCCCTCTCTCTCTCTCTCAAAACCTCTACTTTTCTTTTACAGGGTAACCAGAAGAAGAGCAACAGTTTCCCTTAATTCAATTCCAACAAGTATTCACAAATTCACAATCAAGTGACAGTCTCTCTCTCTATGCTCCCCCGAAAAAAGGAACCACAAGAGAAAGACCAGCTGTCACCACATTTCTTTTCTTTATGCTTTTCCTCCGACGGAATTTTCTCCGACCAATATCCTCCTCTCTCTCATTCTCCTTCCTCTCCACCTTTGCTATCTCTTCAGATTCATCCATGGGGGAGAGCTCCAACTCAAATCCTGGCGTTGGGGCCAATGCTAAGCCGTTCAAGGATCAGGCCTATCTCGATGCTGTGGTTGATAAACGGATTAAGATGTTCCAGGCGATTCAGGCAGAGCAGATCGCTGAAAGAGCGAAAATTGGTGGTGAACCAATCAAGTAAATGTTGCTGCTTCTTTTTTGTTTTGCCAAACCCAAATTGTTTCGAACAGTTATGTTGATTTTGAGTAGTTTTCAACTCAGGATAAGTGAATAACTGCTAAAGGTCTTATCAGCAAACCTGTATTTAAAGCTTCTCAGGCAGAATTACCATCTTTATCTGGGTAAAACAATTTTTTATTTGGTTTTAATCTAGGCTTGATATGAAGTTTGGTCTGACACTTGCTTTGCAGCCAAGTCAATACAAGTATCTAGTGTCTGTTACTGAGATGTATAATCTGGTATTGTACTTGTATGTGCTCCTTAACCAGAAGTTACCATCTTTCACTGGGTAAATGATTTGTTATCTGGTCTGTTTCAGAAATTGGTCTTATTTTAGGCTCAAGTATGAAATTTTGTACAACATTTGCTAACTAATCAAGCCTGTGCCATTATCTACAATCATGCACAGAGAAATCTGGTAGAGAAAACCTTGGTGATAATTTACCATAAGCTGTAAGAACCACTAGCTGTAACTAAACTTGATGTAGCCGTTTACCAATGCTTCTTTTTAAAAATCTTTATAATATCAAATATGCACAGAGATCATACAGATACAAATTTTATGTTATATTATTTAATTGGTATTTATAGGATTACATTGCCTAACGGTTCAGTAAAGGAGGGTAAAAAGTTGATTACCTCTCCAATGGACATTGCCAAGGAGATTTCCACTGGCTTGGCTGCGAGTGCACTCATAGCTCAAGTGAGTAGCTTATATATTTGAAATCTACAAGTATCAAATTAGCTGTTTTACATTTCTTATTATAGTACATTGTTTTATTTTCTGTGTTCAAAGGTAAATGGAACCTTGTGGGACATGACAAGGCCACTTGAAGAAGATTGCGAGCTAAAATTGTTCAAATTTGAAGATGATGAAGGCCGAGACACCTTTTGGCACTCTAGTGCTCACATCCTTGGGGAGGTACTCCCTCCTAACACACGTATTTATTTGTATAATTGTATTTAAAAAGTGTCTTTTATTTTAGTTAGATTTTGTAGGAGTATTTTCATACATAAAACTGCAAAATGGCAAAATGGCAACGCTCCCTGCATCATACCATTTTTACTGCTGTTCACTGCACATATTCGCAATATTGTTTTCAGCTCCAGACCTTCATCTTATACAAAAGTTGGAAAAGCTTTGCTTCAGTGTTTTTTATTTTCAGTATCCAAAGGCAACGAAAGCAAGGGTGATCTATCCATTTTTCCAAAATTAGTGAAGCTTCTTACAGGCATATGTGATATTTTGGGTTATGCAGTGCTTTGACATTTTTGATATGTTGTAGGTGATCATAAATCGAAGCTTCAATTATTAATTTTTGTATTACTCTTGTTTCTGTTATGCACATGCCAATAGGGGCAATAGCATATGAACTTTTGTGGAATGGACATTGTTAAAATTCATTCATATTAGTTGATTGTCACTTTTTAATTTGTGAATCTAATGCAGTCTTTGGAAAGAGAGTATGGATGCAAGCTTTGCATTGGGCCATGCACTACAAGAGGAGAGGTAACATGGAAGCTTTATCTCTGTTGTTAACAACGAGTTGTTAGAAATTATTTTTATATTTTTGTCCCTTGTTATATGCCATGCTCATTCCAGGGTTTCTACTATGATGCCTACTACAATAATTTGACGTTGAATGAAGAGCATTTCAAGAATATAAAATCTCAGGCAGAGAAAGCTGTTGCGGTATATCATGTTATCGACATTTTTATGTAATTGTACCTTTTTTTTTCACTTTGTAAGCTGCCAGCTGTCAATTTCTTGAAAGATTACAACAAGAGATATTCTATGTAAGTTTAAAATAAGACCACCGACTAAAACTTAAAAGATCTAATAAATATAAAAATAGAACATTCAGATCTTGGCACCAAATCAGTATTGTAGGAACTAAGAATAACGAAGATTGGGTGTGGTAACCCTCGGATGTGTCAACTAAAAAACAACACTCCATACACTTAAAAAAAGTTTTGCAAATTTTGAAAACTTTGTGAATTGATTGGTTATTAATTTATACAGCTTCATTCTCAATGCAGGAGAAACAACCTTTTGAGCGAATTGAAGTTTCTAGAAATCAGGCACTTGAAATTTTTGCGGAAAACCAGTTCAAGGTTCCTTTTCCTTTCAAGTTCTGTTATACATGCTTTGCAAAGTTACAATACAATATCTGTAGTTTTTTGTATTCCATGTGTCTGTTTTTTTCTTAGAAAAAGGGAAGTCACATTGTACATAATCCAACCTTTTCTCTTTTTAATACCATAAAAATCAGGATTCCTATTTGAACATGATAAATACACTGAGTTTTTATTTTCTTAATTATTTAATTTATTTCTAAAAATTTGTGTCATATGCAGGTGGAAATCATCAATGACTTGCCAGAAGACAAGACAATTACTGTTTATAGATGTGGTCCTTTAGTTGATCTGTGCCGTGGGCCACACATCCCAAACACATCCTTTGTTAAAGCTTTTGCATGCTTGAAGGTGACTCAATATTTTTAATTTATTTACACATGTTTAATTTTGTTTTTTGGATTGTAATGTGATATGTAAAATGCATAGGCATCTTCATCATATTGGAGGGGAAAAGCAGACCGTGAAAGCTTACAAAGGGTCTATGGGATTTCTTATCCCGATCAAAAGCGTCTCAAGGTAAACTTTTTTGTTAACCGGATGCAGATATACTTTATCAACCAGTGTAGCTTCCTGGGGGTAAATATACATCACACGAGGACAAAAGATATATGGAGTAAATCCGGATGTGGTTTGGGAAATTCTAGCTATGTTCAGGATTTAATCATATATATAGGTCAAATTATACTGGGTCAGGGTAGAACTGTGGAACCAAAACTAAAAAACCCAGGGTAGCTACCAGGGGTAAATGTCCATTCCATAATATGTCAAATAGAGGTCATGCTGTGTAATATGATAGATATGCTTAGTGTCTCTAGCTGCAGTTGCACTGCTAGCAATGTTCTTAGGACCCAAACATATTTCTTGTTAGATACAGTCACACAGATATAGTTATGTAGAGTCTGTGCTATCTACAAGTAGACTTTCTAACTTAGGGAATTATCATGTATACCCTTCAATAACCTCAAGATTACGTGTTCCCCCTTCTAAAACCCATAATATCATATTTATCCTTCTAAATTTAAAACAAATCACAAATTTACCCAATTTATTGTCTACTCTATTAATACTCATTTTAAATTTATAGACTTCCTATTTTACCCTTATTAAAAAAAATAATAAATATGTAATGTGTAAGAGAAATGTTTAGACTTCTAATTGGTCGGTTTGTGAGGGCAAATGGTTCATTTCTTTACTTGGGGCGCATACACAGTTACATTTAGGCTTACACTTTTGTGTGCGTCACAAATAGGAAAATAAATCATTTGCCCTCACAAATTGGCCAATTAGAAAACTGAACATTTCTCTTACACATGCAAATTTTTGAGTTTTTGAAATTGAAAAGGGTATATATGATATGATGAATTTTACAAGGAAAAATATGTAATTTTGAGGTTTTTGAAAGATATAACATGAAATTTGCCCTTGTAACTTGGCAGGGGGTTATTTCATACCTGTGACTGTGATCTAATATTTTCTTCATGTGTTTCATAGGAATATCTGCACTTCTTGGAGGAGGCCAAGAAGCGTGACCACAGGGTTCTTGGGCAGGCTCAAGAACTTTTCTTTTTCCATCCACTTAGGTACATTTATACATTTCTATGTTATTCTGTTGTGTTCGTTTGTGACTTTTTCGTGGACTTCTTCTTTTTGACATTAAATATGTTTTGTAACAACTTAGTCCCGGGAGCTGTTTCTTCCTGCCCAATGGCGCTAGAATATATAATAAGTTGATGGACTTTCTTAAAGTCCAATACAAGGACAGAGGCTACCATGAGGTAAATCTTCTCTTTTCCAAAATTTATTAGCAACCAACCCTGGGACATGCAGGGATAACAAAAAGTCAAATCTAATATGGTTTAGATGTGTAAAGTAAAATATCTAGCTTCAGAAGTACGGAAATTTCTATGCACTATGCATTTTCTCTTCAAATATACAAGTAAAAATGCAATGCAGGATGAATATTAGTGAAAGCCCTTAGAACTGTCATATATAAACATGAAAATCATACTAAAACTAGTGTAAATTCCAAAATATACATTATGAATAATAGCACATAAAAAAGAGTTTCTTAAACATTCAAAACAAAAGCCGAAAAGAGAATTATGTGGGATATAATGAGTTAATGTGTTCTTTTGGTGAATAAATGAATGTAGCATTGAAGATTTTTATAGAAGATGGCACCTTTTAACTTCAAATTGATTAACTTATGTTTTTGAACACCGTTTAGGTCTTGACGCCAAACATTTACAACATGCAACTCTGGGAGACTTCTGGTCATGCTGCAAACTACAAAGAAAATATGTTTGTTTTTGAGGTAATTTTGTTTTTCAAAGTATTGTTATTTGAAAGCATTGATTTGGTTTCGGGAAGTTGGTTTATATATAAACTAGTTCAGTTATGTTTGATTGTTGTTTATCAATTTCCAAGTTTAATGTCTGTGAGGGATTGTGATGATTGAAAGGGAGAAGAAAAAATAATCAATTTTGGTAATGCATGGTTTATTTTGCGTATTAATTGGACAGTCGGTATTTGTTTTTTTTTGTTTTTTGTATTTTTAGTTGACCATATCTCTGCTGTTTTACTCTGTTATCATTTGTTTTTCATTTATGCTGCTTATGAGATGGTACTTAAATGTCTCCTATTGTGATGGATGTATTGTTGTGTATACTAATTTTGTTTTTCCAGATAGAGAAGCAGGAGTTTGGTCTTAAACCAATGAATTGCCCGGGGCACTGTTTAATGTTTGAGCACAGGGTTCGCTCTTACAGAGGTGAGATAATTGAATCTTTTAATTTAATTTTAGAAGCTGTTAAGAGGACGTATTGTTTTTTATTCATTATAATTAGTACCCTATTTTAGTCATCTTTGATAGCTATGGGCATGCTTTTATTGAATACAATAGGCTTATTGTCTTTAGATTGAGAAAACTCCTAATTATCCTCTTTTTTGCAGAATTGCCCCTCAGATTTGCTGATTTTGGAGTGCTGCACAGAAATGAGTTAAGTGGCGCACTTACGGGTTTAACGCGTGTTAGGAGGTTTCAACAGGTAATATATTTTGTTATGATGAAGGATATTACACGTTTACTTAAGGGCTGCACTAGTCAAGTTTTAGAGGCTTCTGTTTGCTAGATTATTTTGTCCTGTTTCTTTACATAGTTCTTATTAGACAAAATATGTACCTGCGTTTGAATTCTCTGTTTGATTCATGCACAATAATTATCACATGTTCTGCATTTGTGTTACTTAGTTGCAGACCACCTAAATTTTTTCATGTAACTGTGAATACTGACATGAACTTTCTGTTTCTTGCAGGATGATGCTCATATATTTTGTAGGGAGAGCCAGGTTAATTAAATCATTCTAAAAAAAGATAATTATACTATTTATTCCCTTCATTCAATCACACATTTTATTCTACAGGTAAAAGATGAGGTCAAGTCTGTTCTAGAGTTCATTGATTATGTGTACAAGATATTCGGGTTCACTTATGAGTTGGAGTTATCTACGGTATTGATGAAACATTTTTTTTTTATTATGATCTGTTTATTGATATGTGTCGGCTCCGATTATATATCTGAAAATATGTGATTTTTTTTGTTATTTAAGAGGCCGGAGAAATATTTGGGGGAAGTAGAGACGTGGAACAAAGCTGAGGCTGCTCTGTCAGATGCTTTGAATGAATTTGGGAAGCCATGGCAGGTAATCTTCTCCAATACTTAACTAGCATGTCTGATCCTAATATCTTAACAGTCCGGCTGCACAATAATACAGTCTTGGTACTCATCATCTTGTGTAAATTCGGGCTGCTATGCTGTTTGATTACACTCGGATTTTCATTTCTTCTGTTTCTTCTGAAAATAGTCATCTCTTAGGATCCCTTGCACTGAAACCACATAAGATAGGTTTAAAATTATAATCACATAGAGAAAGAAAGCTTTAATTCCCTATTTTTCCCTTCTCAGCAGCATCATAAGCAGCTGGTTCCTTTACCCTCAGATAATTGTGGCTTTTGTTCAACTTCTTTGATTTTTGTAATTGAGCTTAGCTGCACCATCTTAGTCAGGTGTGTCGGGTATGCATCCATACCTTGTTATATTATCAAAATAATTTATGAACGAAGGAAACTTTGTCAGCATTATAGTTCCATTATATGTCATGACTTCAATTCTCATCTTTTGCCAAGCTTTTATCTTTACCGCAGTTTCATGTCAAAAACATAACAATAATTTTTTTGTTTTGTTTTGCAGATAAATGAAGGAGATGGTGCATTTTATGGACCAAAGATTGACATAGGTGTTTTTGATGCATTGAAAAGAAAATTCCAATGCGCCACTTTGCAGGTTTTGCATTTGAAAACCGTGATTACTATATATGAGCAAGTTGGTGATAGTACAAAGAAACCAGAAAACAACTAAGAATAAAAAGGAGAAGCAAATGGAAAACTAGTTTTTATGGGTATCATATATATGTGCTTACAAATAATTCTTTGTTATGTTAAACAACTTGCCTCTCCTGATGCTTTCAAAATACTGTTGATGTGATGTTAACCCATTCTCTTGCTCATGTATTGGCAAGTTAGTGGGATTGGAGTTTTGAGTGCCGGGAATGGGAGGGTTTCAGAAGATAATTTTACTTCTCTAGGGTATCTGTGCTACTTTGAGTCTATTAAGGGTGTATGTGGTGCTTTGACAATAGTATGGGTAAAAACAGGATACTCCTAAATATGACTTGGAACTTTTTTTTTATCTGCAGTTGGATTTTCAGCTGCCATTACGGTTCAAGTTATCTTATTCAGCAGAAGATGAGGCTAAACTGGAGAGGCCAGTTATGATACACAGAGCCATACTTGGCTCTGTTGAGAGAATGTTTGCCATTCTTCTAGAACATTACAAGGGAAAGTGGCCTCTTTGGCTCAGCCCTCGCCAGGCCATTGTCTGTTCTGTGTCTTCCAACACTCTTGATTATGCCAAACGGGTACTTGAACGTTTTTAACTTTAAGAGTGTACAGTTGATTTTTCAAGTAGACTGACTATTTAATATTAGGTACAGTTGTTGGTGCACCTGTATTGAGCCTAACAGTTCAGTATTCAAATTTTTTTTTTGTCTTTTTCTAGAAGGAAATTAATATTTGAAGTTAATAGGGGGACCCATTACTACCTGCCTGAGTTGCTCGTTTACTTTCTACTTTTTTCAGGTGCATGAGCAGATACATAAAGCTGGGTATTATGTCGACATTGATTCCTCAGACCGTACGATTCAAAAGAAGGTCTGCTTCTCTTTCTTACAATAGCATGAATTTTATACCATTTTTTGTAAAGTTGATGGATTGAATTCTCAACATATGGATCTTCCTTTTGATTTCAGGTACGGGAAGCACAAATAGCGCAATATAATTACATACTGGTGGTTGGCGCAAAGGAAGCTGATAATGGAAAGGTATAGTTTGCTTAATACCAGGAATTTGTTTTTTCTTGATGAATGCAGTCTATCTGTTGAAGTGTACATCTGATCTAACTATGGGAAATGCATTTTTGTTTAGGTAAGTGTCAGAGTTCGAGATGCTGCCAAAGATGCAAAGCTTGAGGAATTGTCTATAGAGGATCTCCTCTTAAAATTCAAGAGTGAAGTAGAATCTTTCCAAATATAACTAACACGGATTGGTGATATTTTATTGGACATTTGCTTCATGTGATATTTAAGGGAATGTTGTTGTTTTATTATTCTAATGTAGTATTGATTGTTTTCTATCATCGAGTTGGTTATTACCTATGAATTCATAATTTGAATCCTCAGTACTGATAAGAGGTGCTGAAGGCTAATCCATTATTTGTGCATCCTATTCAATTTCTTGAAAATATGAGGCAAGGGTTGGTCTAGGCTCGTGCTAATTTCAAGCAAATTCTTCCTGTTACATTTTGCAAACGATAAGTACTGGGTATTAGATCCTTTGGATTACAGGCATATGTTGATATTCAAAATTAGTCGAACTTTTGCACTCCATGTTTTAATTCGGTCAATCCAAAAAAAGAGTAAAATGCAGCAACAAGAATTTTTGTGAAAAATAAATGGGCTGAAAAGAATATTATTACGCTCAGAAACAGCTCGGCCCAATAATTTGGGCCGGATGTGTCAGTAACAGCCTTAGCTGGAGTGTTTGTCTAAACTCATCATGGACAGAAACATTACCATATAGGCACAAGGTATGGAGAGGCCCATGATTTGAAAGCCTGTCCTTGCAAATTTATCCAGTCCAGTATTGGGCTTTTGCATGAAGCCCAAAATTTCCCATTCCCCATTTCTTTCTAAATGCGAAAACCCTTAAACCGCAGCTCGCCTCTCTTCCTCGCTCTATCGCTCTCCAGCCCCGCCCCACTCAAGCGTCGACCGTCTCAAAACCTCTACAAGCGGAAGCCAGGTCCCTCTCTCTCTCTCTCTCGAAACCTCTACCTTTATGGTTTCAGACATTCTTTAATTACATTGGGAATCTTGCAATTTGCAACATTCTTTTTAACAAATTTCGGAAACTGCAAGAACGAGACTAATGGAGGATTGTTGGGTCTAAGTCGCCAGTAATAATAACTGTCAAATTAGGTTGAGGTTGTGACATAACTGGTGTAAAACTGTACCAGTCCGTAAATTTTACTTTAATTTGGTACAGTTTCTGTACTATTATGGTGATGGTTTAACTGTTATCTCACTGTTTAGTTTTAATTTCGACTTGATGGTAAAATATTCGTTTTACTTTTCTTTTCCAGGGTACCCAGAAGAGCAACAATTTCCCTTAATTCAATTCCAACAAGTATTCACAAATTCACAAGCAAGTGACAGGTCTCTCTCTCTCTCTCTCTCTTGTTCTCTGCTAATAAAAGATTATGTTATTCTGGATCATAAATCTAAAACTTTACAGTTGATGGTTAGGCCAAATTCTTTAAACTTAAAAACTCCATTCTTTTGTACTTAAAATCTGAAATTTTGATCTGAATCCTATTAGTCTATGCTTTAAAATACAAAACTTCAATCCAAAACTCTTCTATTCTTCCTTGCCATAAAATCTGAAAGTTTAATTCTAAAACTCTAGTTGTTCTATGCTTTAAAACTTTAAACTCTTGTATCTTTTCAGGGGGACAGATTTCGACCTGCTAACCAATACCCTAGTAGAGAAATCATCAATAAACATGGCAAAAATGGACATCCTTGATGCATCTGATGACGGCTCAGGTTCCGGTTCCGACTCTGATTTGTGCAAAATTGAAATAAACAAGGAGTTTGCACGCCGATTAGAACACAACAAGAAACGTGAGGCACTGCAGCGTTACGAAGAGTACAGGAAACAAGGCCGGATAACCGATCCGGATTCCGGTTCGGATTCTGAATCAGATTCTAGCTCGGACTCTGCCGAGACCTATCTGACCCGCGATGACAGTAAGTTTTTTAACATATTGACCCGTTTGAAAAATAATGACCCGGAGGTTTTGAAAACCAATGTGAAGTTTTATGAATCTGAAGAAGAAGGAGATGAAAAGGAAGGTGATGAGAAACTGAAAAAGGAGGAGAAAAAGGGCAAAAAGAAAAAGGAGAAGCCTATGTATTTAAAAGATGTAGTTGCAAGGGATTTGTTAGAAAATGGTCCTGAATTTGCTGGTGAAGAAGAAATTACTGAGAAGTACAGTAAAAAATTATACAACAAAGAACAAAAGGCGGATCTTGAAGCATTTCTGAGTGCAGAGAAAGAGGCATTTGGGTCTGATGATGAAGAGAGTGATGATCTTTTCAAAAAGAAGGAGAGAAAAGGGGAAGAAGTTGAAGATGACGAAAATGCCCTTGATGTGGAGAAGCATCTAGATGCCTATTTCGACAAAGATGAGAACTTGGATGCAAATGAGAGGTTTTTGAAGGAGTTCTTTAGAAAGAAGTCTTGGATTGACAAAGAAAAGGGTAAAAGTGTAAAACAGGATGAAGTTTCTGATATTTCCGAAGATGAGGATGAGATAGAAAGACAAGAAAAATACGAAGCCGAGTATAATTACAGGCACGAAGAACAAGGCATGGCGGATCGTGTTTTGGGTCACTCGCGGGTCATAGAAGGATCTGTTAGAAAAAAAGACAGCAGCAGGAAGCAACAGAGAAAGAGTAAGAAGGAGAGAATGGAACAAGCCGAGAAAGAGAGAAGAGAGGAGTTGAAGCACTTGAAGAATTTAAAGAAGAAAGAGATACAAGAGAAGCTTGAGAGGATAAAAAAGGTTGCTGGTTTAGGAGATGCCGCTGGGTGCAACTTGGGTGCACTTGATTTGGAAGACGAGTTTGACCCTGATGATTACGACAAGAAGATGCACAAAGTTTTCGGGTCGGATTATTACGAGGCAACCGATGCAGATCCGGGTTTTGGATCCAATAAGGAGGATGAGTTGGAAAAACCTGATTTTGGCAAAGAAGATGAATTGCTTGGTCTCGAAGAAGGTTGGGATTCGGCTAACGGGTCTGCCAAGTCAAATGATGATGGGTTTGAGAAGGCAAGAGAAAGATATTTGCAAAAGAAAGAGGGAGAGGGTACAAGTCAAGGAAAAATGTCTTACAAGGAGAAGGTGGATCTTGATAAGGAGCTTGAGGAGTATTACAAGTTGGATTACGAGGATACAATTGGGGATTTGAAAACCCGCTTCAAGTACCGGTCAGTACCAGCCAACCGGTACGGGCTGAAGCCTTGGGAGATTTTAGATGCATCTGACAAGGATTTGAACCAGTATGTCTCTCTTAAGAAAATAGCGCCTTATCAAGAGAAGGAATGGAAGGTGACGTACCACCAAAAGTTGAAGAAAGATTCGATACTTGGTAAAGATGAAAAGACCGGTAAGAAACATAGTGATAAGAAAAATAGAGAGGAAATAAAGGAAGAAAAGAATATTGAGAAATTGGAGGGTGAGGATGAAAAAGGTGAAGAGCAGTCAAGGAAGAGCAGGAGAAGAAAGAGACAAGCCGAATTGAAGTTGCCTCAGTCAAGGCTAGAAGCTTATGGCAAGATTCCTTCCAAAAAACAAAAGAAGAATTAGGATGTTTTAATTGAAAATTAGATTGTTTGGAAAATTTTGTTGTGTTTGTTGTGTGTTTTGGATTCGAAAACTTTTCGCCTTTGTTTTGTCTTATCGTTTCAGTTTAGTGGTTAATTACTCTCTTTCAGAGATATGTGCTGTCAAATGAGCTCGTTAGTTGTATTTAGAAATAAATACAGACATTAAATTTAGCTTATTACTTGATTCTGAATGTAACATTTTGAAGATGTTCTTAACTCAATTTTTTTTTAAATTTTCCTAGATTGGTTGATTGTTAATGTATTGGCTTTTACACTTTTTAAAGCAACCAGTCTTTTCTATTCCTGATCCAGGTCTTGTTGTCAAGAAGAATAGCCTTATTTATGCAATAATTGAACGGTGTGATGTGCTGTTAATGTCAAAAAAAAAAAAAATTGAGCAAAACAAATATTTTTAATTGTTATCTTACAACCAGTAACAATATTTTACAGGGTGATTCTAAATTTTATTAATTGTTATCTTTGGAGTTGTAAATTTTTAGCTTGAGATGGGATGAGATGGGGGTGTTTGAAAGGAAAACGTTCCTCATCAAATTGAACATGTTGATTGTTGAGAGATTTAAATCTTGTTTGTCTGTAAATGCAAATACAAATATGTTTTGAGTTGAAGCTGTTTGGTGAGTAGGAAGCATATCCTCTACAGAGATTTTACCTGTGGTGTTATGCGGTGGTTTTGATCTGATCTATTTGTTTCGAATTGAATGAATCAGATCAGATCTTATTCAAATTAAAAAAAAAAACTTAAAATTTGATGAATCCTTAATTTAGTCCGTTCGATCTGAAATGAATAGATCAAATCAAAATCACCGCACAGCACCGCGGTAAAACCTCCGCAGAGGATAGCGATTCTTGGTGAGTATAGGTTTGGGCCTTCAAACGTGAAAATTATATGAGACGAACTTTCCTTCCGAGCTTCATTTCATTTTGCAAATGAACAAACAGATATTTGATATCTGAGCTGCCTTTCCATCTCCTTCATCCTACAAATTTGGTTATATCATCTGTTTCTGTTAAATTAACCACAAGGATTGGATTGAATTTCCCGGGCAAGGCATCCAAAATCGACTCGCAAATTAGCGAAATGCAGAGGATACAGCAGCTAAGTCACATCCTCTCTCGTTCTCAATTTCGTTTTCCAATCTCTCCCTTCTCTTCAGCTCCGAACGAACCACCGCCACCTCTTCTTTCAATCGGTCATGTGCTACGTGCCTCGAGGATTTTTACGGGCCAGGATGTGGCCCACTATGCAGAGGTCACCGGTGACTACAATCCGGTCCACCTAGACTCGGAGTTTGCGACAAGTGTAGCTGGGTTTGATAAAGGGAGGGTCGTCCATGGCATGCTTGTTGCTTCCCTCTTTCCTTCTATCATCGCTTCTAATTTTGTATGTCCTTCTTCTAATTCTTCTTCTTCACATGTCTATTCCTCTTTTTCTCTTTCAGGCATTTCGTCAAACACCTGTTGTGCATAGACCCTTTTTGTCTTTCCGCTTCAATTATTCGTATTTCTGTAATTTTATGTGATTCATAATCAACTATAAGCTAACTTTATGTGTTCAAACTAAAATGTAGCCTGGAGCAGTATATGTTTCCCAAGACCTCAAGTTCAAGCTGCCTGTGTATGTACAAGATGAGGTAGCAGCTCAAGTTCAGGCTATAAACATCAAACAAATAAAGAATAGATACGTGTATGTTTGAATGTGATGCTATCTACTCTTTTAATGACTTGATAATGTCCATTACCTGTCGAGATGTAAATTCGTACTGCGCTGTACCATGACCAAGTCAGATTTTTATGTGCCGTATTTTGTCATGACCAAATTCAGAGGGACGATCACATGTGAACACACGTGTCGTGTCCAAACTTTTTTTTAATTTAAATTTAAATTAGTTTATTCAAAATTCATCATTCCATCAAGGTCTAACGGTCCCACACGTGACCATAAAACATATAAGTTTTGCCTAGTTTCAGTCTGGTACAGAGAACGTACCAGTAGGGAGTGTACTGCTTCTAGTATCCCCATGTCAGTACTGTTACTGCTACAGTTGCTATATATTTATCTTCTTTTTCTATTTTTTTTTTTTTGCTTGACAGTGTTAAATTTACAACAAGATGCTTTACAAATGAAGTTTCTCTTGCGGTTGATGGAGAGGCTGTGGCAGTCCTGCCGACATTGCATTTGAACGAGTAGTTGTAATTTTGATAGAGGGAATCAAGATTGCAAGTCAAATCGACCAATGATCAACATAATTTCGGAGAAGCTTTGCAGTTTTGTTTATTTGATCTCTTACTCTTTTGACCCATGTACTTTCATAGTATAGTGTTCAAGTTCTTAATACATTTCTTTCCCAACACTCTATAAGACTAGAATATGATTTTTTTTTTTTTTAATTTTGGATAAATTTAGATCATATGAACAGATTGATGATTTATGTCGTCAAATCGTTGATTATCTTTTCTTTTTCTTTTTTTTATTAAAAAAAAAACAAACACAGCATAATATCATACAAGTAGCCGTTTCACTCATTCGGAAATATAAGGCTTGGAAATGAGCAATAACTATGTGATAGCAGCGAGTTGAGCCAGACATAGCACATGACTCGTTCAGTTTTCGAAACAAGTCAATATTAGAGTTCGAACTAAAATAAGTAGCGACTTGCTTACTTTCGGATTGTTTGGAAATGAGCAAGCAATAAGCCACAAGCTTTTTTGAAAAAGTAATTCATGACTCGCTCATTTTCGGATTACGGTGAGCTTTTTTACCACACCTATCCACCATTTCCTCTGAGATATCTTTTAATATCTCAAATTTTCGTTTTATTTGAAGTCGGGCCATTTTTTTTTCACCTACTCAGAATGAAGGGCCAGTATTATTATACTTTTGAGATTCATGCAAAAAGAATTTGAACGGTCAGAATTTTCCACATACCAACTCAAAAGTTCTGAGATATCTTAGGGGATACGAATTCAAACTGTGCGAACAAAACAGCACCAGGATGCTTCTGCTCAATGGGAATGAATTAATCAAGATATCAATACTTAAAAAGAGCAATCAAGCACACAAAAATGTAACTCCATGACACTCATTCCATCAAACGCAGATGCCTGGATCAACCACTGTCAAACAATTCGAACTACAATCCACCTATTAGAACATTAATCCCATTAATTCCATGATACTACAAAATTTTCCCCTCCCACTACACCTAGAATCTCATTATTTTCTCACGGACCTTTGTAAAACAAACAAAAAATCATCGACTACACTTAAACAGCAAGAGCACCTTCAGGCACGTCAGTAGAGGCAGCAGCAACCCGCTTCTTGGGCTTCTCTACCACAATGGCCTGAGTTGTCAGAACCATTCCTGCAACTGACGCTGCATTCTGAAGTGCACAACGGGTCACCTTCGCTGGATCAATAACACCAGATTCTACTAGATTCTCGTATTTGTCAGTCATGGCATTGTACCCAACCTCCCATTCTCTGTCCATTACCTTCTCAACCACCACCTCACCTTCTACTCCTGCATTGTGTGCAATCAGAGCTGCTGGTGATACCAAAGCCTGTCAAGATTGAAGGAAGAATGCACACCGGTCACATAAAAAACAGTTCAGATATATCAATTTGCTTTTGTGGTTGAGTTCCGAGGTCACGTTGGTCATTTGAGTTGGATCAGTGGCCGTAGAGTCAAACTAGATCCATCAGGTCATTAAGACCGTATCCTCTGAGATATCTCAAACTTTCAGTTCATCAAAAGCCGGGCCAAATTTCTTTTGGTGCCCATTCAGAATGCAGGGGGGCCAGTATTATTGTGCTTTGAGATTTTGTGTAGAAAGGATTTGAGCTGTCCGGATCTTCCACAGATCAACTCGAAGTTTGAGATATCTCAGGAGAAGCAAATTCCAGGTCAGGTGGGTATAAATCACAAATATATATCAATTTACTATTTACTAACAAGCCTAATCTAATGGAGCATGCCTATACCTTCTGAATGATGTCAGCGCCAAGGCGCTCGTCAGGGTCTTCAAAAGTCTCCTTGATCGTTGGAACCAAGGTTGAGAGGTGCACATATGCAGCACCACCACCTGGCACAATACCTTCCTCTATGGCTGCAAAGGTTGCATTCTTTGCATCCTCTATCCGGAGCTTCCTGTCTTCTAGCTCTGTCTCAGTCGCTGCGCCCACTTTAATCACCGCAACTCCACCTGATTGATTGAAAGGACATCAGATGTATCTACTGAAAGATCAACTTGGATAATGCTAATAGAGCGAGGCTGTGGTAATATGCATATTATTGATTGACCTGTGCTACGGACTCGTATCTCCCTTTTTAAAGTTCAAACAGTCGATCCGAACTGTTAAACATGATTTCCATATGAAAATGTACTCGCAGACCAAATTTTACATTTTTAGAACCTTTTTTTACTATTTTAATTAAAATAGGTAGAAAATCACTGCTTTTGAATGGTCCAGAATTTTCAAATCAAGTATTTTCTACCTATCTAAACAAATAGTAAAAAAGGTTCTAAAAAATATAAAATTTGGTATTCAAGTACATTTTCATATGAAGATCATGTTGAACGGGTTCATATCGACTGTTTGAACTTTAAAAAGGGAGATACGAGTCCGTAGCACAGGTCAATCAATAATATGCATATTACCACAGCCTCACTCATCTTATCATGTACCATTCTATACCATACTCAGTAAATAAATAAATAATGCCTCAGTTGTTTTTTTTTTTTTGAGTAAGATTTGCTCAAACAATAAATTATAAAAAATCAAATAGTCTTACCTGACAGCTTTGCAATTCTCTCAGCGAGCTTTTCGGTGTCATAGACAGAATCAGTCTCGGCAAGTTCCTTCTTTAGCTGGGCAATACGAGCCTGGATCTCATCCTTGGTCGCTGCATCGGCAATCAAGGTTGTCGACCCGCTCCCAATTGTCACTTTCCGTGCTGTCCCGAGTTGTTCTACTGTGGTGTTCTCAATCAACAGGCCTAGATCTTTTGCCTGGAACTCAGCACCTGAAAGTAAAAAGGAGAGCAAAAGCACAAGTTTAAACAACTAGGAAATCTACTGCTTGAAATAGGGATGTAAAAAAATCACGCCATGACGTGACCATCCTTCGGAAAATTGGTATGGCATGCGAACTGGTCTGGTCACGGCACATGGTCACACATGATCAGGGCTGTTAGATCTTTGATCGAATGGTAAATTTTGGAAAAAATAATAATTAAATAACCAAAAAAATAGTTAAACGTGACCAGACACGTTGTGACTAACGTGCCGTGACTGTCCCTCCAAATTTAGTCACAGCACAAATTTACATCCCCTAGCTTGAAACCTAGGGCCTTACTTGAGCTAAACATCAAATTAATCAAGTGTAAGATAATCTGTACCACGAAAACAATTTAGCAAGATATAATACAACAAAAGCTTACCAGTAACAATGGCAATATCTTGAAGAAGAGCCTTGCGCCTCTCTCCAAAACCAGGGGCCTTAATTGCAGCGACATTGAGAATACCACGAAGTTTGTTCACAACCAGAGTTGCAAGGGCCTCGCCAGTGACGTCCTCAGCGACTATGAGTAGTGGTGCTCTGAGTTGAGTAGTCTTTTCCAAGAGGGGAATGATCTCCTTGATAGTTGAGATCTTTTGGTCGGTCACAAGTACACGTGCATTCTCAAACTCAACCATTAGTTTCTCAGGGTTAGTGACAAATTGTGGTGAAATGTATCCTCTGTCAATCTGTGTAATACAAGAAATAATTCAATGTACATCCTCCTTGTCACTCTAATGCATACAAGAAAGAATTCATTGTACATCGGAAAATTTAACTGACAAGATATCATATTATATTTTGCAGAAGCATGATGCTAATTTATACATAACAAAATAAATTGTTAGTGCTTCTTTTTCTCTAAGATTATCTTTTGTACATTTGATTATATTGGTAAAAGAACAAAATGGGTTTACTTTTGTCACCGTAGAGGAAACATTCTATCCTATAATCTTTACTAGTGATCATCACATATAATTAAACTAAGAGTTAATGACAAAACCTCCATCCCCTCTTCGACATCAACTGTGGTCTCGAAAGAAGAAGACGACTCAATGGAAAGAACACCATCAGGGCCCACTTTGTCAATGGCATCAGCAATCATGGTCCCAATAAATTCATCATTTCCCGCAGAAATTGTGGCAACAGCTACAAGTATAAAAAAACAAATATATAATTACTTCCTCATATCAAGTTAGTGATAAATGAATTCTTTCTTGTACAGAGATTCCAAACTTAAGCAATGCTTATACATCACAACTGAGAAAACTTTGATATATGTGTACAATAATACTGCATCTCCACGCATAACAGCACCTTAGATATATTTAAGTACAAGTACTAACTAAATCCATATAGGTCCTTATTTTATTTACATTTAGGTCAAAATAGTACCTTTGATATCTCCACGCCCCTTGACAGGTCGAGCCTTCCTTTCAAGCTCCTGGATCAGACCTTCTACAGTCTTATCTATTCCCTTCTTAAGGGATACTGGGTTAGCACCAGAGGTGACACTCAACATCCCCAACTTTATTATTTCACGTGCAAGAACTGAAGCAGTCGTGGTACCATCACCAGCGGAATCATTGGTCTTACTGGCAACCTGTCAAAGGTTTTAGTAATTTTCTTGATCAAATTAGGTTGGCAAGAAAAATATATAGCAGATCCAGTGCTATAATAGTAAAACAAATGCAATGTCAAAAGAGAAATACATGCCGAAAAGGTGAAAAAGTGTACCTCACGAATCAAGGCTGCACCAGCATTTTCCATTGGGTCGGCAAGCTCGATTGCACGTGCAATGGTTACACCATCATTTACCACCTTGGGGTTTCCAAACTCGTCCAAAACCACATTCCTTCCTAAAAAGAAAAGAAAAATAATGTAAGCACGCATCATGAACTTTACATAAAGGAGAACTGGCAAAAATGAACCTGAATTTGTTAAGCTAAAAATAACATTATTCTCTTTTTGAAGTGGTACAAAGAGATGATTAAATATGTTAAGCTACAAGGTGGCACTGTTTCAAATGTTCAATCAGTATATTTCAAATGAGAAAAATATGATATTCTTTCTTTTCTGAAGGGGTGTTTTTGTCACGTTGAATTTAATTGTTCATTATTCTGAAAATGTAGAGTTATCACATGCCTTACCAATTACTAAACCAATAATACAACAGTGTACATAATTTCTTCAAGTGAATATAAATAAAGATTGATTACCTCTCGGGCCGAGGGTTACGCCTACAGCATTTGCAAGTTTCTCTACACCAGCTTGGAGACATCTTCTCGAGTGTTGATCGAATGCTATATCTTTGGCATTAGCTTTGACTACAAAGTTTTTGCGTGCATTCGACCTCCCCCTCAATCGTCCCTGTTTTATTTTTTTTGGCAAAAGAAAATAAATAAACAAATCAGCTTGAGAATTCAACAGTGAGAACTGAACTAAATCAAAAGGAGAATAGCTACAGTGTAACTAGATTTTCCCTGGATAAATTTTAGCATTTTCTTGCATTTCTCCTACCAGAATAAGATGCACTATAAGATGGAATGAATTGGGGCACTAATCCAGCACAACATTGTTTAAAAATGAATAGTCGCTGACAGTGGGGCCATAGGGAGACTAACTCTTAAGCCTAATTAATCCACGTTTGGTGGAATAACTGAATTTTAAACCCTCTTACTCCATAGTTTAGGTCTCAACCAAACACCACAACAAATCGGGGTTCAATAAGGCCACAAAGTTCGAAATAAGGCACCTAAGATAACCTATTCCAGACTTAACCTCCCGAAAAAGCTTTCCCTCCTGTGCAAGCATCTTTTAAGTGCATGAATGAGCTAATTTAAGAAGAAGAAGAAGGAGAAGTGAACCTGAAAAGGGGAGGAGCGGAGAATAGATGCGGAGGAGAGAGCATTGGCAGATGCCATTATTGTAAGTGAGAGAGAGAGTGGGTGAGGTTTGTGGATTGAGATTTGAGAAAAAGATAAGGTGCGTGCGAGGCGGCTTCGAGGGTTTAGGAGAAGGGGATTTTATTCTGAAGAAAGGATGGAATGGAGAGAAGGAGATAAAATGTGGTAGGGGCTTCCAGAACATTCGGATTCTACTGCGAGTGCGTATCCTCTGAGATATATCAAATTTTGCGTGACCGACGTGTCCGGTGCCTATTCGGGGGTGACGTATGGGGCCAGTATTATTTGAGCTTTGAGATTCGCACAGAACGTATTGTAACGGTTGAGATTTTCCAAAAAGTCACGCAAAATATGAGATATCTCAGAGGATGCGCTTTGGAATAGGACAAATTATATTATTTTCACTAATATCCCTCTGGTTTTATGAAATTAAAAGTGTATCAGGGTTTGTATAGTCTACGTTGTAGCCTAGTTGAAATTCGTTGCTTGTGATTTGCTACTTGCTCGAGTGAGTCAGCTTGTTTAATCAAGACTTTACCAAGTTGAGTTCTGACGTGGCATATTTTATTTTAATTGTTTTAATGTATGTCAATTACTAAAGAAGAAAAAACAGAGAAAGATCACTACGTGGCATAAAAAACTTGTTTTTAATTTCTTTCTTATTGCTGAGATGGAAATGAAGTTACTATATAACAATGTTCTCTTTTTACCTCAAAGACATAATTGAACTTAAAAAATACTTTTAACTATATAACAAGGCAAAAATTGAACCTTTTGCCATACTGTACAAATGAAAGAATTCTATACATTTATCCTATATATAAAAGGTTAAAGAAACAGTATGAAATGAACCAAGTGGCAACATCTCCTGTTAGTAGCTCAGTTGCATTATTAAACAAGATCAATGGTAAGCAAAAATGAACAAAGAATGGCGAAACAAATGCCGCAAGAACCGAGCAAATACTTCTCCGAAAATATTAGATTCCCAAATGATGCCACCACCTCTTTTTCTTCTTATACTCTACTGGGAACATCTCTACAATAACACAATATAAAAAAAAAAAAAGTTTTGATTTGAACTCTACAATGCCCCACATAATATAAAATGCAATGCATATAACTTAAAAAGAAGGCAAATAGTGTTACCTCCTTCTGGATATATGGAGTTGTAGTGTACCTCAGCCCAAAAGCTCAAAAAAATTACTACAAAACAAAAGAGAAACAATTATAATATAAATAACTTGTTGTCAACAAAACTACTTAACAATCCATGCAAGAAAGGTAAAATTGTATAATACTTCTGAAAATACACAAAAAAAAAGAGTACATACTTCGGGTGGATTTCTGAACGACAGGCAATATTTCAATGTAGCATGTATCCTTGAAAGATGTAAGAACAAATATTTTCACACCATACTGCAAAAAAAAATAATAATAATTATCACTTTACAGTTTAACTTAGTGTTTTTTTGCAAAAGAGAAAATACCTCACAAAACATTGCATTTGCCCTAAATAATGCAAAATTGTCACATATGCCCTTCCCATCTAAATTATATCCAGGGGATATCACTAAACTAACATGCAAGTATTTTATAATGTTCTATACATGAGATTTTGAGGTTTGTTTTAGGGTACAAAATACAAATGAAAACATTAGGTTCCCGGTTTATATATAATTGATAGAAAATCAACATACTGAATCAGCAGCAGCTTGAAGAGTGACGTGGTCCCCCCATTCACCACTCCTGCTTACAAGTAGTTAATATTATAAAACTATATTAACCAAAAAAGAATAAAAAAAAAGTAAATATTTAAATAGATTGACTACTCACTTTGACATTCTTTTAATATACTCATCATAGCCCATAGGAACATATCCCTTGTATATTTCAGGGTGTGATTTTAACTGACATAATACATGTGAAAGAGGAAGAATAGAAGAATATAAGAATATAATCATGTATTAATTAAAACATTCACACATTCAGACATCTTCAGTACCAGATTTACCAGTAATTTACCAGGAAGCAATCAGATTTTTTATATTTTTTTAACCAGTAATTTTTATCCTACCAAACTTTCAAAGTAAACATTGGTTCCTACAACAACTATATATCAGGTGGTACCTTAGTAATTTAACAAAATAAATGCAATGCAATAACATTAATTAACCTGATTGACAATTTGTTCTCTGACAAATTTGTGATGCTCTGTCATACGGTAGAATTGGTCTGACAAGGCCCTAAACTGCAAATGAACATCATATATTTAACGACTTATTTTATGTGCTCAAAAGTAAATATAAATATCAGAAAAGGTGCTAACGTCCCATGGATCAGAAAATCATCATATAAAAAGTAACTTCTAGAAGGTTTTTTAAAGAACAAACCTGACAGTTACCGTCTCCCTGAACCTTTAGTTCTTTCAGATCATACAACTTCAATCTAAATATAGACAATAAATTAAAATTAGTAGTAGTCGAAACAAAGATACTTAAAGAAATTATTCCTTTAGTCATACATGCCTACAAAACACGAAATGAGCATACTTTACCTCTCCAGTAGTCTTTCATGATCTGACATAGCCTCATCAAAAGTTGGAATTTGCTGATTTATTCTGGGAACATGCTGCATAGTAGCAAACCAAAACAACATAAGTGTCTAAATCAATTATTTCCGTACTGGTACCACAATTGTATTGGCAAACCAGTTGCTTCATAACATACAACACTGATTCCCTTATCAAATAATGGCCTCAGTGTATTATCTACCATAACTATGAATGCCAGATTACATGTGAAGAAGAAACATACAAAAATATGAAAGAAAAAAAGAAAAAGAAAAAACTTACAGGTGTAGCAACCATATCATTCAATCTTTTGCCAACTTCACCATCTAATTCACCATCATCTTCCAAATCATCTGGTGGAATTGAACAGTCAGTGGTCTCCAATTCCTCTTCCCAGACAGTAGGTCTGTTGTTGCCTGAATAATCCAATATCAGTATTAGACCTACCTTTGTCTGCAGGCTGGTACTGTTCTTTGTTAGCTATACCACTCTTTGGTGGCCTAATTGGCTCTTTTTTTTTTCGGTTTTCAGGTCTTTAGATATTCTGGTATTTCCCGATTTTTGTTACTAGTTTTGCTTGCTGGTATTTTTTGATGTAGCAGTTTTGTTGTCTGCTGGTATCTTTGCTGGTACTGTACTGGTAAGAACAGATACTCTTGTTTCTTCCTTTTTCTTGTATAATTTGGGGTTGGTGTAGCCAGGATAATTATTTTGAATATTAAGTATATATTCTTTTTATGAGAAAAACATAGAAATAGAAGCATATTTTGAAGAAAAATTTCAGGGGTAGGCAAAATTTTATAATTTTTTATGCTTAAATATACTTTTATATATTTTTTAAAACAAAGGCACAAAAATAGAAGTATAGTCTTGAAATTTTTTTGAGCCAGGGGTAGGCAAGTGTCCAATGTCTCCGCCCCTGTTTGTCTACCAATCAGTAGCTAATCAGAACTGAGTTTCTTGTTGATCAACCATCCAACTAGATTTATTCTCATAATTCAGTACAGTGCTCAATTCAATCTAGTAGTTGTCTTTACCAGCAAAAACCTTAAACCTTACCAGTGGCCAAATGCAATCCAAACCCTTAGTACTGGCAGGCACATAAAGGTACAAAACTGTAGAACTTCCACATAGAAATTTCTATATTGATTTTTGCATTGTAACTTACTTCCTGTAGAGTCATTGAGCCAAACTTGGTTAAGAACTGGTTCATAATTGTCACATGACATTCCGGAAGCTTCTTCTTTGGCAAGTTGTTCTAGTTCCTGTTGAAGTGTGTAAGCAATCACCTCGTCATTTTCTACCAAATTTTGATTTTTGACGTGACCATTCTCACTTCTCATGATATCTTCTTTAATCATACGATTGGAACTGTAATTGGGATCAGAATTTGAATCAGGTGTTGTGGGGTGATCAGTTAGTGCATCTTGGAGTTGGTGTAGACCCCACCTGACAAGGTCTGGATCATGCTCACCCATAATTATAAATTGTTTGCTGTGATTTTAAGGAAGGAAGATTTCTAACAATAACCTGAACACACAAAAACAATCAATATTTTGATTAGAATATCTAACATGATGTGTTATTATGATCATATTTTGATTTATAAGAATTGAGAGCAATTAACGCCCCAATTGAGAGCAAGAGATGAGATAAAAAGGGAAGAGAGAAACTTACCTCGAGTAGAAGCAACCTCTTTCGCAAAGAACTAAAGAACGAACAAAAGATGAATCCGCCGATTTTTTTGAATTGACAAGTTTAGTCTCTCTCTCTATATATACCGAGAAGAGAAGAGAGGAGAACTATAGAAGAAGGAAATAATAGCAAATGAAAAGGCGCGACAAATAAGAAGCTACATAAAAAGCGTGGTATCAAGTTTCCAATGGAAGCACGCCACGTGGTTGAGAGGAAGCTTTCCGTTGGGGAAAAGCGAAACGATGGGATGCGCACAACGGAGACCACCGTCTAGGATTCCCTTGACCATATTCTCTGATGTAACAGATTATTTCTTTTTGGATCCGGCCCGTCCGATCAAATCCACGGATCTTTATATTCATGCGGACTCTTATTAGACGGTCCAGATCTAAACAAAAATATTATGTTACCATAGGTGATTTGAAGTCGGCTTGTACGACATAGTCCCGTAGTCCGTGCAAGGAAACGAGTCAAGGAGGGGCGCCGCGTGCGTCCTGATTTTATTGATTTGTGCTCCTCTCCAGTTCATCGTCACAGAACAAATCCATTCGTTTTAATCTAGTGACACGTGGCCTCCGAGGACTGGATAAATATTTGATAATCTCGGCTGGCGGGACCCGCGCCAACAAACTATATTATTAACACTTTTGTAAATAAGGGTACTCAAATAAATAATTTGTCGGAAAAAATATATGTATATATTTATATTCAATCATAGAAAACTTAGGTCCGAAGACTAATAATAGCATATCATAATTCGCATCCTCTGGGATATCTCAAAGTTTGAGAGGATACGTGCGAAATCTGGAGCGTTCGAATCTTTTCTGCACGAATCTCAAAGCACATTTACTGGCCCCCTCCATTTCAAATAGGAACCGAATAGAAATTTGACCCGGTTTTGAATCCACTCAAGAGTTTGAGATATCCGATACGGAGTCATATGTATGTCATGTATGATCATCCCAAATTAGAAATATGTCACGCATGTCGTATGATATATTCGTAAGGTTTATTAATTGATTTTTCAAAAATTCTCATGCAAATTGGGGAAATTGGAAGATGATTTGTGTAACCTGGATTGTTCTTCTCACATATTATTAGAAATTAGATATATGTGCTTTTAATTTGCACCAACCTTTAGCTTTGGCCTTTGGGTGTTTGCTGCCAATAAAACGCTGTAACTTGGGACATATATTGCTTTTGAACAAAGGGTTGCAAATTTGCAATCCAGTCCCTTTGGTTTTACAGTACTGCATTTCTGCACCAGTAAGGTATCAGTACTTGCATGAGTTTTACATGCTATAGCAATTTCTACTTTTAATTTCAAGGATGTATAGAATTTCTAAAATTAAAAAGATTTCTTATTAAGAAATCAATTTATAACAGCCAACATGGTACAATTTTAATTTTTTATTCATTGAAATATCTATCGCGCTCTCTCAGCAAAATAAAAAAATATATATATATTGTTACTGATGTGTCGCTTAATTAATTTCTTCTATCTCCTAAACAACTGTGATTAATTGCTGAGTAATTTGTGAGATGGAAATGTTCTAATAACAGTAAAGTAATAATCGTTTAAGCCTTTATTTTTAGGTTGTAAAACTTCAAATGTATCGCTTAAATTAAAATTATTTTTTATCTGTACATTCAAAAAACATATAATAAAAAAATTAAACAAACCCAAAAAAAAAAACAAGAAACCTTTTGAACAGGAACTGATGCAACTTTTACACTGGAAATAAATACTGGAATTCATCATTATATGGCATGATTTCGACGAATCCATTAATCTTGATACCAGTTTGCAGTTTCAAGCATTCCACCATGGATTTCCTCAAAGGCCAAGATGTGGGGAGCTGATTGAGTATCCATTGCATCAACGGCTCCAAATCTTTCTCAAATTTGTGCATAAAATTTGAATGTATGAAACTTGGTATCAGAAGCCTTTTTGTAGCTGTCACAACTAATGCAGCTTGCAAGTAATCCAATTTAGATTTCTCCAAATCAGCAGAGATACGGTCCGGCGTATATATCCTCAGCTGCAACCAATCAAGTTAAATTCAGATCTTGAACTGTTAAATTCAATGAAAAAAAAAGTACTGGTACTTACAGCTGGAGAAGATTTGGTCCCACAACATAATGCAAATATTATGTTAGGTTCTTCTTTTTCCAATCCATAGCTATTCTTTACCAGTATCTCTTGTTCGCGGTTAAGATTTCTGGTTTGTAAATTGTTCACTTTCGACGGATGTTGCATTATCGAGTGTTCTATTTCGATAGGTGTAAGTTTGATTCCTCCGACATTTACCAGTGACTGTTCAAGAAGAACATTTATGTTAGTTCATAAATAATTGATGATGTTAATCTTTTTTTTAAGGCAGAGTAGAGGAGCAAAGTACATGCCTTATTTTTAATCATCAGAATTCTTTCTGAATTTGATGGCAAACCATTTTGCAAAAATCCCTACATCAAGTTTGAACAGGCTTTGTTCAGATATGTAAGAAAAACAAATTTAGTTCAATGCATTAAATGTATTAAAAGGTTTAATTCCATGTGTACCCCATGTCAAATAGTATATATTGCCCCTCATAACGAGGAATATAATATGATGGGAGAATATATATTCTCAAAGTTCAAACAGTTAATTCGAAGTGTTCAGCAATATATCAATATTATAATGTGCTTAGAGACCAAATTTTATATTTTTTAAAAATTGTTTACTATCTTTTTAGATAGGTACAAAATCACTACTTTTGAACCATCCAAAAATAGTAAAAAATATTTTATTTGGTATCTAAGTACATTTTAATATGGGTTTCATGTTGAGCAGTTAAGATCGGTTGTTTAAACTTTAAAAAATAGAGATAGAGATGTGAGGTATGGTTGAGGCACAAAATCAATGGTACATTTTAATCCTACTCATATATGTATCTCCTCATAATGATAAATACAATAAGGTATAATTCCTTATTGCTTCTCCTCTTAAAATGTGGAATAAAAGAGATTAAAGTATTTGAAAAGCATATATGGTATTAATTTCTCACTTATAGGGCACACACATGAAATATTTCCTTTTTGTGCTATCAAATAGAAATACCAAATTAAGGGGCTAGTTAAGAGTACCATACATTCATAATACATGCATTGTACACATTTATCCAGAATGCTAACTTCTGATTGTGAGTCAAAACATGTAAATCAACTAGTTGCAAAGCATCCATCAATTCCCTAAAATGACAAATGTATAAGAGTTCATGAGCTAAAAATATTGTAACACCATAGTAATTTGTTTTATATATTTTGAACAAATGTTGACTGAGAACTCTTTGTTTTTTTATAATGGTATGGTACCGGTACTGGTACCAGTATGGGTACCAGAAGCAAACCTGACATTACTTCATATTTCAACTTCATAAGGCAAAAGCAATTGTTATGTTTTGTCTGGTACCGATTGGTACATACTGGTTCTTGCCTGACCATTTGTCATTTATTCATTTTGAATCAATATGAATTATACCTGAGCTTGTTAAAGAGAGGAAAAGAAGTAGAGAGAAGCTTGGTATCAAGCGAACTTCGACTAAATCTCACAAGATTCTTGTAAGATCCAATATCTCTCCGAATGGATTCCTCTATTTCGAAGATTCCATAAGGATCTTGTTGGCCTTTTTTAACATTCGTGTTAACAGCATCAAATATAGAACCTGATGTTCTTGAAATGTTGCTTGTTTTTTCTTGCTCGGCTACTCGGGATGTTCTTAGAAGCCTTTGAAAGATGCAAATTAAGCATTTTAAAATCCTTTCGGAAAGCTTGTTTGGTTGGAGGGTAAGTTTCCCGGAATCGATCTTCTTGGAAAGGGATTCTTGGAAAACTTTTAGCGTTTTATCAGCATGTAGATCTATTGGCTAAAAAGCCAGAATTGAAAAAAAAAAATGAAAAATGCAAATTAGAGTCTGAGCATAAAATAAATATGAAAATGTAGTTCAAAATAGTCAATATGAACCATTCAACGTGATCTAAATATGAAAATGTATTTGTTCATAGAATTTTATATTTTTAAAATATTTTATACTATTTTTATAGATAGGTAGAAAATCACTACTTTTGAATGGTCTATAATTTTTAGATCAAGTGATTTTTTACCTATCTAAAAAGAAGTATAAAATATTCTAAAAAATATAAAACTTGATGTGCAAATATATCTCAAATGAAGATCATGTTGAACAGTTCATATTGTTGTATAAACTTTAGAAATGAAAATATTGATCCATAATAAGGACCAATCTAGTGAGCTAAATAGCTGACCACAGTAAAGCATTTATGCACCAAAAGAGCAACAATAACACAATAGAAGCCAAAAAACAGTTATAACGATTGAATGGCACTAGTGAGACTAATTAAGGGTCTAGACCAAAATAAAAAAGTGAAGCTATGCTACTATACATAGCACATATTGGTCCATACTATGGATCAATCTATTCATTTTCAAGTCGATTTGAACAGTTTAACATAATCTTTATATGAAAATGTACTTATAAATTAATTTTTTCATTTTTCAGACCATTCACAAGTAGTGATTTTCTACCTATCTAAAAAAATAACATTTATTCTGCAAGTACATTTTCATATGAAAATTACGCTGAACGATTCAAATCAACTATTTGAACTTTGGAAACAAAAATATTGAATTGCATTTTTTAAGGTGATAGAATATTTGTTACCTTTTCATTTACTTTCTTTGGAGACAAGGCTAGAGAATGTGGTTTCAAAAGAATCTTGCTATTTCTTGGACTATCAATCACCTCTTTTTGTTCCCAAAATCTTGGGCTATCTTTTCTATCATGCATATTATTTTCCACACTTTTTCTACCTTTTGATTCAACCAAATTATGACTCAAATGTTCTTCTTTGATTGCTCTGTTGATAAAGAACATAGCCTTCATTTCCTTAGGGAATTTATCTTGCATTTCCTGGTTACTAGCTTTGTTATGTCTGATGGAATTTTGAACTGGTACTGGAACTACTGAGGTGGGTTTTATTTCTCTTAAACCCCCTTGAGTTTTGTGTAATTGTTCTTCTAGCCGAGCAACTTCTTCTTCAACCAGCACTAGTTCTGCTAGCAATTCTTTGGTCTAATTAAAAAAGTCAAAATTTGAAAAAAAGAAAAGAAAATTAACTTCATGAAAAATCAACTTCTCCAACTCTAAAGTTTTCAAAATTTACCTTGTTTGGAAGATAATTTGGGATTTGGCGCATGAATTGGAATGAATTTGGGACCATTGCCCTTTCTAGAATTGCATGAACTTTCTTCTCATCTTCTAGTGTTTTCTTCAAATCAGCCACCTGTAGAATTATTTACACTTCCAATTAATTAAGTGCTATATTTTATTCTTTTCTTTCATACAACAATCAAAAGTTTTAGCCTTACATCAAATTTAGTATATTTAATTATTTATGTTTATTCTAGAATACATTTAACTTTTATGTATTCAATTTGATATCTTTACAAATATTATTCAGTTAGAAAATTAAATTGTAAATGTGTTCTTCATTTATAATAAGACGTTTGGGTCGATTCGAAAAAATATTAAATCTTCCATCAAATAATTTAAAATTTTTAATGATAGAGTTTCTATAATTTTGGGATAATGACCAACTAATTCTAAATTAATCAAATTTGATACACACTCTATTTAAAAATTTAGAATATATTTATAATATTAATTTTAATTTGAACAGTATTTAAAAAATATATATATAAAGTACAATTTTCATCAAAATGAAAAAGAAAAGGTTCAAAGGCAAAGGCTGGATATATAATTTAAAAAAAAGCAGAGGTTGTAAGTGATTAATTACCTCCTTCTCTAACTGAAGCCTTCTCTGTTGCATGTTTCCACTTCTCTTTCTCTACAAAAACACAGACATGGCTCAAGAAATATATATGTCATGAAAATTCACTATAAATTTACCAATTAATGCATTATGAACAGAGAATTAATTTACCTCACCATAGATGAGAGGCGACATGACGGTGCGAGCACTATCGACAAACGCCATTAGGTATGTATTCTATCTAGATAGATAGATGAATAGCCAAGATCAACAAGTTGTTTGCTATATATAAAAAGAGAAAAAATAATATGAAAATTGTGATAAAAGAGTTGGTGGAAGTGACATTAGGTTGAGATGAAAACTTTATAGCAAAGGAAGGAAGAAAGAAAGAAAGAAACCTTAGACAAAGGGTTAAAGAGGAATGAGATGAAATGCCGCTTTCTGACTTGTTGTGTCGGTTAAGGAGTTCAATATATTTTATTTATCTCACTTATATACATAATACATATTCACTTTCTCTCATAACACTTAATTAAAACAAAGTTTGACAATTAAAAAAAAAAGTTGACAGAAACTGACAAACACATACCAATATTTTTTTTTATTTACCATCTTAAAAAAAACCATTTAATCCTATTCTCTGAAAATTTTCATATTTATCAGGATTTCAGTTTAAAACCGAAAAATCAATTTGCTGAAATATTTATTTACATTAAAATATTATAAAACTGAAAACGAATTAAATTATAACACAACAAAATTCTTGAAGAGAAACAATTCTGAAACACAATACTAAATCAATTTGCTGGGGCAGAACAAGAAAGTGTATGGTGAGACATAATTTTATAATTATTTGGTAACAAGCATATTTTTACAAAAAATTCTGATATAAGTATATAGTAATAGAAGCTTATTTTTAATATTGGGCCAACGCCTGAGCCCATGTGGTGAAAATTTGGATTCATTTGTACTCGAAACAAATATATGGACATCATCCGAAATTAGTCCTTGTTTAATAGAAGCAATTCTAAAATTATCTGGCTAATTTATTAATTGGAGGGCCCAAAAAAAATGCTTTTTTTTTTCTCGTAAAAGTTATATCTCTTTTCTCATATTAAGTATTTAGATGTCCTAATTCGTGAACAGCTGTGATTTAATTCGCTGGATTTTAAACCGTCAAGATCAAAAAATTATGCAATTATGATTTTATGTGGCGATGTATTGACATTTATTATGTTGCAGTTTGTATTCAGTTCTCTGAACAATAGCTGCATTGATTTTCTCTTTACCTTTACAATTTTGATTTAAATTGCTCAGCATGATCTCCAACTCAAAATATACTTAGAGAACAAATTTTCTATTTTTCAAAATTATTTACTATTTTTTAGGAGGATGGTTCAAAACTTCAAATGCCTTAATTTTTTGTACCTCCACCATACCTTTATTTTAAAAAATTTAATAACTCAAAATTTAAAACTTAAATGTCAAAATAAAATCATTAGATGTGATCGATATCATTTTTTCTATGCATATTATGACATTTTAATTTGTTTTCATTGTTAACAAAAACTTGTAAAAATACACTGATGTGGATAATTTATGAACGTTGATTTTTCAACTTATTGATTTACATAAAAATAAAATCGAAAAGTGGTAATTTTTTATGTTCATATAAAGAAAATAACATAGATCATATCTAAAGGTCTTATTTGACATATAAATTTTGTAATTATTGTTATTAGAAAAATTACAAAATAGAGGTATGTTGGAGACACTAAAAAATATAAAAATTTAAACTTTTGCTCATTTTTTAAATATGAACAAAATAAGTACTTTTCAGACCATCAAAAAACATTGATTTTGCATCTGTTTAAAAATTGTAAAAATGTTCCAAAAAATTTTAAATTTGAAAATCATATTAAACAGTTTACATTAACTGTTTGAACTTTGAAAATAAAAATAAGAATGTGAGCCATGACTGGTACACAAAACAATGAAACATTTTAACACTACTCTTAGTGCATATATTGTTAAGAACGCCAATTAAATTGTAAAATAATATTTGATTAGACAGTTGCTCAATAATTAATCAGCATAAATTGGTCTTTATAAAACCGTTGCTGTTTCTAATTAAAAATAAGTTGATAGAAGCCTTAAAAAATTAAAATAGACCTGTTGATAACGTCTACTCAAAGCAATATTCTTGACACCTAAAGAAAGAATCTGATCTGATGCTAGCTTTGTCAAAAAGCATCGAATCTTAAATCTAAAACGGTGTTTACCACTACAAGTTAAGATTTCAAACATCACCAAATTCCACCACAAATTCCTATTAATAAAACCTTCATTTTGATTAAAATAGCCTGATTGGTTCATAAATATTGAATTTTTTTTTTTTTTATGAGTATGCATCAAATTAAATTTAGACTTTTACACGTTCGATAACAGAAAACAAATACATAAAATCAGAATTAATGATTAATGGCCGAGATTGGAAAATGATTTTGATCAGTGGTTGAGATCTTTGAAATGGATGGCTCAGATCCTCTCTGAATAAATAGAGCTTTGGATCCTAAAAATTTCAACGTAGTATTATAGTAGTCCTGATGAGACATAAATATTGAATTCGTTTAGATAAATTAAGTAATCTATTTTATGAGTGAGTCTATGGTACTATGCATATTACGATTTAGCAATGTGTTACGGCTCTATATTCGAGTTTTCAAATTCTAACGGTCGATCTGAACCGTTCATCTTGTTCTCCATATTAATATGTGTTGGGAGACCAAATTTTACATTTTTTGAAACTTTTTTATTATTTTTTGAAATTTATTGAAAATCATTGTTTTTGGATGGTCCATAATTTTCAGATCAAGTGATTTTCTAAATATCTAAAAAATAGTAAAAAAAATTTCAAAAAATGTAAAATTTGGTCTCCAAACACATATTAATATTGAGAATAAGATGAATGATTCGGATCAACCGTTAAGATTTGAAAACTCAAATATAGAGCCGTAACACGGTATCAAATCGTAATATGCATAGTACCATAGGGACTCCTATTTTATTATTATATTTATATATATAAGCTTGGAAGAGTTTGCTACTGTTCATTGAAGCGCTGTCACCTTCCTGATCGTTCGATTTAAATCCAACGGATTACAATAAATCAAGATCTATCAGCATGATGCGTGTTCTTCGTTGCTTCATTAAACTTAATTTTGAACTAGGCCCAGCGGCCCAAAATTATTATCATTTTTCACATACCACAGTAGCTAAATACTACTATTCAAACTTCATTCTTTTCCTCGTATGGATCACCTGACAAATTATTTAATTAAGTACAGAAATTATTGAAAAACCAGAAATATGCCCATAAATTCCAACAAAATCCCATTCAAGGTTACATTGATTTTCTCTTGTCAGTCATATCCTCATGCATCGCAGAACCTAATGTTTCAAGTTTCAACAAATTATTTATGAAGAAAAAAACCACACAAATTCCAAACAAAGTTTTGCAAATTTGGTGATATAGCTAGCGCAAATCAACCTCACAATTCAAATATCCTCAAGCAATATATCATTTGCTTTGTCCTCAAGCAAATCGATCGCTTCGTATTATCGTATATGCTCCACTAGAATAACAACTAACATCCTCATAATAATATATTCTGATACGGGTTTAATTTCAATGTTTAGTACTCCTATTAATTAACTTTAGGTAACTTAGATGGAGGCACACAACTTAAATAAAACGGAGGACGTAAAAGTTTTTGTTGGATACATATAGTAATAAAAATTAAATGCCTAATTAATCAAGCGTCAAAAGCTTTATTCATTAGTTGAAAATTGCTCTAAAAAAACTTGCTAGTATATTATATATATATAATCAAGGATGGAATTTGCACTGTTCACTGTAATTACCTATATGCCACTTTCTTTCTGCTCCGTCCGATTCAAATTTGAAGGTCGATCTTGCATCGTTACGCTCAGTTGACACGTGTGTCGCTCTCTCTTCGCACTGTCGACAGCTGTTCTTGCCAAGATAATGTTGAAGGAAACGAAGTTCTTTGAGCTTGAATTAAGTTATTTCTCAACAAAATATTACCTTTTGTATCTTTATTTGTATTTTTTTTACTTTTCTATATGAAAAGTTCTATTAGGTGCGTTTGGACGCAACTTTAATAATAGCAAGAACAACGTTAACTCCAGATTAGTGCTATTTTATTATTTGAATGGATTAGTCTGAACAACGTTAATTTCAGAAATCATTTTATTCTGTAGTGATTCAAACATAGAATAGGGAAGAAGAATGAATGTTAGGCTATGATACTTTGCAATGTGCGCATCGTTCCGTATATTAAACTTATATCTCTGTCTTCAAAATTCAAATAGTCGATCTGTACCGCTCGCTCAACATTATTATCATATAAAAATATACTTGAAAACCAAATTTTATATTTTTTTTGAAAGATTTTTAATATTTTTTGAGACAATTAAAAAATCACTTGATCTAAAAATTTTGGACCATTCGAAAGCAATGATTTTCTTCCTACAAAAAAAAGTAAACAAATTTCAAAAAATATAAAATTTGGTCTCCAAATATATTTTCATATGATATAATGTTGAACGGTTTGGATCGACTACTTGAACTTTGAAAACGGAGATATAAATTCAATACACAGAACGATCTAGAAATTACAAAGTACCATAACCTCATTTGAGAAAAATAATACACTAATTCAGGAACAATGCTAACTTCATGCTATTCTTGGTGATCCAAAAGCATTCTTAGTGAATCAAATCGAGCTATTAATTGTGAATTTAAGCTCCAATTTAATTTAATTTAATTTAATTTAACCTTAATCAGTCAACCCCAATTAGGCTTCAATTATCCTTGTTTTGACACCATTCAGTCTCCTTTTACTCAAAGAGAAATCAAATACATATAATAAGTTAAATAGTTGAGGGTTCTGTCTTTTTCTTTCTGGTCAAATTGGTAGTCAAACACTGCAAGTCGAACATACTTAATCTACCACAGAAATAATAATGTGAAATTAAGCACACCCATATTGACTTTTGAGGTTACACGTGCCAAATATATTGGAAACAAATTTGCTGGAATTCATGGGATTTCAGAGTTAGATTTCAAGATTTCAGCAGATTTCATTTCAAAAATATTGGCTGTGCAATTTACATTATCTTGTCTACATTTTTTGTGACAGAAATGGGTTCAGTCGCATCAGTTTAGGTCAGGTCAAGTCAGGCCATATATGTTTTCAAAGTGTCACATCATGTGGGTCCTCTCTCATAGAATTAGAAGGTTTAACTGGAAGGTTTTTATTATTATATTTTTGTTTTTATAATTATCATTATATTATATTATTTATTTATTTTTTGCCCGGGGGGGGGGGGGGGGGGGGGGGGTAGGAGAGAGAGAGATGGGGCTAAACATAAATTCTAATACCGATTAATTTGATTTTGCAAGAGATACATGGGCATAATATATAATTGACCTCCATTCTTTTTTTAAAAACCAGTGATTATATATATATTTTTTCATATATTTTATTGTAAAATATTATGAAAATTGTAAAATGACCTCCATATTTTGATGTAAAAAATTTATATTGTTGACCTCATTCTTCAAAGAAAAAACTAGTTATTGTATATTATGTATACTTTGGAGACCTCTAATATTATTGAGAATTACCTCAAAATTAATTAACCCCTATTATTTAATTTTCTACCTTGGCCCTAGGTACAAAGGTTCTCAACTTTGATGTTAACACTTGCTAAGAATTGTCAAGTACCATACAAAATGGAAACTTCTTTCAAAGAAAAAAAAATAAAGAGGTCAATTGCTGAGCAAACGCCTCCATCTCATCTTTTCCAAGCTTTGTTTTTGCAAAACTAATAACAATAAAATGAGAATAACTAGGGTGTTCTTAAGCTCACAAAGTTTTTGATGAACTTAACTTTAAAATCTGTCGGATTGGCTACAATCAATGCATCCAAACCATCAAGACTCATTTACTTCACAAGTAATGTGTTTATATATAAATTTTTAATTTTTTTGAATTAATATAGTATAAAGTTCAAGCAGTAAAAGATGATAAATAATGAATACATTAAAATTAACTTATATTTATTTGTTTTGACCGCTTGAATTTATACTAATTTAATTCCAAAATTTATAAATGCATCATTTATGATGTAGATCAGTTTTAACTGTTTAAACCCAATTCAATAAATTTTGAAGTTAACATTCACCATAAGATACGGTGAAGCTAAGAATACTCTAATTCTACTCCAATAAAATTATAAAATTTGAATAATTAACAAAAATGTCAGATATCAGATGTACATGAGCAAGCATAAGAACTGAAATTTTTATTCATAGCGCACAAAAAAAAAAATTCAAAAATCCAAACATAATATCACTTTTTAAAAATTTTGAATCCTAATCCAACCGCTGACATTGCCAGCGGTACCATTTTTCTCTTACAAAAATAATTCATAGAAATGGTACCGCCGGCAAAAATAATTCCTACATAAATGGTACCGTTGGATTAGGTTTCAAGATTTTTGAAAAATCATGTTATGTTTGGATTTTTGAATTTAGTTTATGTTATAAATAAAAATTTCAGATGAAAACATAGCGAATTCAGAGCGGATAATGTTAATACTAAATTTGTATCTGTCATTTAATGAGCGGATACAAATATGAATGCAAATAATAAATGGATGTCAAAATTTAAAACTAAATTCGTCTTAAACAAATAAATATATGAAGCAAATAATTTATAAATACAGATTTGAATACAAATACAAAATGAAAAATTGTCGAATAATTCATGTGGTTCTATATTTCAATATAGTTTATATAAGCGATTTTCAGAAATTAATGTTCTTATGAATCTAGTCAAGGAGATTGGTTGGCTTGCTGCAACACAAAAGAGAACATAGGCCATCGCACAGAAAATCATTTTCTTCTCCCACCACGCGGCAGCAAATGGTTGGTTGTTGTCAACATGGGCCCACCCACGCGCAAATTTTGGTGCAGGATCGGAATTTTTTCGTGGAAGTTGCAAAAATATGAAGCGAGCATTTTTAGTCTCAAATGTCAAAATGAACCCACGTGGATCATTATTTTTGTTTGAGGGGATTCAAATGTCTCTATATTTTTGTATCTTCATCACATTTCTATTTTTTTTTATTATTTTTAAAGTTTAAACAGTCGATCCGAACTGCTCAACTTAACCTTCATACTAAAATATATTTGGATTTACTAATTTTTAAAGTTTAAACAGTCGATCCGAAATTTTTTTACTATTTTTTTAAATAGATACAAAAATACTGTTTTTAAATGGTTCAGATTTACTGATTTTGTACCTATCTAAAAAAATAGTAAAAAAGTTCCTAAAAATATAAAATTTGGTCTCCAAACATATTTTAGTATGGAGATTAGAATGAACGGTTCGGATCGACTATTTGAACTTTAAAAATAATGGAGAGAGATGAAGACATGATAGACACACAAAAACATGGAGACATTTGAACCCTCTTCATTTTGTTTTTAGTCTCAAATTTTTAGTTCCAAATTTGAATCGTTGCATCAAGTGAGGGACAGAGAGAGGATGATTTGGGCCTGGAATAACCCAGTAATGTGCGTAATGCAACAATTTCTTTGCATTATCGGTTGGCATCAGAATTGAGAAAAGAAAAGCGCTCTTTTCAATATTTCTCTGCCTTTTGGTTGGAGCGGGTTTGGTTTTGGATAGATCCGGATATGTGATCCGTTTGTGAAGGGGGGAAATTATCTGAATTTGAGTCTCTTGTTCTTGTTTGAAAAATATATGGATTTGGATTCGGAAAATTTTCTGCGGATTCGGACCGGATGATTTGAATATCTTTACAAATAAAACATTTAATAATTTTATTGTCACTAATATTGCATGATCATATATTAAAAAACCTATGAAATATTTTAGAATTTTGAATTGGTAGGGGTGCACGTATCATGCCCGTGCAGTGCATGGGCGATGCGTGCACGGACAACGTGTAACAGTCCTAACAAGCTAACTTTTTTTTAACAAAAAAAAATTAATATCATCGCGAGTACATGGCTCACGTATCATACGTCCTGCATGCGGCATAGACATACTACAATTTTACATCAAATTGTAAATTGTGAAAACAAAGTTACATATGATGATTTATGTCAGTTTAAAGTTTGGTTCACAGAAACTGTGGTGAACATATAAAACTTTTTGCTACTCACAAAAACTTATTTTTGCGACTCATAAAGCTTCTTCCAGTTTGATTTTTTTGATATTTGAATTTTATTAAACTATTTATTAAATCCAAATATTTTATAATTATCTCCATAATTATATATCTCATGTTTAGGTAGAGAAACTAATTTATCAACTATGTCATACAGGGGCGGATCTAAGGCTTAGTCAAATGTGGCTAAGCCACTATGATTTCAAAATTTTAATTATACTTATAAGAATTTAATTGGATTTTTTTTAAACTCTCTATATATTTTAGCCACCCCTAATAAATAACAAGTGTTTAGTTGTAGCCTAGTGGTAAAAGCTCTATTTTGTGGTTGAGAGATTTTGAATTCAAATTTTACTCACAACAATTGTGCATTTTAATTTTCAATCACCCCTATCAAAATTTTCTAATTCTTCCCCTGATGTCACACACATTAAATAAATTAAGGGGTCTTTCTAATTCATTTCTTATTGTGTAATCTTGTGGATCTATATCATTAATTAAAGGAATATGAAACTTCTTTACATAAATTACAAGCTATACCTATATCACAATTCCTAAAGCAATGATTGACTCATGTTAGTTTCATGTCTCATTATATCATGAATATAGATCTAAGATAGGAATTGTCAGTCTAATTGTTTTTTTATTCAGAAATAATTTAGTAATTAATTATGATTAATTACTTAATTATATGTACACATACTTGTATTATTTTATTAAGAGATTTAATACTATCATCACTCGTATAAATGAGAAATATTGATATTTTTAATAATTAATATTTTTGCACACACAAAAAAAATATTAAAATAAAATCTGTATAACTATCGATTGCAACTGAACTAAACTAAACTAAAGTTTTATTTTGGTTTGTTCAGTTTCTTCGGTTCAAACCGAAATATATTAATTTTTTATTTAAAGCAATTGATTTATAATAAATCAAACTATGTTAAGAAATAAACCGGGATATTAAAAAATAAATCAAAGTATATAAAACAGTTGATTAAGAAATAAATTAGGGTAGTCCGGACCAAATTCATAATATATAAAAATTTGGTCAGTTCAGTTATTTCGGTTTTGAAATTTTTTTAAATCGAACCGTACCGAAGTTATAATTCGATTTTAAAAAACAAACCAAACCAAACCATTAAACCGAAAAATCAAACTGTTTAGTCCAAACTAATTCAGTTTGGTTCAAAACCGACTAAATTGAACCCAATGAACACCCCTAGAAACAATTAGCCAATTTGATTTTTTTATTAATATGCTAATAAATTATTAAATAGATAAATTTGAGTCCTTTGTATATACAAAATTTGAACTCTAATATTTTATTTATTTTTAATATATATACAAGAGTAGAACTAGGGTGTTCTTAAGCTCACCAAAGTGTTTGGTGAGCTTGACTTCAAAACTTGTCAAATCGGTTTCAAATGACAAATCCGAATCGTTGAAACCTGTCTATTTTACGTGTGGTGCATCTACATGTGAAATTTTTTAAACTTTCAAATGAGTTTAGTATAAAGTCAATTGGTCAAAATTAGAAGGTTAATAAATTAATTTTAGTGCATTCATTTTTTGAACATGTTTTGACCGCTTGATTTTATACTAAATTAATTTGAAACTTTAAAATTTTCACATGTAGATGCATTACACATAAAATAGACGGATTCCAACAATTCAAATTCATAATTTAAAATCAATTTGATAAATTTTAAAATCAAACTCACTAGATACTTTGGCGAACTCAAGAACACCCTAGTTCTACTCTATGTACAAACCCCCCCCTTTTTTTTTTTTTTTTTTTCCGGAGGCTCCTTGAATTTTGGAGCTCGGATCGTGATTGAAAAAGACTCGTCGCTTGAGACCACGAATATTTATTTGCCATTGAAAAAAAAATCATCTGGTAACTACGATGATAGTAAATGGCGTTCTAGCTAGAATCTAGATTGAAAAAGACTCGTCACTTGAGAGACAGACAGTATTGGTTGGTAAAGGAATGAAATCGCTGCGATGCTCTTCCTCTGCCTCTTCCTCAGTCCTCAGTCCTCATCAGCGCTTGGGGCTTCGGCAAAAGCGAATTTCCTATACATTTCCAAATTCCAATTCGATAGCTACTCCGATCCCCTCCTGCCCCCGCCTCTTTATAAGACCATTGTCTTCTTCACCAAACCCCAACCCAAAGCAGACACACAGACGTAGACATGGCAGCCATGGACCCCAACAACGACACCAACAGCAGCACCAGAGGGCAGAGCACCCTTCTGTCAGTTTCACTCTCTCTCTCTCTCTCTACTGTTACTTAGTCCTTTGCCTTGTAATAATATTACTAACTTTTTCCCTTGATTACTGTTATTAGATTTTATAGGGACCATCCCATGTTTATCAGGCTATTTGAAGACATGAGTCGGAGATGTGTAAGGATTCTTCATCTTCTTATAATTCCACAATTTCATTTTACTATATGTTTTCTTAATCTTAAATTTCATTGCACAATTTTGTAATGCCAATTTTATTTTAATTTCACAGGTTAGAGGAGTGCTTCAGGAATTGTCTCTCTCCATCAATTTACCTCCACAGTGAGCACCCGATTTTACAATTATGGCTGTCAATGATTTTACTTGAATCAACACACTGTTATTACCAACTTTAATTTTCTAAAAGTCATTTATTCACCTTTTTATTCCAACTTTGGAGGAACTAGATTATTGGTTTTCAAAGGATGCCTGTAAAAATTACCACATAATATAAGCTTTTTTCTTTTTGCTTTTGTCTACTGTAAGTAATTATGAATTTCAAATATCTCTAACAGGCCGCTGCCAGATCCAAGCATCCAAGCTCGGTACAGGCTACAGTTCATCAACAAGGTGAAAAACACCACCTTCACAACCGACCTAGTGAGAGACGAGAATGAAAACCCTATAAAAGTAGCAATATACGACATGTATGGTCAGCCAATCATATCTCCTGACTGCTTTCTCTCTTCTGCCAAAGTCAGAATCACTGTACTCGATGCTGAATTTTGGAAAAACAAAGGACTAAATTGGAGCAGAAGTGAGTTTAATCAGAGCGTGTTAAGGGAAAGGGAAGGAAAGGGGCCTATTTTGATAGGTGATAGTCTTATTATTCGGCTTGAAAATGGGGTTGGTACTTTTGAAAATATTGTTTTTAATGATAATTCAAGATGGACAAAGAGTGGATTTGGGCTAGGGGTTATGGTCGAGGGTGAAGGAAAAGAGGGTTATTTAAATGGGGAAAGAGTTCAAGAGGGTGTGAGCGAATCTTTTCGGGTGAAAGACTGCCGAGGGAAAGGTAAAGAATGATTTTCATTTTGTATTGATCATTATTCATTATAGTGTTGTTTGTAACAGGCATGGTACTAATAAGTGATGTTGCAAGTATATTAGTCTATTCTTCAACCATGTTTACTGGTACAGCATGTAAGGGCAGACATGGAAGTCCAATTAAATCCTAAACATAAAGATTTTAGTGCCACTAGATAAGTGTTAAGTTGGTATATGTTGATACTGGAGGGTAAATTAAATCCTTGTATTTTAGATACTTGCTGATTTGATGTTGTTTATTCTGTAGCTTCTCAAAAACCGGACTGGCTAAAGCTGACACACAAAGTACAAAGTCTCAAGAAAGTTGGAAAAGATCGTGCTTCTCTCCTCCAACAGAAAAAGATCAAAACAGTAGAGGACTTCCTCAAATTGTATTACAGTGATGAATCTGCACTTCGCGAGGTTAGAATACGCGCCTGTACTTTTATGTTACACGGAAATCTGAGAAGTGGTTCTAGTACTGGGAGATGAACAGAGCCCGTACCAGTATGTAATGGTTCAAATCCAGTAATCACTTATAAGTACTTATATTGCATAGGTACAATAAGACGAACGAGTTATATATACTACTACATATTTGTTCCAAGCTTGACTCATATTGGTAGTGCTAATGCAAATCTGGTGTCTACCACAATGTACTGGTACTGAAACCAGGATTTAAGAGTGTGATCATTCTTTTTTGTATTTGTTTGTTAATAAATATTGCTTTCTGATGTCTTGTATGACAATACTCATTTTCTTCTCCTCTCTCTTTCATTATCTTTTAGATACTTTGTATTAAGTCAGAATCTGACAAAGGCTGGAAATCTATGGTTAATCACGCAATGCAGTGTGCCGATAAATTTCAAGCTAAATACAATGACTTGAACAACAGTAATCAGCCTCGGCAGGTGTCTTCATTATATCCATATTTCATTTACCAGATTTTACGATCATTTCTGGCTGATTGTATCTTGATTTTAATAACATTGTATTATTTACAAAGTGTCTTGTTTGGTTTATAATTTCGTTGTATTCTTGACAAATTGACTTCGCATATTTGGTTTCAGGTTTCAATGAATAATGAAGTCAACATTTTGAACCCAAATACAAACCAATTTTATTTTGAATATCCAATTAATAACAACATAAGTTTGGTGTTACCCCTGGAAGAAGTTCTGCACAGGAGAACTTCGCATCAAGATCTATTTGATAATTTGCCTTACGCTAATTGTGTATTTATTAAGCCTCAATTTAAAACAAAACTTGCTTCAATTGACCACAATCAATGTCACCACTTCTTTGTTATAATCCACAGGTGTCATTGAACGTCAATTTAATCTAGGTTGCTCGAGTTAGCCCTAAACTGTGCAACTAAGCCTTGTTATAATCAAGCTATCTGTTAAGCAATTGTCTTTGGAAACCCAGGCTTTAGTTCATACACCGGGAAGAACTATGCCTCTCCAAATAAATGGTGGGCCTCGTCTTGTTGGCTCAGGCTCATCTGTACCAAATCCTTGCGAAAATAATTTTTTAATTCCAGGTACTATATATATATTTATGTTTTATTGACCTTTTTTTCTTTTTTTGTTTTAGAATAATTTGACAGAATAGATTGGAATATAGATATACTTTTGACTTTTCTTGAAAAGTTTATATGTTTATCTGACTGAGCTAATAAGGTTCTTTTTGTTATTACAAATTATATATATGCCCGCAGCCTACATGCAACTTCTTCCAATTTCGGATTTACATCCACTTTCTCCAGCGGAAACAAAATGCACTGTTTTTGGTGATAGAGAAGTAAGGAAATGATCGGTTTTTAATTTACTATTTCTTGTACTTGATAGGTGTCAAACAACTTTCATTCTGTTGCTTTGTTAATTTATATATTATTTAAAATTTACTAATGTTTGGATCAAACTTTGTTTAGAGCATTGATATTTGATCATGACGCTCCAAGCAGAATTTAATATTAAAATGTTTAACATTAACTGTTTACACATAGTAAAACCTGAGAAAATGCCATAATGTAATATATTAATATGTTTGTTTATTCTTTTAGCATGCGAATAATGAGAGTGGAAACATACTGAATGGGGACTCCATGCAACTTACTAATGGTGGCGGTAAGTATTACACTTTCATCCCTTATATAAACTGATTTTTCAACAGCAATATCTCAAATTTGTAATTGCTCATGATGATTGGCCATCTGTTGATTAGTAAATAAAATTTTGCGAGTGCATCTTGCAGAATTCTCTCAACTTGAACTTTCCAACAACTTCACCCCAACGGAACATCTGTATGCAGCAGATGCTGAATTAACTACCAACTACTTTACGCAATTTCCATTGGGAAGTGAACATTTCGATGCCATTGACACTGCGTAGTAACAGGAAGCTAAAGGCGATAGTGTTGTGTTCTAAGAAAGCGGGCCAGCAGATGCAGAGTTGTTTATTTATTTGTTTTATTATTCATTTATTTTGTTGGGGGGGAGGGAGGATAGTGTTGTGTATTTGATTCAGTTGTGCTTCTAAACTGTATTTTGTTTGATTATTTTGTTAATTATACTTATGTGATGTTGTTTATGGTACATATATCTCAGCTAAATTTTATTTTCACTAGAAACGTTATACCAGAAAAATATGAGAAATAAGAACATCGTTTTGGATTCACCCATACAAAAATAAAAGAAGTCTGGTTAGTATGTCATTAGTGTTATTTTAGTTTATATACCATTAATTCCAAAACTTATAAAATGGACTTCAAATGACGAATTCACACTGTTTAAATCAGCATACTTCATTAATTGTGTTTACATGTAAAATTTATAATTTTGCAAATTTATTTAGTATTAAGTTAAGCGATCAAATGTGGAAGTTTTTAGTCAATATATGGATACTTTTTTCTTATTATTATTATTAGGATGTATTTCTATATTTGATGTGACAATTGTATAATATAACCCATGCCAATCATGGTACACTGTGTATAATATGGAGTATGGCTAATATAACATCAGTGTCATTTTAGTCTATATAGCACAAACTTTAAAACCTATCAAATAGAGTTCAAATGGTGAATCCAAACCATTCAAACCAATCTACTTCATTAGTTGTGCGTTTACATATAAAATTTTTAAGTTTTTGAGTTTATTTGATATCAAGTCAAGCGGTCAAATTTTGAGTTTTTAAGTTAATTTTAATATATTCATTTTTCAATTTTTTTGCCGCTTGATTTCATACTAAAATAACTTGAAAATATAAAAAGTTTACATGTAAATGCATCACTCATAAAGTAAATTGGTTTGAACGATTTTGGAGTTGGTGTTATATCGACTGAAATGACACTGGTAATATATTAGTCATACTCTATAATATGTGGACCAAAAACATGGATTATTTCATAAATAGTAGGTGTTTTTGTTGAATTGAGTGCACTCTTGACTTGAGTTGAGGACAACTGAGCTAAAATAGTCAAAATTGAAGGCCTACAGGCTCTCTGAAAACTAAACACCATTTATACTGCAATAATAATAAATAAATAAATGGATGGTGTGGAGTACATAGTGCAATTTGTCATTATTATTATTTTTTTCAATCTTGTTTTCCTATCGCCTTGAAATTTTAGATATATATATATATATATCTTTTTTTTCAACCATGTGCTTCCTTAACTTTTTATTATTGGGTATAGGCCTACAGGATATCATGCTCTTATATATAAAGCTAATTAGCTCCTACATATTTGTATTTATTATTTGTTGCACAAGATATCTATTGGGCTAGATAAAATAGCCATTGTTACATTTACTATAGGAATATATATACAAGGGGTCTGTGTATGTTGGATTTTGATTATTCTCAGTTTTCAGTTAAATAAAGAACAAAATAGTTATCTTTCTTCATAGAGGTAAAACATAATAGGAACATAAGTCAAGAATTATCATGTCAATTTATTACATACCAACAAAAGGAAAATACATTAGACAAAATAAAATGAAGAAAATAACAATATATAGTTCCCTTAATTTATTGGAAACCTAACACTTGCATTATGTATATAACAAGCTTCATCTCTTAATCACCTAATGTTTGGCAACCATGGCTTAGAGCTCCTTAGTGCTCTAAGGAGTTTTAAGCTTAGCAAACAGATGCTTCTTTATCAAGCTTAATGCCACTTCCTTGGTTCAGCAACCCCAAGTTTTTAAACCATGATTTCACATGACTTAAGCATTTTCCTAAGCTTAAAGCTTTCTTAAGTTACTTTTTAATTTTATTGTTGAACGGGTACTTCTTAGTGAGCTTAAAATTTAAGCTCTATGTGGTTGCTGAACACACCCAGAGGTTGGGTATTTTTGGAAGCAACGAGAGTTGCTCCTGCATGTTGCTCACAAACATTTTATCACTCTCACTCTCAGACACCACCACCTCCATCTCCTTGAGTTGTATAAGGAACTCCAACCCCGACACTACCCCGACGCTCCTGCATTTGCGAATCTTTAGCTACTCAAGTCTTTTCAATTGACACCGACTCGATCCATTCTTCAAGAATCAATACTTGCAACATTGGAAATGAACCCTTACCAAAGCATAGTTCCTTGACATCTTTAAACGAGCCCCCCAACAAATAGACAATCTTCAGATTGGGCAACTTTTCAATGGCTTTCATATCTCGATCGGTTAGGAAAGTGTTTCTGAGGTGCATCTTCTTCAGATTCTCTAGAGAATTGATCCAAACAGGCGATTCACCAAGAGAGCTGTACAACTTTAGTCTTTCAAGATATGTGAGTGGGGAAGAACCAGATTCTAAGCAACAACTGAGTCCTGAATCATCTGCTGCTCTAAGTAATAACGACCGTAAGTGCTTAAGCCCATCAATCACCTTTGCTAATGTTTTCCCATTCTCCTTAGTGGAACCACTCAATGCTAACTTTCTTAGGTTGGTAAGATTCTGGATCTCCTTTGCTAAACCCTTGCTTCAACCAATATCAAGCGTGCCAAGAATATTTAGGGATGTTAATTAATTCACCTATTCCTCGAGGAACCCTCACCCCAAATGATCCTCTCATAATCATTTTTAGTGCTATATGCCGGGGGGTATTATAGAGATCGAATCCTGCACGTAGATAGCTTAATTTCAGTAGCTTAGTAAATCCAATAGGTAGTTGGACTACAGCCGTGTTTCTAATATCAAGTGTCTCAAGTTCACTAAGTTTGCACAATGAATCCAGGAGTTTTGTAATATCAAGTGTATCAAGTGTCTCAAGACAATAATTTTCTTATTTCAGTTTAATGATTTTAATTTTAGAATAATCATTCTAATCCCCACGCTTTAAGCAATAAGATGGCTATGTAATGAAGAAATCATACAATTACTCAGTTCATCTCCTTAAATACTTTTTGTTAGTTCATATTTGTATTGCAGAAAAATTAAGTGTGTACAAGAATAGGTTTTGATCAAATATAGATAGTGCTTCAGTATGTGTTTTATTTCTTTAGAGGATAAATATATTGAGTCAGATAAATACACTGCGGTTAATTTTTTTTTATTTTGTTAATTATGGATCTATGATGAACTAACAATTTTGGCTAAATTGATTGTATATATATGGTTAATTATTAATAATAAGTAAGATTATTGTTTAACTCCGTGCTATTAATTAGAGTAAAATTGAATAATATATTTTTTTTATATACGCCATGCTATTAATATAAAATTAACAAGATATATATATAATTTTGGAAATATAAATCATGAAAAGTATATTTTTAAAAATTTGAAAGGCGATAAGTACTATTTTTTTTTTATTCAGTGACTAAGATAATATTTTCTTTATGAGAGTCACATATTCGAAATATGAATGAAATTTTTTTTGTGAATATCTACAATTAAATTCAATGACTTTACCCTTGTCTTATCTAAAATAAATTTAAAAGTAAAAAAAAACTATATATATATATATCACCCCATTTTCGATTTTTCAAAATCCAAACAGTCGATCCGAACCGTTCATCTTATTCTCCATATTAATATCTGCTTGGAGACCAAATTTTACATTTTTTGGAATTTTTTTGCTATTTATTAAGCCGCTTTGAAAATCGCTGATCCAACGGTGAACCCCTGATTTTACTGTTTGGCAAGCCACCGTTGGATCAGCGATTTTTAAAGTGACTTAATAAATAGCAAAAAAATTCCAAAAAATGTAAAATTTGGTCTCCAAGCAGATATTAATATGGAGAACAAGATGAACGGTTCGGATCGACTGTTTAGATTTTGAAAAATCAAAAATAGAGTGGCAGCACTTCGGTCGAAGTGCTGCCGAAAGCATATTAGCCTGTCTCTCTCTCTATATATATATATATAAACTTAACACAAGTTCTTTCTTGTGTGTATTGTCTTGGATACCAGATCAGAAAATTGAACAAAGCAAAAGACAAATTCATGCGGGCTCGCGGGCCGGATCTAAAGACGGCCCAATTAACACTGTGCCACTACCGTCCTCAATCGATTCGGAAAGGACAAGAAGATTTTACTTTGGTGAAGGTGGTGTGTCTTCTGCGGCCTTACCCGTATCACTTCTCTGTACTGAATGAAATTGAATCATGTGATATCTTCCTTCTCACATTACAATCCCACAAAACTTTGTAGGTCCCATTCTTCATTTGTCCGTTCTCACCTTTCGCTCAAAACAGAAAGCAACAGAAAAATCAGACCCAGCGCTACTCCCACACGAGTCCGAATCCTCTGGAGCAACTCAAATTTTGAGTTTATATGCCGGCCAATCCTATCCTATGTGGATTGCACAGGGTCCTTTACAATTCGTGCTAAAGCAGATTGACCGGTTTGGATTTAAACTCAAAATTTGAGTTAACTTAGGTAATCTTACTTCAACGGGAGCTTCTCAACCAAAGGAAACGCGCGCCTTATCACTATCAGTGACTGTCACCTCCTGCGCCAATCAAATTACAAGCTTTTGATTGTATACAGATTTTTTTTTTTGCTCTGTTCACCTCCTACGTTCGTCTAATGGAGACTGGAAGGAGCCTCCTTTCCACCCCTTTACCTCCCTCTAAACCTAGAAACCATCTAAGAAATCAGATACCTATATCAGGTACTCCTAAAATTTTCACACAGGTCGTCTCTCTGGTTTGATTTATCACCGATTTCTTAATTTATTTTATTTTTCCTTTACTGCAGTTGGCAATTTTCCCAGATCAGTCATTGCACAAGAATCATGTCAAACTTATAAAGGTTACTGCTTATCCAAGGAAGAAATATTTAAACTGGTAAATGTTAATGTTAAGATACTGGTAATATACTTTGGGTTCTCTTGCTATACTTTTTGGGTCTGCAAGGTTCAATTGATTATTTCTGTATAACTACTCCAGGCAACTGCAGATAAGCTGCATTTGGAGGATGTTGAGTCTAATTCATTATACTGGTAAACTCTTACCTTCTGATAATTTAAATCTCTTATAGTCTGCTCATACTATTATGTTCGCATCTTTTGCAAGGAAGTGGGGGCGGTCCGATGCCCGGTCCGAACCGTCGGATCCACATCATGATTCGTGTGCACAGATTTAGATTGGTGTGGATCAAATGCGCACAAATCTTGATGCACCTCGGACTGAATCTTGTCAGATGCCCATTGGACCGCCTGTTCTTACCCTACAGAAAACTTCTCTGTGGCATTTTATACTATTAAGAAAGTCATGCTCATACTTAGGTAGCTGTAATCTGATAGATCAATTATGCCGAAAAATTAATGGAAGTCAGAAATAAAAAGGAGGACATTGCTTGTTATATATCCATATAAAAAAAAATTAAGCTCCAATTTACAATAATATGAAGGGAATAATAAGGTCGGTTGGATTTTTTTATCATCGTCTCCTTTTCTTTTCAGGTTGCAACCAAGAGAATTTACTTTAACTGATAGAACAACTGCAGAGAATGTCGAAAAAGGACTGACACCATCTCTTGCTTCAAATCTTTCTGAATCGGGGGCTGGTCTCAAGCACAAATCTGCCGCCTTAAGGTTTCATGTTTTGCATTTTCTCTGTTTATTACTTTAGGAAAGTCAGATAATACTTTTTTGATCAGTTTGTGCTGGAATTTGATTAGGCAATGCCGTGCATTACTGTTTTCTTCGTAATATTTTGGTTTAACAAAAAATTCTTTCTTTTTTTTAATAAGGTCAATTTCCTGTATTTATAGTAAACACTTCACTTTCTGCTGTAAAGATACCTCTTTTTTGATGTATAAATGGTTTGTCCAAAGCTTTCATATTGAAGCATTAATTGCTTCAATAATCAACAAACTACAACAAAGCAAGATTCTTCTCCAAAAGAGCATTTATGGTAAAAAAAGTGAAAATAAAGAACGAAATGTCCAAATTAGATTATATTAATGTGGAGTGTACAAACCGCATTGCTCAGCACAGATTATGAGGGGCCTTTATACCAATAAAAAAATGTGGAGGGTACCCAAATGGTAAAATTGATGAACTTTCCAAACAATAAACACAAGTGCTGTCAGTCTTACAATTTGACCTATTTCCATGTAGCACAGTGGGGACAAAAGAAACATAGAATCATGCAAGGAAACAATTAGTACTGAGGTGACAGTTGTGAGGTCTAACAGGCTGATGGAGAGACGCCTGAAGAAGCGTAAAGTCACAAAAATACCAAAATATGATAAGTTTTCCAGTTCTAGCATTGCGCATTGGAAATTGAGCAAGAAGAATGAGAAATCCATTGATTCAAGTGACCCGCTTCGTTTTTTCGCTTGGGGCTTTGAGTATAGGAAGTTTCTCACAAGAGAGGAAGAGAAAGAAGTAATTACTAATATACAGGTATTGTCAAAGCAACCCCTATACTATTAGAAATATCACATTTTCAATAGCACTACTATGGGATCTACTGCGTAATAATGAAGTAGAACAGAATCTATTCAGGTTAGAGGAAGCGAAAGAAAGGTTCAAGTCTCAATTTAACCGTGAACCGATACCAATTGAGTTGGCCCGGACTGTTGGTATGAGCGCTCGGGATATTGATTTGTGTGTTGTAGTAGGAAAGTGTAGCTTAGAGAAGATAGTTCATACCAACTTCCGACTTGTGTTGCATATTGCTAAACAACATCTCGGGAATGGTATCGGCATAGAAGACCTTGTTCAGGTTCACTAATTTATCTTCTTTTTTCATTTAGATTACTATGATTTGAGAAAGGCTATTGTATTACATATAGCGCACATTAGTCTGTAATACAGATCAATATCTGCATTTTCAAAGTCCAAATAGTTGATCTGAACCCTTCAACATGATCTCCATATGAAAATGTACTTGTAGATCTCATTTTACCTTTTTTAGAATTTTTCTACTATTTTCTTAGATAGGTAGAATATCACTTGATCGACATATTCCAGACCATTCAAAAGTAGTGATTTTCTACCTATCTAAAAAAATAGTACATAAATTCTAAAAAAGATAAAATTATATTCATCTGTAAATCATGTTGAACCATTTAGGTTGACTATTTGAACTTTGAAAATGAAACTATTAATCCGTAGTACGGACCAATATGCACTAAGCATAGTACCATAGCCTCACTCTTACTATATTTTATTGGTAAGATAACTTTTGTCTTATGGTGCCTGGCTTTTTTTCTTCATGTTGTATATTAGCAACATTTTATCATCTACCTTGAAGGTTGCTAAATGCAATTCCGTGTCTAGCCTCTTAATTGTGAAAAATTGAGAAGTTTGACAGATCTCATGTTCTTCGTTTTTTTGAAGTTATATATATATTTTTTTAAATTTAACTTGATAAAAACTGCTTTGTAGGAGGGTTATAAAGGGTTGATGAGAGGCTTGAGGAAATTCAAAACAAGTAAAGGACATAGATTCAAAACCTATGCAACTTTTTGGATCAAGTACTGCATAAGAAAAGCTATACAAGAAACCTCTCGAACAATTCGGTTGCCGGTATGTATTTAATATTATGAATTCTCATTTGTTTGAATTTTTAATTAATGCAAAAACTGGCACTAGTGCATATTCAAGCAATGTCAATGGCATCCTCTTTTTCAAGATTTGCGTAAGAAAAAATTTCTTGTATTTCGTTTAAAATTTTGGCAGGTGCGCTTGTTTGAGCTTTTAAGAAAGATAAAAAAAGAAAAGAAATTATGCATTCAAGAAGGATGTGCACCAAAAGAGGAGGAAATTGCAAGGCGGGTTGGTATTACAACTCAGAAATTGAGAAAAGTGCTTTGGTACGGGAGAGAACCGGTACCACTGGACAAACGAATTATTTGGCATGGTCAGGTTGTCACTTACCAGGTAATTTCTCTTGCTCAGTTTATTTCATGAAAGCTCCAATTGAAAATGAAAATTTCAAACTTCTACACCTTGAGTTTTAAAATTGCCAAAACCACTTAAATATCTCTAGGAGTTTAAAGATAGAAGTTTTATGCTAAGAATGTGTTAGAACACCAAAAGTCTACAACAAAAGTGGAATAAGTAAGGCTTTAACAAGACGGGTTGTGAAAAAACTAAATCATAAATCCAACCGACTCAAAGCATTTCTAACCTCCTTTGGTACCCAACATGACTGCTGCAATATCATTATCTCTCTGTCTGTAGTTAAGCAAAGAATAACAAATAGGGGGGATTTCATGTATACCCCTCAAAAACTTCAAAATTACATATTTTTCCCTCTAAAACTCATAATATCATATTTACTCTTCTAAATTTCACAAATTTATCCAATATATTGACTTTTCTATTAAAACTCATTTTAAATTTATAAAGTACCCATTTTTCCTTCTATTAAAAAATAAAAAAATGTAGTTTGTGTAAGAAAAATGTCCTGCTTTCTAACTGATCGGTTTCCGAGGACAAATGATTCATTTATCTACTTGTGATACATGCACAGTGGCATTTAGGCATATGCTTGTTTGTTCGTCACAAGTAAGAAAATGAACCACTTGCTTTCAAAATTGACAATTAGAAAAGTAAATGTTTCTCTTAAGCAGGTTAAGTATATATATGTTTTTTTTAATAAAGGGTGCAATGGGTACTTTATAAATTTAAAATAAGTTATGATAGAAAGGTCAATAAATTGGGTAAATTTGTGAGTTTTTGATATTTAGAAAGATAAATATGATATTATGAATTTTAAAGGGGGGAATACGTAATTTTGAAATTTTCGAGGAGTATACATGAAATTCTAACTGTTTTACCGTGAGCAAATTAGTATGAAAGTTTCAAAAATCATTTATTTTGTACAGGAGATAACTGCTGACCCAACTATAGAGCAACCCGACATTGCCGTATACAAGCTGCTGATGAGACAGCATGTACATGAGTGCCTTAATATTCTAAAACCTAGAGAGAGAACTGTAATACTACATCGTTTTGGTATCTTTGGTACCGAGATAAAATCTCTCAGTGAGATTGGCAGTATGTTTGGTTTGACAAAGGAAAGGATAAGACAGATAGAGTGCTGTGCAATGCAGAAGCTGAGGGAGATTGCTTTGAGAGAAGATTTATCAGCATATACAATGTTTTTAAATTGAAGAACTTACATGTTTTCTTTTAGATTTCTTTTTATATATAAAATAAGTTTCAGAAAAGAGTTTACTTGTATGAACATCTTAAATAAAGTAACAAATTGCTGTACAAAAGGATTTGCTTTGTTGGAAGATTGTATTTCATGTCTCTACAATAAAAAATAAAAAAAAAACTTTACCAACATTTGCATGTTCTTTAAACTGAAGCATTCACTTGATAATAAATTATCTTGATACTTTTGATTAAACCTCAAATAACATTATAAGTATAATTTATTCAATAAATGTATTATTTCTATAAAAATAATAAGACTTAGTTCATATTTTTGTGGTTCACTAGCTAATAAAGTAATTTAAATATTTTTTCAAAAATCTGACATTCATGATTATTTTCATATTATCAATTACACTCAAGGTCTCTAATTGTTTGAGAATTCAATTAAAAAGTTGTGTATATGTTAAACAACACATAATTTAGTTTTTAATTATCAATATTACTTTTGATTTTAGATTTAGACTGTCGGATCATCTTCAACATAAATATTAAAGAATTCTGTACATTTTACCTCGGACATGATTGGTCTGGATTCTGATCAGATCGGGATTTAAACTCAAAATTTGATTTAGTTCATATTTTGTTGCTTACTAATTAAGTACTGCAAGCATATGTGATTTAGTTTTTCCAGTCCGCATATGCGCGTTTTCAGTCCGCATGTCTGTATATTCGGACCGCATACTCAAAACCGTATGGAAGAACCGCATGGTTATTCTAAGTATGGCTGCCAACTGCATAGGCATATACGGCTCATGCGGCCGCATTTTAAAACATTGCTTGTAAGTAATTTGTTACAATTTTCTTTTACAAGTATATTCTTAATTTCGTCCAGATACTATTCCCAAAGGAATGTACATCAGCTTCCATTGTCATTTTTTTCAAAATTAATTAAAGCTGGAAAAGAAAAAGGTTTGCTTTATCAATTATCCCAAAAGCAGTGGGTCTATTAATGTAACGGGTCAATAGCACCTCTAGCATAATTATGCAATTTTAAGTATAGTGACAAATGAATAGTTCGGGTTCGAGTCAGAGGGGGAGGTGAAAAATTCGTGATTCGATAATATTTGAATATAATTTAGAAATGATTCGGTACCACAAGGAAGAAAAAAAAAAAATCCGCCCACCCAAAAAAAAAATTACAAGTTTCAAAATTTTTTTTTTGCGTTTTATTCGATTTTCAGTTCGGTTTTTGATGATATATGATTTTAATTAGGGGTATTTCCGTCTTTTTCCATGCAAGAAATTGTTGTATGGACATAGGTCGGCCATTTTTATTAATACCCTTCAAAAAAAACAAAATTTTAAAAATAACCCCGCATACCATTTTTTTCTTAAAATGCCCTGACCGCCTGGATCAGAGGCGGTCCAAAAATCAAGCGGACCGCTAGGTCTGGGGCGGGCCACACCCCAACCAAACCGCCCTTGCCAGGGGCGGTTCTCTACATTTTTTTTTTTTAAGGTTGTGTTTTTTTTTTAAAACAGAAATTATTTATTTATTTTTATTTTTTGTATTGAAATATTAGAAATATTGAATATATTTCTTTAAAAATAGATAGAATACAATATAATTTGATTTATTAGAAAGACTGCAACAAATAACCCGGATCAATATTTTTCAGGTCGGATTTTTCGCAGCTGTAAGAAAAATTAATATATTTCTTTATGTGTTATTGGAAAAAAAATAAAAATGCTTATATTCTGAGTTATTGATCCCAGTTCAAAAGTCACTTCTATGTAATCTAGAAAATATTGTGATCCTTCTAGGAAATTTAATTTATAAAAAGTTGTATCTATTTTGAGAATTCTTTTTTAATAACAATTATTAAATAACTTAAAGTTTTTATTTTTTTTCAAAAATAAATGCAACTTTTCATAAATTAAATGTTCTAGAAGGATTACAATATTTTCTAGATTACATAGAAGTGATTTTTGAACCGGGATCCATAACTCAGAATCTAAGCATTTTTATTTTTTTCCAATAACACATAAAGAAATATATTAATTTTTCTTACAGCCGGTAAAAATCCGGCCTGAAAAATATTGATCCGGGTTATCTGTTGTAGTCTTTCTAATAAATCAAATTATATTGTATTCCATCTATTTTTAAAGAAATATTTTTAACATTTCTAATATTTCAATACAAAAAATTAAAAAAATTAAAAAATTAATGTTTTTTAAAAAAAAAATTATAAAACCACACAACCCGCCCCTGACAGGGGCGGTTCTCTTATTTTTTATTTATTTTTTTATTTTTTTAAAACATAATTTTTTTATTTTTTTTATTTTTTGTATTGAAATATTAGAAATGTTGAATATATATATTTTTTAAATAGATGGAATACAATATAATTTGATTTATTAGAAAGACTACAACAGATAACCCGGATTAATATTTTTCAGGCCGGATTTTTCGCAGCTGTAAGAAAAATTAATATATTTCTTTATGTGTTATTGGAAAAAAATAAAAATGCTTAGATTCTAAGTTATGGATCCCGGTTCAAAAGTCACTTCTATGTAATCTAGAAAATATTGTGATCCTTCTAGAACATTTAATTTATGAAAAGTTGCATTTATTTTTGAAAAAAAATAAAAACTTTAAGTTATTTAATAATTGTTATTAAAAAAGAATTCTCAAAATAGATACAACTTTTTATAAATTAAATTTCCTAGAAGGATCACAATATTTTCTAGATTACATAGAAGTGACTTTTGAACCGGGATCAATAACTCAGAATATAAGCATTTTTATTTTTTTCCAATAATACATAAAGAAATATATTAATTTTTCTTACAGCTGCGAAAAATCCGGCCTGAAAAATATTGATCCGGGTTATTTGTTGCAGTCTTTCTAATAAATCAAATTATATTGTATTCTATCTATTTTTAAAGAAATATATTCAACATTTCTAATATTTCAATACAAAAAATAAAAAAAAAATAAAAAATTTATGTTTTAAAAAAAAAAAACACAACCTTAAAAATAAAATAAAAAAAAAATAAAAAAATAAAAAATGAAGAGAACCGCCCCTGGGAGGGGCGGTTTGGTTGGGGTGTGGCCCGCCCCAGACCTAGGCGGTCCGCTTGATTTTTGGACCGCCTCTGTTCCAGGCGGTCGGAGCATTTTAAAAAAAAAAATGGTATGCGGTGTTATTTTTAAAATTTTGTTTTTTTTTTAAGGGTATTAATAAAAATGGCCGGACACAGGTCACAGAGGGATAGGTTTTGCTGTAAATAAACCTTTTGTTTTGTTCTAATATTAACCATAAAAAACAAATTAGTTGATCAGAAAGGGTAGAACAGTTAGTTTTAAAACAATCAATTTCAAAGCCTGGCGCGACGAAAGTAGTAAAATCTTGCACGGATCTTGAAGCAGGGAAACAATCCTCAGCGCTGATTAAATTCAATGCCTACTGACAGTGTGGGTTCCCCTGTCAGAGGGGCCCGGAGTTTTAATCGAAACAAGTTAGTGCCGCGCGAAGTTTGACGTAATAAGCGTTGTCCGACGTCAATCCAGCACGAATCTTGGAGCGTCCAGGTTTAAACTGAGGTGTTATGCATGCATAACCCTGAAAGAACCCCAATTTATGCAAATTTTTCCTCTCTTTTTACACCTACGTCCGTGGCGGCTCTTAAATACTTCAAAACAAACCCTTAGGAATGTCATTGTTCCACATAAACCCCAGAACTCCTCAAATTGTCAAGACATATCCTTTAGATTTACAAACAAGTCCCTGACAACTCAGAAATTTTATAAACAAGTACTTTTTGGAGCCCCTTTTCGGCCCATAATTTGCTTGTTTCAAACCCGAAAAAGCCCAAATCAACTCTATCAACCCAAATAAAATTCTCTACAGTCCTAAATCAATTTAGAACAAGTTTAAACCCTAATGAAGTCCAAAAAACATCCAATTAACCTTCTAATAAATCCAATTAATAAATCCAAATATAGTCCAAACCAACCCCAATCAATTCAAAGTCATGTCAAAACACCAAAAACACTCATGCCTATACTATAGTATAGGTCTTAAGTATGCTATGAGTCGAAAAATCATTTTCAAGGTCTGGTGCGAAGAAAGTTTTAAAACTTCGCACGCATCTTGAAGCAGGGAAACATCCTCAGCGGTGATTAAACTCAATATCTACTGACAGGGTGGGGTCCCCTGTCAGCTGCCCGGAATTTGAATCGAAACATGTTAGGTGCCGTGCAAAGTTTGACGTAATCAACATTGTCTGATGTCAAAAATTGCAACGTACTGAGTCTACAATATCTTTACCAGTACAAGGTAGTATCTAGGAGGAGTTAACAATGTAGTTGTAACAGGCAATTATAAGGCCTTTGTTTTTTCTTTTATGTCTACTTTCATTCTTTTCATTGATTGAAGAGATAAGAGGTCCTGAAAAAAATGTCAATCTTAAAATTTCGGATTGCTTAGAGCATAGATTTTTTGAATATATATATAGCTGAATAGTTGATTGTACGACATGAGCAAAGGTAAAAATCATACATGGTCCCAAATAGGCACATAAAAATGACAAATAAACTACATTGGAAAAAAAAAAAAGGTATAACATACATGATAGCACAACATAGTGAATTGAATAAAGATAAACCACTGGTATACACACAATTTAAATTGGATACATGATATTATGAAATAAAAGAAAATTAATTAATTAAGGATACAAGATGTATACTTAGCTTAGTGCAATCATTGTTTGTAGTAGCTAAGTGTACCATATAAGGCTTGAATAAATGTAAGGGCAAACAATAAGATGGCAGCAATGACGGAGATAATTATCCATGGATTCGAGCAGTAGCGGCTCTTAAACTCTCCATATACTCTATAGCTACTTCTTTGATTATGTTCCATCACCTTCTCCTCCAAAATGGCCAGCTCGTTCGGCATATAGACATTATTGTCAATCATACTTTTGAGATCTTTTACACAGCTCAAAACATCATTGTTGTTAAACATCATGCTTTGGATGACACCACTAGCTCGCAATACTCTAACATCTTCTTCTGTATTCAACAAGCATGCCATGCATGCAACATAGGACATGAAAGGGAGCCCACAGTCCACGTAAACTCGTTCAAATGTTAACAACTCTTTATAGAGTTTAGTGCTGTATTGCAAAAGGTGCCAGGGTGTTAAATGCATCTCTCCAGATAATCTCCTGTCATAGTAAGACATATCAATGGAGTCACCCGCATGCTTTTGGAAAACAGTTTCAGATAATTGCAAGTTTGTGGCACTAGGTATATAGAAGTACCCCATCTTCTTTATGGATTGCAATGATCTCGTTTCTACCATAAACATCCCTTCGGGTGTTCGGCTCCAATGGAACATGTGTAGTAGATGTTTGAAGCCACCAGGGGGGAGGGTACCGGTACCACCATGCACTTTGGACTTGTGCACTCTCGGATATAGGTCGTCAAAGCATGAGGGAGCTAGTATGTGTATTGGGGTATCTACAAGCTCGCTTAAATTGGAATGGTTTGTATACATACACTTGACAATAAACCACGGCATCTGGTACTCCATGTTCAACATCTGAAGTTTGATGCGCATCGGATCTTTCATTAGATATTCGTATAATATATAAAACTCAAAGGACCTTTGATCTTTTGGATCCCTCCTTTTCTCTTTTGTTCCACTCAAAATTTCTATTCCATTCCGAACATTTTGGAATAACAGAATGGCAAATACTAAGATGCAACTATTGATCAGTAGGTATTCTCGGAAAATATTTTTTCCTACATCATTATTATCATAAAAACCTCTGCCCTGATAGTAGCCCCGGGCTAGATGTTCCTTCTCTTGGATGAATTCAAGATATGAACGTACGTCGAGATCAAACCACCGCCGACAAATTGCCATCCTCCGCATTTTTTACGCTCCTCAAAATGGTAATTCTGATAAGAGTCATCAAAATAAACCAATCTTGGACAACCAAATAAAAGAAATATTGATGGTTTTTCTTCACAGTCTGTTGATGCTTGCATTGATTCGATGGGAATATCGGAGAATGGCTCGTTGTGTTTATCTCCTATGTTCACAATCCACTCTTCAAATTCTTGGGCATATATACTCATTTCTGACACTCGATCTTCACGATATATCCACAAACGAGCTATTCTGAAAATAATGTTGAACGTGATTAAATATTGAACATGCACAGATATGCTAATCAATCGATGAAGCACGTACTTTGACGAGGAAACTAATCAACAATTAAGTAGAGGTGAAACTAGGCAGACATATTTATACCCATAAAAATTTATTATTACTTGTCAAGTGTTAAAAGATAGAGGATAACAAAACGAATAATAGATAATTATCAAATAAATTGATAGCTTGTATAATTTAATTAATAAATAGATATATTAAATACATCATGTATGTAACTAATATAAAAAAAAATCATCATGTACAAATAAATAAATAAATATCTTAAAATGTTGTATAAATCAAACTAATCATGATAATTAAAATTATACAGTTGTACGTACAAATATAAAATTATCATATATAATATTATTTTATCAATTAACGTAATATTATAACGGATACAAAATATATAGCCCTTACTCATATTCTTATCCGATACGCAAATAACAATTTTTTTTTCTTACCCGTATCCATACTCGTTAAATTTAGAAAAAAAATTACCCATATTTGTCTTATCAAATGCAATATTGATCGGATAATTAAATGGATAAATTAAAGGGTTTCATTGACTTCCAAGAAAAGACAACCAACACTGTAAAGAGAACTTCATTGGTAATTCCCACATAAATAACAAAGGTTATAGCAATATTTACATCATGAGACTACTATGAGATCCCTTAATTTCTTTTCTAAACTAACTTTAATTTGAGCCACATTTTAGTAAGTAAAATGCAACTTATAAATAACACTATTTTCCATTTTGACCAAATATTAATTATGTTATTAAATATTTTAATCTAAACATTAATTAGATGAAGCTTTAATCCCTAGATTGAAATTAAACTAGAAGTCAAATCATCATTCAATCTTAAAAAAATCTACACAAATTCAACGGAAATTAAATCTTAGTAATGGATAACGGCCCAAGTATATACAGGTCTAAAGTAACCATTCACTATATATGAGCTGCAAAAATAGAGAAAAAAAACAAAGCCAAACAAAACAAAATGCACAAATTAGTCTCTGGGATATGAAACTAATTGAGAAACACATCTAATAAGCATATATACACTGAACCTGTTGTGAAAACTTAACATACGTATGTACCGATCGGAGGATCCACAATAGACATAAAAATTAGTATAAACAAAGATAATGATGCTGAGAATTAGAGAGAAAGTATAGAGAAGTATACCCAATAAGAGAGCACGCTTGTCTTCTTCTCTCCGGCTATAGATCTTTCTGTGATGAGGATGCCAATTGGAAAACTTGTGACTTTATAAAGAGGAAAGTGGACATGTGATGTGAACAAAAGAAGACTGCACTGCCCAAGGGCTTTTCCTCAAAAGAAAAAGAAAAAGAAAAAGAAAAAGAGAAGACTACATATATATAGATTCTCTGCTTCGCACTCTGTCTATCTGTGTAGCAAGCTAGCTGCGTAGATTCAACAAGGGGAGGGTTCAAATGCCTCTATTTTTTGTGTTTTCATTATGTTTCTATTTTTAAAAACTTTAACAACTCAAAATTTAAATCTTAAAATTCAAAATAAAACCGTTGGATATGAACTATATCATTTTATCTGTGCACATGTAAAAAATTATGGCATTTCAACTTTGTTTTGATTGTCATCTTGAACTTGTAAAAATGTATACAAATGTAGATAATTTCTAAACGTTAATTTTTCAACTTATTGATTCATATAAAAGCAAAATCAAAATGTAATAATTTTTATGGGCACATAGAGAAAATAATATAGATTACATTTAACGGTTTTATTTTGACGTTTAAATTTTAAACTTTGAGTTATTTAAGTTTTTAAAAATGAAGGCATGATGGAGACACAAAAAATGAAGACATTTGAACTCTCCTCATTCAACAATTACACATTCTATCAACGGATCTCTATAGTATAATTAGAAGTGACTAAGCTATTTTTATAATTATTTATACTTTTTAGTCTATTTTATAGAATAAAATTAGACTAATTTGATTTTTTTTAACTTTTATAATTCGCATAATTATTTTTCCTTTTAGCCTATTTTATAGAATAAAATTATACTTTCGTAATTTATTCAGCGTGTCAAATCTCAAATTTCTTTGTTTCACCTTCTAAAGTCAGAAAAGATCCCATAATATGTTTCATTTTTCTTCTTAAACAGAAAAGACAAGAAGTTGGCTAAGTATCCTATCCATTATAAAAAGTTGCTAATTATGAAAGCTCCCAAGCAAAGAATCGATCCTTGAGTGGAATCACAGGTCTCAAAATATACGAAGGAATGGATATGGAATAAAGGCAGTTTTTTTTTTTATGGACAAATCTCAAAACATACGAAGGAATGGATATAGAATAACAGCACTAGGGCTGCAAATGAATCGAACTGAATCGAACTTACTTCAATTTGAGTTTGGTTTGAATTAATTTCGAATCAAATTTTTTACAAACTCAATTTTGAATCTTTTACAAATTTTAATTTTTACGACAAGAAAAAAGTAATCGTAATCACTAAAAGTGAGAGATAAAAGTCATCTAGGATTTTAGAACTGAGAGCGAGAGTTACGACTTACAAGTTATGACTTATGACTGAACGGCCTTATGTTTTAACTTTTATGTCATCAGTAAACATATGTCACAAGTAGAAATCAACGATTCACGTTATTTTGAGATTCGAACTAGAATAGTTCGCGAACCTATTTCGAACAAACTAGGTCCAGTTTAAATTAATTTCGAACTATTTTGAATCGATTTTTTTACGAACTTTTTCGAATCAAACTCAAATCAAATCACGAACTACAATTTTTTTTGTATAGCCCTAAACAAGACCATGTGATTCTCAAATAATCGTAGCAAATTTATTTCCGATAGTCGCTTCCAAGTTCTTAAAAAAAAAAAAAAAAAATAGAAGTTCGATCCATCATATGATATGGAGAAGAGTTCCAATGTCTCATGTCTTTCATACATCATCATACCTCATATTTTAATTTTCAAAGTTTAAATTGTTGATCCGAACCGTTCAACATGATATCTATACTAAAATATGGTTGAGAATAAAATTTATAATTTTTAGAATTATTTTATTATTTTTTAAGATATGTACAAAATTATTATTTTTGGACTGCAAAAACAGTGATTTTGTACATATCTTACAAAATAGTAAACAAATTTCAAAAAATTTTAATTTCATCCCCAACCATCTTTTAATATAAACATCATATTGAGCAGTTTGAATAACCAGTTTGAACTTCGAAAACAAAGAAAAAAAAATATGTGATATTGAATCCCTCCTCTTTGATCTGACTGATTATATCTAAATTTGCGTATCCAGTTTTACCCAAACTCAACTATCATGAACTAGAACAAGATAGATAGTGTAAAACAATAAGGTTAATATTGTAAAACAAAAGCATAAATGTCTTCAACCATAATGTTTTTTACAACTTAAAACAAACATACTATTCACCACACACATTTTGTTGTCACTGTTTCAACCAACGATAAAAAGAAAACATATTGTTCACAAAATATAATGTTTCTCACTAACATACTGTTCACCAAAACACATATTACATCGTTCACAAATACACAAACATATTGTGAACATAGCTCAGAAGAAATATTGCGCAATCCATTGATTTAATAGTCTACTTTGGGATCAAGTTCATGTAAAATAACAATTAAAAAAACATTAAAATTATAAATATTATAAATTAATTCAAGAATCATGTAAAACTACTGTATATCCCATATAAACCTATTAGATAGATCTTGTAAATTAATACATAGATAGACTCTCTAAATCACTTTAATTTAAACCCAAATCAAGCCCAAATGACATCTAATTGACCCTCCGATAAATCTAATTAAATCCAAATAAATTCCAAACCAATCCGAATCAAATCCAAGTCTAAGTCAAAACTCCAAAAACACTCAATACCAAGCCTAATAAAGCCTAATAAGACCCAAATTGCCTCCAATCAAACCCACACCCAGTCTGATGAAGCCCAGTTCCAGATCAGATGCATGCTTGATCTAAGACCATTATTAAATCAAAACCAAAACCATTAGAGCATCTACATTCCTGAAATTATTAAAGTTTCTAATTTGATGTAGCAGTTTTTAATTTAGTTTCAGGGATGTAGAAGAGTTTCTTATTTAGAAACTATGCAGGAAAGTTTCTTATTAAGAAACTGTTTATAAATTCTATGTTGGTCAAATGATTGGTTCAAATTATTTCTCCTTTTTAATTTGTTACTGACGTGGTTTAATAGAAACTCTAAAATGAAATTTTATGATAAATTTTGTTTCACTTCACCTATGTTCCGAGTCTGCTTCTATTAGATGTTATAGCTAAATTTTCATTTTTTTTTAATAGGAATGAAATTGTTATTCATTTCCTACAAATTAGATCATATACCATCAATTTTGGAAATGAAGAAAAGCAATATCTAATTAAAGCGTTCAAAAACTCAAGACCTTGTAGTATTTTTTTTTTGAGTAAAGGTTGTACATAAAACTACTTCATTATTTAATATCCACAAAAAAAAAAAAAATCAGATCTCAAATCTGTGATTTTTCACACAAAAAATATTTACTCATTTTCGACCTAGCATAATATATTTTTCCTGTGTGGCAGTAGTAAACCTCAAAAGCTTTGTCTTATCCACATACACATATTATATTAGCTTAAGAAAGGTATATAATTTGTCTTATCCTTTTATAATCATCTATTTGTTTTTTATTCATTAGCTGGTTTGCAATTTGTTTTAAATTAATCCTCCAATAATCCTATTGGTGCAGTATCTAGATCTTGGCAGGGATCAGGTTGTACGAAAATTATATTGTAAGGTAACATGAAAAGGATACTATGTCCATAAGAAGCCTACTTTTCACTAAATTAATTAATTAAATTATTGGGTAATTAATACTTTGTCTATGTCATTGTCATTACATCCGACAAATCAAGGAATCTTTTTTTTTCTTTTTTATTTTATCTAATTGCCCTCAGCGTTTTGCTCAACTGTTTTTGTGAAGTAAAAATAACTCAAAAATTTCAGCTTTAAATTCGATTTCTGAAACTCAAAATGGCCATTTTAATCGGTTCATTGTAATCTTATTATGAATTTAAAATTATTTTACTATTTTTTCAATAAGAAGAAATTTTGTTGATCTAAATAATTTTAGACCATCCAATAAAAATGAATATATATCTTCCTATTTACAAAAAATAGTAATAAAAATATTTAAAATGGGTGTGTATGTGTGTGTGTGTGTGTGTGTGTGTGAAATTTGATTTTTCAATAAAATATATTTCAAATATTAAAATGTTGAACTCAATTAAATACTACACATCTTTATTTCACACTCTGAATATTTGAGTTTTTATAAAAAGATTGCTTCAATGTACATAAAATAGTAATAATTAACCAAATAAAAGGGAAAAAAAGAGAGATGATAATAACATGGCAATAAACATAGTCCAAAATTTGCTTCAGACTTAATTAGCTCTTCTCCCTATTTAATTACTAGCAATAAATTAACCATATCTACACTCCACCAAAATCAAATACATTAATTAATTGCTTAATTATATTATATATGATGATCACATCACATCACAACACACACATTCAGGTTTTCATCACTAAAGATCTGAGGTGTATTCATGATTTCAGAATTACGGTAACCAAACGGTTGAAAGAAGTCGAATCAATTTATCATTTCAGGCAAAGTTTGCGAAAATACATTAATAGTTATAATTAACCAAATAAAAGAGGAAAAAAGAGAGATGATAATAACATGGTAATAAACATAACCCAAAATTAATTATCTCTTCTTTCACCCTCTATTTACTAGCACTAATTTACCATATCTACACTCCACCAAAATCAAATACATTAATTGCTTAATTATATTATATATCATGATCACGTCACATCACAGCACATGCATTCGGATTTTCATCACTAAAGATCTGTGGTGTATTCATGATTTCAGAATTACGGTAACCAAACGGTTGAAAGAAGTCGAATCAATTTATCATTTCAGGCAAAGTTTGCGAAAATACATTAATAGTTATAATTAACCAAATAAAAGAGGAAAAAAGAGAGATGATAATAACATGGTAATAAACATAACCCAAAATTAATTATCTCTTCTTTCACCCTCTATTTACTAGCACTAATTTACCATATCTACACTCCACCAAAATCAAATACATTAATTGCTTAATTATATTATATATCATGATCACGTCACATCACAGCACATGCATTCGGATTTTCATCACTAAAGATCTGTGGTGTATTCATGATTTCAGAATTACGGTAACCATACGGTTGAAAGAAGTCAAATCGGTTTATCATTTCATGTGAAGTTTGCGAAAAAATGTTAACAACATTAGCCGATGGTTTCTCGACGTCAGCCTTCTTTTCATCCTCCTTTTTCTCCTCTTTTTTCTCTTCTATATCCTTTTTTTCATCATTATTTGCATCTTTTTGTTTCTTTTTGTTTTTGCCCTTTTTGCCACCAGCCGGCGCCTCACCTCCTCCTTTTCCTGGCTTCTCTTCCTTCTCCTTTTTATCCTCGCTTTCATCTCCTTTCTTATTTTTTTCATTGCCATTTTCAATCTTTTCACTAGCTTTTTCTTTCTTTTCGGTGCTTGTCGTGTCACCTTTATCCTCTTTCTTAGCAGGAACTTCCTCAACACTGCGTTTCAGTTTTTCTTGGAGCATGTTTGGCAATGATTTTACATCCATTGTACCAGTAACAGTAACTAAGTCTTTTTTCTCATCTACTGTCACATGTTTCACTCCTGTTAAAATGAAAAAAAAAAAGAATTGATATTAATCCCAATTAGGAACTCCAATTATTTATCTAATCAAATAATCTAGTTCTAAAAACATTTATTACCTTTTATTTTGTGAATTGTCCGTTTTATCCTCTCGATGCATCCTTCACAATGGAGTCGGACCTTAAGCACAACCGTCGACTCCGGTACCTAATGGATCAAAGTTTCTTAGCTCAAAGCAAACATATTCTTTTACATATATTTTACACTTAACATTTACTAATTACCTCTTTTAGTTTTTTGCTATCAGATTTCTTTTTCTGATCAATGCCGGTGTTAGCAGCAGTTGACGGATTCTTCTCACCGTCATCTTTCTTCTTTGGGGGATTCACCGGAGAAATTATCGCCACATTTTTCTTCACCTTTGATTCTATGATTTCCTTCAATTTCCAGGGATCTGCTTCTCCTGGTACTGTGATTTTGTTATTCTCATAATCTAGCGAAACACTTTGAACACCTATTAATTCCAGACAGAGAGAATAAATTAATTTATTAGGATAACTTCATAAGTTAATGCTTCATCCATGCTAATCAGATCTGATATGTAGCCAATGTGTACTAATAATCAATTATTAAAAGTACCAATGAGGGTTAAAGCTGTTTTCTTGTCTATAATTAATAATAAAAATTGCAGTGCAGTAACAAGTAAGCAAACTATGTATATATACTGAGAAAAGATTTTTGAGTAAATTAAAAAAGCCAGAGGCACATGGTACCATGCTAAGGACCAGCCTTTTTCTATAACTTCGACTCTTTTGCTTTTTCAAGTGGAGAAAGGTTGTTATTTTAATTTTTAAGGAGAGAAAAACAAAAAAGATAATATACTTTTCATGCAAAGTTCAAATTTATGAAATCATAAACTCTCCATAAAGCAGGGTTTTACAGAAATAAAGGGTTTCTTGGTGCATTCCAAATAGATAAAGTGTCAACCAACAGCCTAATATATTTGAACTTTAGTACCTAAAATTAATATTTCATATAAATTATAAGCAGTTAGTTACTCAATTCTAACTTTTCTATTTCTCTTTACAGGAGCACTGAATTAGGTACCTAAAGAAAGAATTGAATTTCTTATTTTCTAAAAGGACAACAAATGCTTTGTTTGTAGTCTTTCAATTTCTAGATTGCATAACAAATCTTGGTTGCAAAAACATTAAAAAATATTTAATCATAGTTCAATAATTTGTCAGAAACAGTGGTGCTAGTGTGGTACCTTTGACAGTTCTAATGGCTTTCTTGACCTTCATGCCACATCCTTCACAGTGCAAATCTACTTGTAATATCACCTCCTTATTCTTTCCTCCATTCTCTCCTTCCTCTTTTTTCTTAGCCTTCTCTGTTTCCTTCTCTTCTTCTACTTGTCCCTTTTGCTCCTCTCCTGCTAATTCCTTCTTCTCCTCCTCGTTAACTTGCTTCTTCTTCTCCTTTAAAACATCATCAAACATAACAGCATTTAACCATATTAAATGTTGGATATATATATATATATATGACTCAATGAAGAACTAAAGAAATTTAAGTGACTTACTTCACCCATCACCTTTGCAGTGCTCTTTGCTTCTCTGTCTTTCTGTGTCTCTCTTTCGCTCTATGTATTGTGCTTATATATATAGAGAGAGAGAGAGAGAGAGAGAAATTAAAAATTATGTGAAGATGTCTTTTGGCACTGTTTGCAATAGGCTCATGATCTATGAGAAATAAATATAGGTGGTGGTTGAGATATTAATAGCGTGAAGCCACTAATGAAAGAGAAGTTTTCATTGATTTCTCGCAAATTGAAAGTACAACTCCAGATGCATGCGCATATATGTTGTCATCTCCATTACTTGTATCAATTCTCAATCCTGACAACATCGTACTATTTTAATTAATTTATGATGATTAATTATTCAATTTAATTGATGTCAACTTCCATAGATAATTATATCAGTTTCACACTCTCTGTTAGGGGTGCAAACTGATCAGATAGTGATAAAATCGTATACGTATCTACTTTTATTTTTCGGATACACATATCGAATATTCATAGATATACGTAATTTGTTTCGTAATATATATTATACTATATACATGAGTATATATTTACTGTTCGGATAAAGATAATTAAATTCTAAAAAATATTTGTATCTGCATGGATATTCAAATATCTATATTTGTATCTAATTTTTGGATATGAATCTAGATACGGGCGGGTACTATCCGATCCGTTTGCATCCCTAATATTTGTATTGTTTGTGAGACTACATCTGCCTTACAATGCTCCAAAATTGATACAAATTGAAAACTTTGAGAAACAAAATATCTCTTTTGAAACTTCACAAATCAAAATAATAAATTAACAAGCAATAATTGCAGACCTAATTAAACAAAATTGTTAATTTACTCTTCCAGCATTCTTACATTTATTTCATAAATACTATTAATATATTTTATTTCCCAATCAGACCTAATTAAATAAGGTTTTCATATTATTTTTTTCAAAAATAATTGTCCAAGAAACCATAAACACTTCCACTATTTTCATTCTTCAAGAAAAAAAATCTACATTTTGATATAATTTTTACTGAACAAATAATTAGTAATTGTCTTATGAAGAAGTAATTTATAATTACCATCCTCTCCAACTTTTAAAAAAAAAACAGAGAGAGAAAAGTTTAGTATAAGGAAACTAAAGGGGAAGAATGGCTCATGCAAGGCATTGACTCTATTATTTTTTTTGTTGGATAAAGATAGAGGGTCAAACTCTAAATATCCAAAAAAAAAAATCAATCGAATTTTAAATCTATCGATCTCTAAAGTTGTGGTCCAGAAGAAGAGAAATATCGCTCATTAAAGAAAAAAGAACGAGAAAGGAGGGAAAAAATCATCAAACCGAATCTAACCGAGGTCGTTTTTCTGTCCAATAAAGAAAAACAAAGGAAGGAGAAGGAGAATTTGCTGAATAAACTCTTTCAAATTCGTCACTTTCAAATTAGAATGTAAACAGAGTAAATAGACCTCCGATCTCTTCCTTAATTTCCTTCATGTTCGTTCCTTCTACCCCTATGTTTTCTAGAGCACAACTTAAAAAAGAGTATTGTGTTAGTAAACTTGTTGTTGTTGTTGTTGGTATTTGAATGGTTTGCTACAAAATATATTTCAGTTTTCAATATAATAATTATTAATTATAAATTAACATCAATTTTTAATTTTTAATCGAGGTTCATTTGTTTAGAAAGGTATTTGTAGTTTAGATAGTGAAATTACAAATAATGAAGTTCCAACAGAGAAATTAAATAATGTACTAATTTTGCGTCTCCAACTCTCCATTTCGTATTTTACTTGAGAAAACTGGAAAAATGAAAGATTCGGATCCAATTTATGTATGCAATTTTTTTTTTTGGAGATCTTCAAAAAAAAAAATTCTGAGGAAAAGCAAGAAAATGGTTTGAGCCGTCTCATGTTCAAGATTTTTGTTAAAATATGACAAAAAAAATTATTAATTGAGTTCAAACTCATTAGCAAAATCAAGTAATGATCCTCTGCTCTTTTGTTTTTGTTTTTCCTTTTGAGTAGTGAAAAAGTAGTTGTTGTGGCGGAGTCGTTACGCACTGCTTCTTTTTTTTTCTTCTCTCTGAGGAGCAGAGTGTTTTCATTTTTCCTTTTTCTTTTTTGCATTGACAGATAGTAGAGAACTCATTGATATAATTTTTCACAAAAATAAAGCGAAGGCAGAGCAACATATATAGTACTTAAGGATCGATACACCATGGAATGCGCACAAAACCCGTTCAACAAAGAAAAAAGATTGGGTTGTGAAAATCAAAATCGTAAGCGGAATCATAATCAGATAAATAAGTGAAAATCTACTAATCAGATTAGAAATTCGGATTTTTTTTTTTAACAAAGTTTATTATATATTAAAAAAGAATACTAATAAAATTAATTTGATGAATAACATTAAAAAATTATGTAAAATACTAATTTTTCGTGAAAAAACAAATTTAGAAAACAGAAACTAGTATATTAGAAGTTGCCTTAATTAAATGAATGAAAAGCAAATTCAAACTTTTAATTGAAATTCATAATAAGGTTCTGACTCTAGCTAAAATTTTAAATTAGAACTTATATTAAATAAGAAAAGGCCTATTAAGACTCATTCAATTAAATCACTTTTTCTTAACTTTAGTCCCACTTGTCGGATTCGTCTTCCCCTCTTATTTTTTTGGTTATGTTATTAAATTGTTTCTCTAATCATATATTTTCATTCAAAATTCAGCTGGTTCTACAATTTAGACCGATATCAGTTGATTTATCTAATACTTAATTAGCTAATAAATTTAAATCTAATTTAATGTTTAAATCCAATTCATTATTTTTTTTGTCTGTCTCTGATGAAAATTATGACTCCGCTCCTCATTAGATCTCCAAAGAATCAAATTATAATTCTTAATTAATTAAATAGGAGTGAGTCAATGGTACTATGCATATTACGATTTAGCACCGTGCTACAGCTCTATATTTGAGTTTTCAAATTCTAACGGTCGATCCGAACCGTTCATCTTGTTCTCCACATTAATATGTGTTTGAAGACAAAATTTTGCATTTTTTAAAATTGTTTTACTATTTTTTTAGATATTTAGAAAATCACTTGATCTGAAAATTCTGGACCATCCAAAAACAATGATTTTCAATAAATTTCAAAAAAATAGTAAAAAATTTAAAAAAAAATGTAAAATTTGGTCTCCAAACACATATTAATATGGAGAACAAGATAAACGGTTCGAATCGACCGTTAAGATTTAAAAACTCGAATATAAAATCATAGCACGATGCCAAATCATAATATGCATAGTACCATAGCCTCACTCATAGTTATATATTGGTGAATAGCAATTGTTTTGGAAAATAAATCAGCTGAAATTCTGAAATCAAGTACGGTTGATTCTGAAATTCCTGCAATTTAAAATCTAGCCATGGAATTTTTTTGAAAACGCATCTCAAAACAACTAATTTTTCCTTACACGTATCTCAAAACAGTTCGATGACTAAATTTAAATTACAAAAATTTGAGAATATACAGTAATAACCTCGAATTTCAGCACATTCGATTCGATTGTTTTGTGACAAGTACAACCTATGAAAAATGGGAATCGTAGCGAGTGTGATGTGGAAGCACGAGGCGTTGAGAGGTTGATGTGCGCACGTGCGTAGAGGGCCCATGGCGAGGAAAGAAAGGGTTAGTGTGAGTCTGTGAGATCAAATTATGTCGTACGTACGTGACAACTGACGAACAGGCCGTCAGCTTTGTAGTACAATAATATTACTACTTCATTTGGACTCATTATAATTTGGGGATTCGCTCATCTCCATTTCTCCTCAAACGCACATCCAAACACACCAAACAAAAAAAATTAATTACCATTCAAAAATTCTTGAAAAAAGTTCAAAACTTATACATGCGCAGACTGAGTCTGTACACTATTTTGATGATGGTTTTTTTTTTTCTGTTATGTTATTTTTCTGCATATGATAACATAATTTTAGTGCACAGATCTGATATGTGCATGCTTAAAAATAATGCGCAGACTGGATCTACGCACGTGTCAAGATCTGAATTTCTAAACAAGCAATAATATAGTTAGAATTTTGAAAGTTTAGGATGGTAACTAAAATAATTTCGATCCAAGACATCATATTATAAGTACCAGCATCACTTCTTCTTCTTTTTAAACAAACACCGACATATCTTACAAAGATAATATTATAATTACAAAAAAAATCTAGAAAAGTAGGAACAGTTCATCCTCTTTATAGTTTTTCTCTAAATTATGTTTCAGAAACAAACTGTGTAATGCAAAATGAAAGAAAGCAAATTCACCTTTTTTGTATTATGATTTGAGAGTAAACAAATTCGTTACTTTTCTATATATTATTTACTCGCGCTCCAATTCATTCACTCTTATTTTTTTTTTTATATTCTGAAGCAAGCAAACAGCTCTAATTAGATATGGTCAGGAATCTATTTCGTTTCTCTTTCTTACTCTTTCCTTTGTTCCTCCCATCTAGAGCAGACTCTTATTCACATCTTGAATACTCCGTGTAATAAATTATGTGGTTGGACAAAAATTTGTATATAAAAATATGTTGAATTGACATTTAGTTTTAAAAAAAATAATCATTTACTTGAAAATTGCACTGAAAATACATATAGCCATCAAACAAATTAATCATCCATTTTGAATAATAAGATGACCCCTATTTTTCCTTAAAAAAACATGACCCTATTGTCCCAATAATAACAACAATAGCGACACACTAAACAGCATTAATTAATAGTTTAACCTTCTTTCAAAAAAATGAGAAAGTTTATTGTTCCTATTTGCGCAATATTTACTGTTATTTGCACATTTTAAAAAAAAAAAATCAAAACAAGTTTACTATATATAGGTGAATGTATGTGTTGAAAAATTGGCATTGAAATACACAAAATATTCCATCTCAAAAATGTAGAAAATATTGTGCTGATTTTTACCTATAATTACGAGATATAATAAGAAATGTCGCATAATTAACAACGTTAGGAATGTTCTTATATATAGCAAGATTATATTTATATAATTCAGTCCAGCTATTGTGCACATATATATAAAATAAAGAGTTTTTTTATCCATTCCAGAATTTGCCTAAAATAAATAAAAGAGGACAACAGACATATCCAGTGTTATTATTGAATGGAGAGAAGCGATGCGTTGCATGCATAGTAGAGATTCTGAAGACATATTCATCATATTACCTAACATTCAGATCACCAATGTGACCTTTGATTATTAACAAATGTGTCCAGGGGGGTGTGAGGAGTATCGAATGCGTATCCTCTGCATTAACTCAAAAAAGAAATCTTAAACAGAGCCAATCCGGTCTCAGCTTATGATATAAGGACCTCTTTAATATTAGTGCGAATCTAGTCTACACGAATCTTAAGAGAGATCGGATGGTCAGAATTCATTGACTCAAAAGATTTCCTTTTGAGTTAATGCAGAGGATATGAATTCAGGAGTATCGTACCCAGATTCGTAACAAGATCACGTGCTTGCCACGTGAAAGTAATTCCATCTTCAAGTGATAATTTTTCGCAAGTACAACCACATGCATGCAAAGTATGCAGCCTTTGTTTTAGCCTTTTAGCCTGTGTTAACCTTTTGTATTAAAGTCACACTTGAAATTTAATTCTTGATTTTATGTATACTACAAAATTCTGTTTAATTACTATCCGTAAGGGTATAAAAGTGTGTTTTGTCGACAGTATCTTTTAGTTATTTCTAGTGATAATATCGTTATTTTTAGAAATAATAATTTTGTGTCGGTGTACTCTCGGAAATAATCACATTTTATCCTTGCGGATGGTGATCTATTTTTGTAGATCGATCTAAGATATCAAAATATTAAACATAAACAATCGAAATGTAGGTAAAATGAATTAGATGCTTAGTGCGGTGATACGTGTCCTTCTTTTTCTATAGAGAAACGCATATTCAATTCTCAAAAATAACACCTAAAATATTTGACATGTATTGAGGTCCTCTAATAAAATAAATGTATGTAAAATTAAATGATCAGTGTATTATAAACGAAGTTTTCAATATACTCGCAATTAATTGATCATTTCAATACATGCTATCAGTATGTGTGCGCTTTTTCCTTTTTTTTTCTTTTTTTTTTTTCTTTTATGAACTATTAAGCTTTTCTTCCTGAAATTTCAATAAAATTTAAAATTTGAACCTATATATATATATATCTCTCTCATACAAAACATAATTCATAAAGCTATTTTAGACATAGATTTCTCTATCTCTCTCTAAGTTTCACAATGTGCAAACTAAATTGTAATTTGAGACAATTTTAGTCAAAAAAAATAAAAAATATAATGAAAGAATATGATCTACAATTTATAAATAATAAACCGAGACCTTTATTTTTATTTACAATATATGTTAAGTTCAAATGTCTGGCCGAACCAATCCGTAACCCGTTAAATTCGGCCCAGTGGGCTTTATTTTTCATAGAATGCTCGTAAAATCTGAAGCGCGCACAGTGGGCTTAATGTTGGCCCAGTTATTATTGTAGAATATGAAATGGATCAAGAAATGTTATTTCAAATCTTAAAGAGTGACAAAGCATTCAGTATAATTAAAACACTCTTTAATTTTCAAATACATGAGAAAATATTTTCTGCATCTTTGGAAAATTGAACATCTATTTTTAATAGAACATACAATATATCAGCTGTAATTCCTTCCATAGAAAAAATGTAAAATGTATGACCTTAATTATCTACCTATTTAGTATATATTAAAACAAGGACCACTTAATTTATATCTCAAAGAAAATAGAGAATTAATCATCTCTATATATCTCTCTCAATAAGGACTCAATTAACAAACCAAGTTTTTAGCAAGAATGCCTTCAAAAGTAATTCCAGGCCCAAATGCCAGTATCAGTCCCCACTCAGAATACTCCTCCCCTTTCTCTCTCTTCCTCTTGCTCTCTTCCACCATGTTTTCCAAAACATACACTATTGTGTTGCTACTTGCATTCCCGTAGTCCCGCAGAGCATCTCGGCTTGCGCTCAGCTTGTCGGGTTTCAAACCCAACCTCCCTTCCACCTTGCTTAGTATTGCCGGCCCTCCCGGATGTACTGCCCAAAATAAATCGTTGTACTCTGCACCGCTGCATACCGTGTCCTTGAGCATCTTCTTGCAGAACTCCTCTACATGCATCTCTATCACCTGTAAATTATATCAAGTTCCAATAAATTCTTATGTTTTTATAATTAACAATCAATGTTGTGTCAATTGGTTAATTATAACCTGTGGTAGTTCTCGGCCCAACTGGAACTTGATCCCTTCCTCGGTTAACCGGCCATCTATTGTCTTCTCGGTATCGGGGAGGTATTGTTGAATTGATGAGCTGAGTTCAAACAATGGATTCTCAACACCAGATACAGGATCAGCTCCGAGGATCACTGCTCCAGCTCCATCACCAAATAGAGCAACACCAACTAGGTCATACGGGCGTTGAGCACTTGGTGGTCTGAATCCAACAATGGTTGTTTCAGACGTAGCAAGCAACACACGGCTGCCCGGATTATTCTCTGCCAGGTCTTTTGCCACACGTAGACCGGCAACTCCACCGGAGCAGCCAGTGAATGCTAGCATGACCCGACGCACGTCTGGGTTGAGACCCAAGCCACGTGCCAGGTGGAGATCACCGCCTGGAAAGCGGGCCTCGCTTGATGACACATAAACAAGGTGAGTTATGGATGAGAGAGGCCTTGCCCATGCCTTGATGCACGAGAGGGAGGCGTCGGTGGCCATTTGGGTGACAGCTTTGTTGGAGATATCTAGCCTTTGCTTGACTGTGGGGAGTCCTTCTGTGGCTAATTCTGGGTAGTTCTTTAGGATTTCTTCTGACATGACAACATACCTTGTTTTCACTGTTGTTGTCTTGCCTAATTAATTAATTAAATGAACAAAACAATTAAACAAAAAAGTACTGTTAATCATTTTTCATTGTAATAAAAAAGCAATTATATATATACAAGTGAATAAAATGAAAAGACAAATAATTACATAGTCTAGTGAGCTTCTGTTTGAGTTCATGATCAGTGCAATTTGTGCTCTTAAAGAAGCCATCAACAAGGTAGTCTTGCATTACCAGTTGCTGAGGGAATGCTTTGCCTAGAGCTAAGATTCTTGCATTTCTTGAATTGGAGTTAGAGATGATCTTGCTGCTGCTATCTGCATTCATATTTGCCATTACAGATGGGAGAATAATTAAGAGGAATAAATTAAGTGTATGTATGTATGTAGTTATTTCATTTGGGGTACTATTGAAGGTTGTATTAATTTATAGGCTTGACTTTGGAGTTGAAATAAATTGTGCATGCATGTACTTAATTTGTTTTAGTTAAGGAGCAATAAGAACATGTTTTGAGGTTGTTGGCAAGTAGCTAGGTGTAGATATTAATTAGCTTCTCATGTAAGAATTTATATTTCTATTTTCTCTACCTTCTGACCTTAGCATATTTATATTTCTGTTGGAATATATTTATTACATGCATTATGTCATAGCATTGGTACTTTTGAAGCACAAATTAAACTGTTATAAAGAAATTATGTGTTTAATTTGACTCGTCAAATTAAGTCACATATAATTATTGTAGCCAACCTAAGACATGGCTAGCAGGCCTGTCTATGGGCTGGGTTTTAGATGGGTTTATAAAATCAGCCCATGCATGGTCTTCTTTTTTGAAAAAGTGGTGAGCCACCGATTTTATTAGAAATCACAAAATTGTTTTGGCTTCAATCTCCAACCAAACTGGAGAGAGAACAACATACAGTATCAAAAAACCACATAGGAAATACACACTATCATGCTTAGCCTAATATTCAACACAACAAAGCCATGCTAATGTAAGTATCATGGTCTTGGATATTTAATTTTTTAAATAGAATTGATTTTAACGGAACAAGCACAAACACAGTTAGATTTTATGAAAAATTGCTCCATTGATTCTCTGCCTCGGTAGAGGGAGAAACCAAAAAAAAAAAATCCAACTGTTTTGTGAAATTGGTGGAGCTGCTTTTCTCCCTCTACCGAGATAGGGGATAAGTGAAGCTGTTTTTCATAAAATTCAACTACTTATTCCATTAAAATCACAAAAATTAGTTCTATTTAAAAAAAAATGTCCCATGGTCTCTGTCATGGCATTGCAAGTTTCAGAGACCATAATTGATAGTTTCAGTTATTCTTTTTAGTTTTGTCTTACACTCTTATACTGTCTTAATATGTCCTTTTCTGAATTTGAAAATTGATAATATACAGCCATTTATTAATTGCATGTGTAACTAACTCCACATTTATTATTCTGTTTTGCAGGAATATTAACTTTGGCATGTTCTCTCCGTATATATCATTAATCAATAAACTTACTAAATTACAAGGCCATAAGAAAAAAATTAGAATTATTTTGTCAAAATTGAGGGTGCATGGGGATGGCATCAATCTGGCAGTTTTAGTGTAAGATCATTATATGATTAATGCCAAAATTTTGGAGAAATAATTAGATAGGAGATAGGTAACATTTGGAAATATTAAATACCATTAAAGATAAGGCCATTTATTTGGCTTACTCTTAGGCCGGTCATTTTTATTAATACCCAAAAAAAAATAGAAAATTTGAAGAATACTGTCGGTTTAAATTTTTTTTTAAACCTGCCCTGACCGGTGAGCGCAGGGGCGGTCCGTGCTCAAATCAAACCGCCCGGAGGCGTGGCGGTCTACTCAAACCAAACCGTCCGGAGGCATGGCGGTCTGCTTAATACCAAACCGCCCGGAGGCGTGGCGGTCTGCTCAATACCATCTGCTCAATACCAAACCGCCCGGAGGCGTGGCGGTCTGCTCAATACCAAACCGCCCATCTAACAAGCGGGCCATTAATAATATAATAATCCCTTCAAATTCTTATTTTAATTTTAAATAATATTAAATTCATTATTTTAATTTAAATCAAACCACACATTCCGTTTAAATTCTTATTTTAGTATTAAATAATATTAAATTCATTATTTTAATTTAAACCAATCCGCATATTCTGTTTAAATTCTTATTTTAATTTTAAATAATATTAAATTCATTATTTTAATTTAAACCAAACCGCCCAGCTTATTAGCGGGCCATTAATAATATTATACTCTATTTAAATAATATTAAATTCTGATTTTAATTTTAAATAATATTAAATTCATTATTTTAATTTAAACCAAACCGCCCAGCTTATTAGCGGGCCATTAATTATATAATATTCTATTTAAATAATATTAAATTCTTATTTTAATTTAAAAATATGAAATTATTGTTTTAAATGTTTTAAATTTTTGACAGTGACATTTAATACCACCCACCTGTGAACCAACCCCAACCCTAACCCACCCGTGACCCCACTCTCTTCTTCCTCACTCCTCACTCTCCACTCTCCACTCTCTGTCTCTTCTTCTTTCACACGGCGCACCAAAAATAGATGGAAAAAAAATGAAGCCGCAGCAGTAGAAGAAGAAAAAGAAGAAAAAAAAACTCAAATTGCTAACTTCTATGCTCTCTCTCGTACTTCACTGTTGAATTTGCAACTCTTCTCTTCTTTGTTGGGTAAGTTTTTAATTTGAATGGATTAAATATTAAGTTGTGTAATTGTTGAATTCGATTGAAATAGAATCGATTCGATACGATTCGAATCAAATCGTTTGAATGTTATTGGATGCGATTAAATGTGATTGTGATTGTAGTTATGATTGTGACTAAATTAATAATTGTTATTAAAAAAAGTTAGAGTTTTCAGAAAAATAAATGTTAGGATTGTGAGTGTTTAGAAAAAAATTAATGTGATTATTAGAATTGTGATTGTTAGAACTGTGTATTGTGAATGTTAGATAAAAATTCTTGTGATAAAAATTTATGTTATAATTGTAATTGTTAGAACTGTGTATTGTAATGTTATTTGGTAAATGGTTATTATTTTAATTCGATTAAAATTTATGTGTTAGAGTTATTTAGTTAGGATATAATTTTATATTGTCAAATTAGTAATTGTAATGTTAAGTGTTAATTGTATCATGTATTTTTGTTGTGATAATAAAAATATGTGTGTTATTAGTTATGAATGTTTGCATTTTTGTTATGATAATAAAAATATGTGTGTTATTAGTTATGAATGTTTGCATGCATGTTATAGCATGTTATAAAATATTGTAAAATATTTGCATGCATCTTAAATTTTTTTTCTATATGAATAATGTTTGCATGTATGTTATAGCATGTTATAAAATATTGTAAAATATTTGCATATATCTTAAATTTTTTTCTATATGAATAATGTTTGCATGCATGTTATAGCATATTATAAAATATTGTAAAATATTTGCATGCATCTTAAATTTTTCTCTATATGAAAAATGTTTGCATGCATGTCATGTTATAAAATATTGTAAAATATTTGCATGCATCTTAAATTTTTTTCTATATGAATAATGTTTGCATGCATGTTATAGTATGTTATAGCATGTTATAAAATATTGTAAAATATTTGCATGCATCTTAAATTTTTTTCTATATGAATAATATTTGCATGCATCTTATAGCATATTATAAAATATTGTAAAATATTTGCATGCATCTTAAATTTTTTTTCTATATGAATAATGTTTGCATGCATGTCATGTTATAAAATGTTGTGAAATATTTGCATTTTTCTATATGAATAATGTTTGCATGCATGTTATAAAACATTGTAAAACATTTGCATGCATCTTAAATTTTTTTCTATATGAATAATGTTTTATAAAAAATATCATATGTTTTAATATAATAACAATTACTATAGTTATATTATTATTAGTTATTTTAGAAAAAATATCAAATGTTTTAATTATCCATAATTGTCTGTAAATGTAGTATGTCCAGAGAGCGCAGGCGATGGAAAGACCCTCCGGATGCCGTGGATCCTCCACCGGATGCTGTGGATCCCTATCCGGATGTTGGGGATTCGGGAGGAGCGGGTCCGTCCTCTGCGGCTGGGACATCATCGGGTTGGCATGATCCTGACACTTTTAGTACTATTCTATGGACCCATCATGTTAAACACCGTGTCTCGTTGGCATCGCTTGAGGTACGTGATTATTATACGTAATGTAAATAGTACTTAAAGATGACACGATTTGAATCTCACAGGTTGATAATAAATACAGGACGATGTCATGCTTACGGTGAGGCACTGCAGGTCTGAGATTCCGTTCGTTCCCCATCCGTTGATGCAGCGATGTCTCATAAATATCGGGTTGTATCAGATTGCCACCATGCCGCAGAGTAATATCAATCAGGCTCTGATGCATGGTCTAGCAGAGAGATGGCGTCCTGAGACCCATACATTTCATCTCCCGGTTGGGGAGATGACAGTCACCCTTGGTGATGTGAGCGCCCTATGGGGTTTGCCTATTGATGGCGTCCCTATAGGTGGCATCTCAGACCATCCAAACCTGCAGAATATGATACCGGAGCTGTTAGGGTGTCATCCGAAGATTCTGCAGAAGAAATTGAAGAAAAAGAAAGGGGACGAGGATGACTTCCGTTCTTCCAATTACTGTATTTCTCTAGCGGTACTCCGGTCTTACTTCTTCCAGAATCGGATATTTCCTGAGACTGAGGACGTTGATGCAGTCCTGAGGTACCATTACACTATTTAAAATAAACTTATTAATCCATCTATAATCTGAACTATTCATATCGATTATTTTATATTGCAGTTATACTAGGGCATTTGTGCTGGATTTGTGTGGTGCAGTCATGTTCGTGGACTCTAGTGGTGATGCGGTCCCGATCATGTTTCTCTCTCTGCTGAGGGACATGCTATCTTCATCAAGGTGGAACTGGGTGGAGCTGTTCTCGCCCACTTATACAGAGCCCTGTGTCATGCTTGTCTGGTAAGACTGTACTAATTTGGTTATTAAAAATACGTTTTGATTTAAGGTTGAATAAGTACCGAGTTCTTATTTTAACTTAAATTTTGAGGTGAAGAACAAACAGATTCACGGACCGCTTCTTCACAGTAGTGATCCTAATCAGTACGATATATATCTGCGACATAGTGATCCTCACAGTAGTTCCTCACTCGTAATACCGCCATCACGTGACTGCAGGGTATGTGACTTAGTTGGGGTCCTTGGCATGTACAGGTTACCGCCCTGGCATCTCCGAATTTAACCACATACTTGCAAACCCTCTTCACAAACGACATAGTGCCATCTGGTTTACGACTGGTAGGAACGTACTCATTTGGATTTTGCACTTCGAATTATGTTCCATCATTACCCATCGGGATCACGGTCATAGTTGCACCTTTGTCTTTGTGTCGTCTTAGTTTCTCCTCCGCCCTTGTTGAAAATGTCTGGTTCATCCTTATTAATTCTGCGGCCTTAGCACGCCGTTCCTGAAACCAAGCATTTAACTTGTAGAATGTGTCCTCCACAACTGCAGCCACAGGCAACATCCGGCTTTGCTTGAATACTGCATTCAACGACTCGGACCCGTTGGTGGTCATAATTCCCCAACGCCAACCTCCATCACGGGATTGATATATTTTCTCGTATGCTGGATCTTCGTTGACATCTCTGGGATTATTTTTGCCCACCTTCATTAAGTAGAGATTTGCCTTTGGCATGTACTACACAAAAAAATAAGGAAATAAAATAATGCACGTAAACAATTATACTAAAAAATCATTTTCTTAAAGTACAGTAGTATATGTAAACAATTGAAATACATGTACCTTTGCAAAACTGCTAGTCATCTCTACCACCCTTCTCGGTTTTTTCTTTCTGCAATTCCATCTAAATGTGTCAGTAACCCACTTGTCGCCTCTGGTTGCCTTGAAAAGGTTCTCCGCAACGTGTTGCATGCACAACCTGTGCACACACTGGCCAGTACGGGTTGACCAACTGTAATCTTCATGATCAAAAACATATTTTATTCCTTTGTGCTGGTCTGATATCACACATAAAAACTTCCATTTCCCAATCACCCGTCTTCTTAAAAACTGCATAAAGAATCCCCAGTTCTCGCCGTCCTCTTTTTGAACAATTGCAAACGCCAAAGGCAACAGCTGGTTCTCAGCATCATATGCACATGCTATGAGTAGCCTCCCCTTGTAACGGCCAGACATGAAGCATGCATCAATGCTGATAACGGGTCTAATGTATGGCACAGCTTGGATACAAGCACCAAAAGCCCATGCTATGCTCTTGAATTGTTGAGCTCCCTCTATATTAAAAAAAGGGCCATGCCATCGCTCATATACAGTGCCGACATTTGTACTTGCTATGGCCTGGAGCAATGGTGCCAGATAGCCATATGAATCCTTCCAACTACCGAATATTCTGCAAACCGCAAGTTCACGACCTCTCCAAAGCCTGTTGTATTTTGGGATTACATATTTGTATTTGTGTCTGACGGTCATAGCCACCGCCTTGATACTCATCGATGGATCCAACTTAATGTCCTCCTCAATTGCATCGGCAATTAGTGATGCCGTCAGCTGCGCATGGTCTGTCCTTGTGGACGCAGACTTGCATGTATGAGGTGGTTCACACTTCTTAATCATCCATGCTTTCCCTGAACCCGTAGGGGTTGCAAAAAGGTGGAACTCGCAGCGCGGGTGAGTTTTACACAGTACAACTAACCTTGTTCGGTCCCTTTTCTGTATTATACATTCCCAGTTGCCGTGAACATGAGTCTCATTTATTTTCTTTACAAGTTCGTCTATGTTGGTATAAAGTTGTCCTGCGGCAAGTTCTTTATTGTATTCAACACAAGGACCGAAGAAACTAATGTCTGCCTCTTCAAAAGCTGTGGTGTCGTTGAATGTGGCAACCGGATGATTATTCCCCCGACCTCTAATCGGAAATTTTTCTGCCCTGGACAACCTTGGTACATTTGCATCACCATCTGATAAGTCATCAGCTTCCCAAACCCCTTGGTATTCATCCCCCGTTTCCATTTCCCTTTCTGGTACGGCATCAATAGCATCTACATCAATATCAATATCAGTTCGATTAACGGGTACCGGTCCTGACTCTGGCATAGTTGGAAATCTAGGGATTATGGGTGTCTGTCTCGGTGGTGGTGGTAACTCTTCAGTATTTTCTGGGGAGTTGTGGTACCCATGGTTGTCATAAGGAGAGTGTTGGTGGTACCCCTGGTTGTCATAAGGGGAGTGTTGATGGTACCTCGGGTTGTCATAAGAGGAGTGTTGGTGGTACCCCTGGTTGTCATAAGGGGAGTGCTGATGGTACCCCTGGTTGTCATAAGGGGAGTGCTGGTGGTACCCTTGGTTGTCATAAGGGGAGTGCTGGTGGTACCCCTGGTTGTCATAACCTGAAGGTCCAGCCCCAGCCGAACTTGAAGGTCCAACCCTCGTCCGGGGGACCTTCTTCGAATATATGTCAATTACTGGGACCCCACAAGCCACAAATTGAGTATACACAACTCTCCACAAATTGGTATCTGTTATTGGAAACCTAACAAAGTAAGGTCTACCCCCCCCACGTGAGTTGTCAATCCGTGTAGCCAATTCTATTTCATACCTGTTGGGGTTTACAACTGTCTTTTCGTATATTAGCTGCTTCAGTTCTTGAAATGTGGTATTTTCATTAATCTCGAAGCCAAATGCGGCCTCTTTCGTGTACTGCACGCCATCTTCACCTCTTTGTAGCTTGCCGCCCACATACAGTGCAACTAACATCTTTTTTTTTAACAAACTACATTTAAAAAATAATTTTAAGAAGTTTAAAGTAATTGTTCACAAATTAAAACGGGTACAATAATCTAACTAGAAAATAATTAAAAACAAACTTTTGCTACAGTAATGTACAATACAGTATAAATTACAACAGTTACAGTAATAACTAATTTAGTAATACAACAGTTACAGTTACAGTTACAGTTAGTAAATGAAACATAAAATAATTAAAATAAATACCTGTTACAATAATAACTAATTTAGTAATACAATAGTTACAGTTAGTAAATGGAACATAAAATAATTAAAATAAATACCTGTAGTTACAGTAAAATTCTTCTTCAATCGTCAAATAAATCGCCTTCAATCGCAAAATAAATCACCTGCTCTCAAATAGTGAAATTGCATGCCAGCGTATAGAAAGATGAGAGAGAAGAACAAAGAATGGAGCCGCTCCAATTTTTTTTTAATATATATACTAGTGGGTCCAATTTTTTAATATATATTAGGGTACAATCATTAATATAATATTCAATATAATATATAATATTCAATTAATATGATATTCAATATAATATTCAATATAATATTCGGAATAATATAATATATAATATTCAATATAATATTCGGAATAAGGAATGAATAATATATATTAAATGGCTGCCAGAATAAGGAATGCTTAATATATATTAAATGGCCCGCTAGATTGCGGGGCGGTTTGGTCCGAGCTCGAACCGCTCGTGTAACGGGCGGCCGGTTCATTGTGTGGAGCGCCCAAGTCTGAGGCGGTCCGGTATCAAATTTGAAGCGCCTCCTTACCAAGCGGTCGGGGCATCAATAAAAAAAAAAAACCCAGTTATTATTCAAATTTTTTTTTTTTTTGGGGTATTAAAAAAATGGCCGCTCTTAGGCAGTGATGTAAAAAACGGATTAATCAGTTAGTTATTTAATCGGTGGTGGTGGTCATACCGTTACGTATAAACTTGGTAGATGTGTGTTTGCGGATTTTTCCATTTATTTATGTTTAACCGGTCGTTTATTTCCGTTTAATCGTTTTATTTGTGATTACAAGCCTTGTAGGCCTTTTAGTCTGTCATTTATTGGGTCATGATCCGCTTTATATATTGGATCGTTTAGTTTGCCAAATTTGTCAATTTATCTGATTAATTTGTTGCATGTTTTATCTTGTCTTATCTAATTTTTTTGTAAATGATAATTTTATAAAACTCTATTAATTAACAAGAAAACTAAATTAAAATAAGTTTGTTTGATAAATTTGATAAGTTAAAATAATCATTCTTCATAAATAATGAATAAATTCACATAATTTTATTAAAAATGTAAAATTATCCGTAAAATTCTAATTTATCAGTTGCATACCGATTAAGATACAGTAAAATTTTGACAAAGGTTAAATTGAATATTAGAGAATGGACTCGTGAGATCAAAGCGTATTAATTCTTTGTGACAATGAATAAAATATTAATTATCTATTTGTTAAATGATGTTTTGCTCAACATATATTAAGGTTTGGATAGCATCCTATTCGGATTACTTATTTTGACTTTAGAAATAACGATACAGATGATAGATCATAATACGAACAGATCTGCAGATAGAGTGAAAAAAATAGCACGGCGGAATCGGCTCTGTCACAGAATGGTACGGTACGTGTGTGATTCGTGTGTCCCATGTCGTGATTATTCGTGTGTTGTGATTATTTTTTGAAACTTTAGCATGGTATAGCACGTCATGTAAAATATTTAATTATGACACGGTACAGCACGTGGTCACGTATAATTATGATCAATAGATATTGATAAAATAATAAATCTTGAATAAACTAACTTAAATTATAATTAAATTATCACGCGAGTTAAACAAAGTATGTTTGAACACTGTGAATTACGTAACATAACTATTCACATGTTATAACTATCTCAAACAGTACGGCATAATATTAAAATCACAACATGTTAATCAGGACACTCTGTTTATTTTTTTCGCTTCAATCAGTTTTTTCCACCCTATCTGCTGATTGCAAAAGTTACATAATCTCACTCACAATATTATATTATATATATATAAACACACAGACAAATGTATAAATAATAATAAACTTAAGCTAATGAGTCACGACAAAATAACAAGCGGAGTAGACCAAGACAGACTAGACTCGGACGGTCGGACCAGATCATTACTCCATATTCTCTAAGCTAACATAAATTTCCATTTAGATCCTCACCGTCTGATTAGATTCCAGGTCAATCCGTCCTGATATAGATTCTAATCGCACGGTGAGAACTCAAACAGAAATATTCTGTTACCTTAGGAATGTGAATTCGGAGACGAGCACACAAACCCATAGAAGAGAAACACAAAAAAGAAAAAAGAATATAGAGAAAAGAGAAACCTCTCTCTCTCTCTCTCTCTCTCTCCTCCCCATCTAACCACCTCCCTTCCCACCTCCCTCCTCACCTCTTACCTCTACCAACAAAACCCTAACCCTAACTTAACCCCACCCCTAGTAGAGGCGCCTCTCTGTCTCTCTCTCTTTCTCATGGACCCCGTTCCTGACCCACCTACCTCTCCGCCGCCGCTGGAAGTCTCTTCCTCCGTCAAGAAACCTGTTTGGAATATTCCTTCCAATGGTTCCATCGAGGTAAAACCCCCTGTTATAGATGAGAGCTCTTGGCCTGCTCTCTCTGAATCTGCCAAGTCTCCTCTCAAACCTTCCGATGGATCTACTGCCGTGAGATCTCCTCTTTTTTATTTATATTTCTATAAATTTACAAGGGAAGTAGTCATTGCATGCATCGGTTTCTTATCTTCTGTAGATCGATCCTTCTTATTTATATTTTAATTAGGTTCTAAGTTTAGATACTATTTCCACTGATTGAGCTAAAAAAAGTTGTGGTTGAGATTTACTGGGGTTTTCCTCAATGTTCCACTATTGGGTTCATAGTTTAATTCATTTTTAATAATTTCCCTTTTATGGATTTTGGGGATTTTTAATTCTACTATTTTGTTGTTCATGCATGGAAAAAGCTTGTGCCTTTTCAATATAATGTACAACAATTTATCCTTTTTCTCTTAATTTGCTCTAAAATTTTGAGAACTACCCGTTCTCAATTGTGTAGACATACATATAATATGCAGTATATTGGGTAGTATGCATTGATGTTCTCATGTTTTGATAGTGAATATCACATTTCTCATTTGTAGGAATACAAGTGACACTACATTTGAAATATATACTAATATCTGTATGCATTATTTCAGACCTCTGTTGCTGCACCATCCTCGCCATCTCCTTCAAAGCCTCAGTTTGCTAACCAAAACCCTAATTCACCCACAAACTCTAAAAAAACAACCAGGCGTAACATTAATTTATCACCCAACGGGCCCATACCAGCCATGCCACCTCAGAGTACCCCGAATTCCGACACAGAGAAGGCAGTCACTGACAGTTGGGATGCGCACACACAAGTTCGGCAAGGAAACAGAGAAAATACTGCAAGAGGAGGAAGAGGGTACAATGGGAACAGAAGGAATGGTAATGGTAATCGTGGTGGGGTCCACCATGGAGGTGGCAGAGGACGTAATGGCGGGGGGTTTGAGGGGCAATATCGTAATTTAAGTGGTCGAGAGATGAATGGGCCACCACCCCATGGGTTTGCTGTATCACCCTATGTTAGGCCCCCACCACCACCACCTCTTCCCGGAGCTGTACCAGCTCCTTTTATTCCATCGCCAGGTGTTCGACCATCCTTTGGAGCACCTGTGTTCCCCGGTAAGACCAGCAGTCTAATTTCATTATAATTACTAAGGTTTATTTCATTATTGCCAAGTTTTTCTTTTATAATATAGATAGATCAGTATTAACTTCTCTTAACTATATCTTTTGCAGAGATGGCACCACCATCTCCAGTGTACTATGTACCACCAGGAGCCGCGCCTTTTGTGCCACACCCAGTGGGGCCTGCTGCTGTCTTCTTCCCACCACCGCCAGTTGACCCGCAACGTGCTGCTCTTGTGAAGCAAATAGATTATTATTTCAGGTACCAAGCAGATGCTGCCATACAATCTAGTATGGATAATTAGGTAAATTTTACAGGTTTATGTCGCTCAAGTGCTGAGTCGATCTCGGTATTCACAGCTCAATGCAAAAACACCCTAGCATATCCTAGGTGGTGCTGGTAAGGTTAAGTACTGTTACACATCAGACAGTATGTAAATTACTTTAGCTGTATATAGTTCTAGAACTTCATTCTATGTAGCTAATTCTTTTTGCATGAAGGATTTAGAACATTTGAAAATGAACTAAGTTATTGCATTATCATTAGATGAAGAAAATATAGTTGGCACATTTGTACCACGGGTAATCACTTGTCAATGGTTTGTTACTTGCTGTTGTGTGCTTATATGCAGCTATGACAATCTATGTAAAGATACATGGTTAAGAGGCCAAATGGATGACCAAGGCTGGGTTCCTATTTCTCTCATTGCAGGATTTAACAAGGTAAATTTAATCTTTATATAATATATTTTGTGTTTTTGTCCATTTTTCTATAATTTCAGTGCCGCATAAAGTCTTTTCCCCGTTACCTTTTCTGTGATATTCGATGGGTTTGTTAAATGTCAGGGTAATTTGTGAAATATATTGTTTTGTAGGTCAAACTTATAACAACAAATATACCATTTATATTGGAGACTATGCGACTCTCAGCTTTGGTGGAAGTACAGGTATTCTCCTAGTTTTTGTTTTACTTTGTAATTTGTATTTCATTTACTTGTGGTATTTTATTTTTTTTATAAAAAAATAATCAGGTGACTCAGGCATGGTTAACCTTTCAACTTAAATTATCCTATTAAATTTGAAGTGCTTTTGTGATTTCATTCAAAATATACCTCAATTATTATTATTATTTTTATTTTACCTGTTATATAACAATTAATTTGTCATTTGCTGTGGGTCAATGCATGCTAATTTTATTTTATTTTTGTTTGTTTGAGTTTGATCTGTTTCACTCCTGCTATCCATTGCATGCATGCATGCATACTATTTTGTCAGTAGTGTAATGTCCTTTGGAGTGAGGTTATGGTAATATGTATATAATGGATTGACCTGTGCTATGGATCCATATCTCTATTTTCAAAGTTCAAACAGTTGATCCAAACCATTAAACATGATCTCCATATGAACATGTACGTGGAGACTAATTTTACATATTTTATTTACATTTTTTTAGAATTTCTTTCCTATTTTTTTAGATAGGTAGAAAATCACTTGTATAGTTGTATCTAACAATTTTGTACAATCTGAAAGGCGTGATTTTCTATTTATCTAAATAAATAGTAAAAATAAATAAATAAATATAAAATTCGGTCTCCAAGTACATTATCATATGGAGATCACGCTTAACGGGTTGAATTGAATATTTGAAATTTAGAAGTAGAGATATGGATCCGTAGCAAGGGTTCACTCATGGCCTTTGTTAATATATAAAAAATAACAAAATGTGTTTGCCAAATGGCAGGGTGATAAGATAAGGAAACGTGGCGATTGGATGAATTGGATACTTCCACCTGAGACACCTGTCACGCCATCTCAGTCGACACAGCACAGCACTGACAACCTGACAGCACAATTTCAATCTGTCAGTGTTGCCAGTTCGTCAAACCAGAGTGGTGTTACCCGATCTGATGAGTCTGGAAGTGGTATTAAAAGCGCAGTAGAAGAAGAGGTAGATCATACACAGAGAAATTGACATTCGAGTTATAAAGAATTCAGTGAATGAAGGCATTTATAAATTTTGTTGGGAAATATCACAGAGATTGTGAAAATGATTTTGATGGAGTAATTATCGAGAGGCAAGAGGGGAGGCAGTAAAGTTGAAACAGTAGAAGTGAGAATGGATGTGGGTTTGATGGTATGAACATTTTGCATTTAATAATACCAGAGAGCGTTGAGGTGTTGATGGTGTCTATTTCTATCCTCCTTTTCTTTTTCTTTTTTCTTATTTAGTTTTATTTTTATAATGTGTTTTTTTTTTCATGGCTGCAACTTGCAAACCTCCATTTTTGAGTGAGGAGTCTCACTTGACATTTTGGAAAATGATGGCAATGAAATTATATTGACTCAACTTTCTTGGACTGGGTTTTTTTTATTTTTTATTTTATATTGAAACTAAAAATTGTTTCTTGCCAAATAATATTAGTGTACTCCATTTTGTGGGTTTTTTCTTATGTTATTGAGTAAATTATATGGTATTTTTAAGATTTTTTTGGACTTTTCAGTTATTTGAATTTTTTCATTATTTATGCAATTATTTTGGGAGTAATGTTTTCTTGGCAAATTTTTGTTAATTTTGGTTTTTGAAAGAAACATTATATTGTATTAATATAGAAAACTTAGTGGTTATAGAATACTGGGTTAAACTACGAGTATTGTTATGTCGATGTGATCTCAAGTTTATTCAAACAGAGCGTAACACTTGCTTGAAAATGACGAGTAGAACTAGAGTGCTCTTAAGCTCACCAAAGTTTTGGTGAGCTGAACTCTAAAACTTATCAAATTGATTTCAAATGACAAATCGTTAAAATCTGCCTATCTTACATGTGATGTATCTACATGTGAAATTTTTAAACATTCGAATTAATTTAGTATAAAGTCAAACGGTCAAAAAACGTTCAAAAATGAATGCACTAAAATTAATTTATTAACCTTTTAATTTTGATTGCTTGACTTTATACTAAATTAATTCGAATGTTTAAAAATTTTACATGTAGATACATCGCACGTAAGGTAGGCGGATTTCAACGGTTCGGATTTATCATTTGAAATTGATTTTATGAGTTTTAGAATTAGACTCACCAAAATTTTAGTGAGCTTAAGAGCACCCTAGTTATACTCGAAAATGACAATGGCGTGAGTCGTGATAGATTAATATCTTTCCACACTTGAAGCATGAATATCCCCAGAAAATAATTCTCTAGAGGTTGGGACCTGAGGCAAATTTCGTGAACTAATTTGGTCACGGCACGGTACTAAAATGTAGTTAAATGTGATCAATAAAGTTTGAACACGGTTGTATGGTCAGATATGTATGACTAACATGATATAACTGTTTCTCCAAATTTGATCACAATAAGGCATGTAAAAATTTAAATTTGACTTGATTATGATTAGCCACTACAAAAAATGGAGCGATACAAATTTACATCCCTAGACATGTTATTGAATCGAATTGAATTGATCCATAATAATTATTTAAATAAAGAGATGGACTATGGTGAGTTGCGGAGTAAAGTGATTATTTTATTTCATATTCATATTTTGCGATTTGAAAGTTCAAAACGTCGATCCGAATCGTTCATCTTATCATCCATATTGAAATGTGCTTGGAGACCAAATTTTATATTTTTTATAATTTTTTTATTATTTATTAAGCAATTTTGACAGTCGCTGATTTGATGGTCCAAAAAATTTTACTGTTTTTTTACTGTTCACAGTAAAATAGCAATTTTAAAAAATACTTAATAAATAGTAAACAAATTCTAAAAAATGTAAAATTTGGTCTCCAAGTACATTTTAATATGAATTAAACATCTAACGGTTCAGATAGATCGTTTAAACTTTCAAAATAAAAATACAGCGTGAAGTAGAAACGCGTTTTACTTGGCAACTCACTGTAGCACATCTTTTAAATAAAATTGAATCATAATAAAGCCATTAAACGGTTCACATTAAATTTGTTGCTAACTTGCTATAGAGGCTTTTCAAGGTCCATTAATGAATGAAAACTTAAAAGCCTTTAAAAATTCACATTAATTCGGCTGATGTTGTCGCTAACCCTAAAATTGCTCTCCGTTTTCCCGCTCACGCCGCTCACGCTCTCTGTTTTCAAGGCCCACCTTATAATTATATTGGGTTAAAGTAACTGGTGGAGTTTGAGGTTTTGTTATTTCCTACTTACAAATTGGTGGCTCTTGTGACAATGAATCCGGAACTTAAAAACTTGCTTGTATAACATTCCATCATTTTTCATATGTATTATATATGTATAGTATTTGGAGCTTTATAGCTTTAAATGTTTGTATCCGTATCCGCTTCGTTTAGGGATTAATTTTCCGGATCCGAAATTCCGAATTCGGATATTAATCTTTAAACGGGGATACCGTTAGATCCGGTTTCCAGCTGGTACGGAGTACGGATTAAGCCAGACAGAAATGCGATCTTTGCTCCGGTATTTATATAAAGTCTCTCTCACCCTTTTACCCAGCCACGTGGGACTAATCAAATTAACAAATATCCGGACACACTCTTTCTTTCCTGATTTTTTTTATTTCTTTTTCACCTTTTCTTCTCCATTTTAAAGTCAATGGCCACCTCCATTTTTGCTCTTTTTTTGTTTTTGTTTTTATTATTTCTTCCTTTCTTCATGTTCTTTTTATTCAATTTCTATTATTTATTCTTCGCTTTTTTTGTGGATCAACAATAATGTAAAAAAAAAAAATTATATTTTTTAATTTAAATAGATGAATTTTCATATTTGAATTTTGTTAATCATTATTTGTATCTTAAAGTTCACATGACTCAATTATCCGATAATTATTCGTTTCGTATCTGTATTTAAATTCGTCTTTGTAAATTATGTGCTCCATATCCATATCCGTTTAAAACGGATTTGATTTTGAATTTTGACATTTGTTTACTATCCGTATTCATATTCGTATCCACTCAATGAGTAACAGATACAAATTTGGTATTAGCATTATCCGCTCTGAATTCGCTCTGTTTTCAGCCCTTATTTCATGAGTTATGCATTAGCAAATAAAATTCATAAAGAGTTTGGCTAAATTGCTTCTGGAATCGCTTCGACTGAAATGCTTACGGGTAAAATTTTAATGTTTGATGTTCGAAACGTCAATCTAAGTAGTTCAATAAATTAGTATATAATAAACATACAGAATACCAATTTTTTTTTTACTATTTTTGGAGTTTATTTTTAATTATTATCTATGATTTTTAAAAGACAGCCTCTTTTGACTTTAAAAAAAATACTTTTTTTTAGGTCCAAACAGGCCATGCTCCAAATATCATAACAAATAGTAAAATAGTAAAAAAAAAAATCAAAAATAATAAAAATTAGTATTCTAAATGTCTATTATATAACTAATTTATTGAGTTAGGTTGATGTTTCAAAGATGAAATATTAAAATTTTATCCGTAAGTACTTCGGCTGAAGTGTTTCCGGAAGCATATTAGTTAACCTCAATTTATAAATTTATAAATAATTCAATAAAAATCAAGCATATTTAATAAATAGACATAATTTTAAAATTGATAAATTAAGAATCAATCAACTAAAGAATAGCACTGATTAATACATACATATAGTTTGTCTATGTAACAGAAAACATATTTAAGTGTTGGTGTTAGTTGGAAGAGTTGATATATAATTATGTGTGTTATTAATTGTTTGTAGCTCAGAATCATGTTTTTTTTTCTGCTAGAGAGGACACATAATAAGACATATAAAGCAAAATGGAAACAAAACCATGTTGTTGGCATTAAGTTATCATGTTCAAATTAGTTACATGTCATGATCAGAACAGATCGGGGTTGTATTTGATATAAAAGGGCCTCAAATAATTCTCGTATATAGCTAGTATTCAATCATTTTGGGAGTTGATCTATGTGATTATATATCAAGAGAACAAAGTAAATTTGATGGGCATTGGATTTTATATTGGGTCTAATTAATTCTAACACTGTTCGATCCATATTAAGCAGTGTTTTAAAATGCAGTTTTGTTCATGCATGCGGAAGGCCACTGCATACTGCATATACGGTATGCGGACACATATGTAGATTTTCATGAGGATTTTAAAATAAAAATTCACGTATATGTATATATACATATATATATATATATTCATATTCATATATTTGAATTTATTTGCACATAATAACATAACCAACAATAACTTTTTGATTTTTTTAATATAAATTTTAATTAAAATACAATAAAATTATCAAAACCGCATGGGAAAATCGTATGGCCGCATATTCAGACCGCATGACCTCATATTCGGATCGTATGGCCGCATTTTTAATCCGCATGACCGCATATTCGGACCATATATGCGGCTGGATGGAAAAATTGCACGGGCATTCTGGGCACGGCTGCCGATTGCATACGCATACGCATATGCGGCCCATGCGGCTGCATTTTAAAACACTGGTATTAAGTTATTTATGTACAAAAATTAAAGTAGACACACATATTTAAAACAGAGTGTATGCATCTTAATACAGATCAGGCGGTGACTGAGCTCATCTCTGAATTCATATCTCAATAGTATTCAATCCTTTTGGGATCTAGATATTGATCTTTATAAAAGATTCGTTCTTAATAATTAAATTCACAATTCAATATACAATATTCGGATTTTAAGAATAGCTCTTTGATTTAATATTTGTTCATATCGAATATAATGTACTAAATTGGATTGGGATATATTCTCAAATCAAGATAAAAGAAACTTTTAAAAGAAAATACAAAAAAAGGATAACTATACGTGAGATTTCATTACTTCTAAATGTTCATGAAATGTGTGTATAGATCATATTTTAAAATATGTGATTTCATATTTAGATGTCATTTATTAAACATTGTTAAGATTGTCAATTTAATTATTTGTCAATGAATATCAACCCTATATAAGTATATTTTTAGATGAATCCTAGTTATTTATTATTTTTTAAAATTTCTAATAACAAAAATTGAAAAATGTATATGCCAAATAAACAGTTAGATGTGAGCTATATTATTTTCTCTACATGCACATACAACTATATTACTTTTCGATTTAATTGTTATATGAATTAATAAGTTGAAAAAACAATATCGAGAAATTATCCGCATCAATATAATTTTATAAGTTCCTGATAGCAATCAAAACAAAATTAATATGTCATAATATTTTACAAGTATAGAAGAAAAAAAAAAGATATATATCATATCTAATAATTTTATTTGGCATTCAAGTTTTAAATTGTAAGTTATTGAAGTTTAAAAAAATAATACATACAAAAGGCACAAAAATAGAGGCTTTTAAACCGTCAAAAGAAATAGTCATAATTCGTAAAGGTTAATTTAATTTAATTTGATTTTCTTAGTTTGTAAATTTGTAATGTAAACACACACAAAATTTTCACTCACGTCATGGATGTATTTTATTAAATTTTGATTAAAAAAATTCAAATTATGTTTAAAAATTCGAATTCTGATTAAATATTAAGTTTTAAACAAAACATATTTATGAATAAAGATGTTGGACGTAATCAGTGTTGTAAATAATAGTATGCACTCGTCGAACATACATAGTACCATTAATTAATTAATCGAAAATAATCATTCATAATAAAAAATCCATAATATATAATTTAATCGCCACCAATGATTAATGAACCGATTAAATAGCTTAACCGGCCGTTTTTTACAACAGTGCACTTGTCTAGTTGTGTTGGAAAACGTTTGCTATATGACATTTATTGTAATTTATGACATGCTTTTCCAACTATGAAAATTTTATATCATAAATAATTAATTATTCCTCGGAAGAAACTGTTCCAACGGTCCAATTGTAACATGAGCTGGACCTTAATTATAATTAGGAGTTAGGACCATGCATGGCCAATTGCGTAGTACCGGACTACCGGTCAATGCATCTACTCACCCCACACAATCACATCACTGAAATATCTTAAAAGTTAGATTATCTCTAGAAAATCCGGACCGTTCAAATCCTTACTACATGAATCTCAAAAACAACAATTAATAGTATTATTTCTTGTGACAACCAACATTTGATCTAGAGACAAAGTCAATGTTTTTTGTGTGGGAGGTCACATGTTTGAAACTTAAAACAGACAATTCTTAATAAATATTAAATATTTGGGTGATTTGATCTCTAACTTTTACTTAAAAAAATACCGTCTTGTGCATTGCAAATAGGAACCGAACTAAACATGATTCTTTCGTAATACTTTCTTTCTTTATATATTTATATATATGATTTGGCTAATATGTTATGGGTTGCATAGAAGCCTCCCGTGCTACAGCTTAATATTTGAGTTTTCAAAATACTAACGGTTGATCTGAACCATTTATTTTGTTCTCCATATCAATATGTGTTTGGAGACCAAATTTACATTTTTTGGAAATTTTTTACTATTTTTTTAGATTTATTGAATATCACTGTTTTTTATGGTCCAGATTTGGTTGAAAAACAACAATTTACAATAAATCTAAACAAATAGTAAACAATTTCCAAAAAATGTAAAATTTGGTCTCCAAACACGTATTAATATGGAGAATAAGATGAACGGTTCAGATCGACCGTTAGAATTTTAAAAAGTCAAATATTGAGCCGTAGCATGGAAGGCCTCTATGCAACCCATAGCACCGTAGCCAAGTCCTATATATATATATATATATATAAGAAAGGACTATTATCAAATTATACTCATATATTAAGATTATGATCTTAATACTGAAATTGTAACTCCAATTTTAGATAAATATAATTAATGCTCAGCTTATTTTAGGTAAACAGAATGAGTTTAATTTTAGATATATTTCTACAATTGCATTATTGGTATATATTACCACTACCTTGTTGAATTGGATCCCCTGAATATGATAATAATTGTAATCTATCAATATAATTAATGTTGTTTTCTGTTGTTGATCAGGTGGTCAAAATTTGAGGAATATTACTATAGAAACTATATATCCAAATTCCAGGAATATGATCACTTTCCATAAAATATTTTATTTTATATAAGATCTGATATAAGATTACCTTTTTTTAATAAAAACATGTCTTTTGCTAAATTTGACGTGAAACCTAATTATATCATATGTGAGATAAAGACAACCTAAATCCATAGGCAGCTTACAAGCAATAAAACAAACTTGATCATAAAAGAAGAAAAAAAAACATCACTTAAGCCCCTTAATTTTATAATAATATTGTTTATGCATGTACGTCATACGGAAACATATTATTAGAGGAAAAAAACAGTCCTTGTACAAAATTACATATTTTCTAAAAAAATAGACTAATGAAAAAGAATAATTATTCAACAATATTTATAACTAATATTAAAATAGATTGATTTTAAACTCAAATTATAAATAAAAATCAATTATATAATAAAATCCAATAAAAAATAACATCAATTTAATGCAAATTGAAGATATTATAAGTAGTATATAATAAATAATGTGGATTATTTAATTATATAGTTGACAATTTAATTAAAATCATTGGTAGAATAAAACATTTACAATTTTACATGTTTAATATAAGAAAAAAGAGATACAACAGAAGAGATCATTATTGGATGTGAGTAGTCACATCCAATAATGATCATTATCATGTGACGGTGATTTGCAAAACAGATAGCAGCAATTAATGCAAATTTAAAGCCGCCCCAGCAGCTCCGTGTGTCACATGATATATTTATAGTTTGCAGAGAAGATTTTATTCTTCACAATCAAGTCCCTAGATAAACTTTCTTATTATTTTAAACAAATAGTATAAATACCAGCGAGTGAGTCTATGGTACTATGCATATTACGATTTGGCACCGTGTTACGGCTCTATATTTGAGTTTTTAAATCCTAACGGTAGTGTTTGGTAAAAACCCGTGTCGGGTATACCCGCCCGTACCTGTCGCTTGGGGTACCCGTGCCCGAGGTCGGGTACTCGGGTACGCAGGTACGGGCAAAATCCGGACCGGACCCGTTATTTTAAATCAATACCCGACTATACCCTACCCGAGTTTACCCGTACCCGACTATCCGTACCCGTATACTCAAGTTACCGTTCATCCATTTCAAAATTCAAAAATTCTGATTTTTTTCCTCCCCAAACCAGAAAAAAAAAAAAAAAAGTACCCTACCCGCCCTACCCGTACCCGTACCCGCCTTACCCGTCTAGGGTACACGGGTAAGGGTATAACTCGGGTAGGGTATGGATTTTGAAAATTATACCCGCCATACCCGTACCCGAATACCCTTGTACCCGAGTATACCCGTACTCGAGACGGGTATACGCGGGGTATCCATATCCGCCTGAGTATAAATACTCTACCTAACGGTTGATCGGAACTGTTCATCGTGTTTTCCATATTAATATGTGTTTGGAGACCAAATTTTACATTTTTTGAAATTTTTTACTACTTTTTTAGATTTATTGAAAATCACTGTTTTTGGATGGCCTAGAATTTTCAGATCAAGTGATTTTCTAAATATCTAAAAAAATAGTTAAAAAAATTTCAAAAAATGTAAAATTTGGTCTCCAAACACATATTAATATGGAGAACAAGATGAACAGTTCGGATCGACCGTTAGAATTTGAAAACTCGAATATAGAGCCGTAACACAGAAACAACCCGTGATATGGATAGTACCATAGACTCACTCAATACCATCAACTGTTTTTATAAATGTCTCAAACTTCTATATATTATAAATAAATTAACGCTTAATCCTAAGAGTACAAACCTCTATTCTATCAAACCAGATCTTTAATTAATTTGGTTAAAGAAAAAAATATATAAATATTGAAATAAACTAGCTTAGTGTTAGTTTAATGTTAAAAAAACACATAGTCAAACAGTTGTTTTTTTTAATGAATATATGTTAAAAACAATTAACTTATTACTTATTAAAGATAATTAACAAAGTTTTTTTTATAAATAACTTAATCTGTTAAAAAATGCTATTAAACGCTTAGAAATAAAACAATTATAAAAGTGATGTTCATTCACTTATTCAGTGATGCCATCGTCAAAGTAAGATCTTGAAACGCAAATTTGGATTATAGAAAAAAAATAAAAAATAATAAAATAATAAAATGATTAATTGACATTTATATCAGTTTATCTTGCATAAACTGATCACAGAGTTTGAACATAAATAAAACTATACAAAAAAGGAGTGTCAATAATTTCTAACTAGTTATCAACTAGTACTGGTACCAGTACCAGTACCAGTACCAGTACACAAGTCATTATAAAGTCACCAGCATTTTGCACATTAATTGTCATCAAATGCTTACATATACAGGTCACAGTGCATTCTGTAAGTAACCAAAGACAAAATAAAGATTTGAGATCAAGTAACTCAACTGTCCTCTATTTGAATTTCAAACTTAATTATCATATTTTCACACAAAGAACATTGTTTTTGCCAATGAACCAAAAACTAATTCTCAAAATTAATAGTTGCATGGAAATCAACTGCATGCACTAGCTAATATTACATAATCTCACATTATCTCCTTAAATTAGTATCAACAAATGTATATATATATGATCAAATAATGCTGATTTTTGTAACAATTTATTAATTGGAAAGTTAAAAATTTGTTATATTATTTTCTTTACATTAATCAATTGCTGTAAACTTTGTTTATAAGCATTACAAATATTAGGTCAAAATTATAAATGTCATACCGGACAATAGTCAATATTATTCTCACTAGTTTGAATGAAAGTTCATTCTTGTCAGAGAAATTCTAGATTCAAGCAAGGGTGGGGCCCCCAGTTACCAGTTTACTTTACACTGTTTAACAAACTGGCACTCAAGATACTTCATTGTTTTCACTGCTCATGCACCTACCCAATTATTATTTTTGTTTAAACAAAATCTAGCTAGCACTTAATTTGAACAATGTAGAAATTAAAAGCCTCAAAATAAAGCATATGTGGGGACATTCCTACAATAAAAAAGTAGAAGAGGCCTCCAATCTCCATCTCTTATAAAAAGAGATGTCATTCTACATTTGATAGCAACCAAAACCAATCAGAGAGAACACAAAAATGGAGGGAAAGAGACTGCTTATTTGTGTTTTGGTTTCCCTGTATCATATGTCATGTGCAATGGCATACTCGTTTAACCAGACAAAACCAATGGTACCGGCTATAATTGTATTCGGCGACTCGATTGTCGATCCGGGGAACAACAACGACCTCAAAAGCCCGATCGTAGCTAACCATCCACCATACGGGCAGAATTTTTACGGGCATCAAGCGACCGGACGGTTCTCGAACGGAAAGATCCCAACCGACTTAATTGGTAACTAATCAATTGAACCTTCACATACTTGTTTCTGGTATCTTTTTTTAGTGATGATATGGTAATGGTACTATATATGTATAGCGCATGTTGGTCGGTACTATAGATTAATATTTTACGTGATCTTCATATATATGAAAATGTACTTGCAAACTAAATTTTACATTTGTTAGAATTATTTTACTATTTTTTAGATAGTTTGGTGGAAAATCATTACTTTTGAATGATTTAAAATTTTTAGGTCAAGTAAATTTCTATCAATCTAAAACAATAGTAAAAAGTTTCTAAAAAAATGTAATTTGATCTATAAGTACATTTTTATATTGAGAACATGTTGAACGGTTCAGTTTGATTGTTTGGATTTTTTTTATATGGTGATGATATTGTTGAACAGTTCAGATTTATTATTTGAAATTAAAAATAAAAATATTAATTCATAGTACGTACCATTATACGATATGCATAGTACCATAGCCTCACTCATCTTTTTTAGTATGGATTATATTACATTGAAAATCTTTGCAACTATAAAGATACATTATACTTTCCAATAATATTTTAGCTAAATGAGATGAAAATATATAAAACTCTTTACAGTACTATTTTTGAAAATTGTACTGAAATGAACATAAAAATCTTATGTAATTAGTAAAAATAAAAGCGTTTGTTAGTGTGGTAGAAACAAAAAGAAGGTAAGAACAGTGGTATTGATTAGGCTACAAAAATAGTTAGGTTGTGTGCCCCATGTATATATATATATATATATATATATATATTGAATCCCTCGGATTGTGACATTCTACCAACGGACACCAACGGTTAATGTAAAGACGCTTGATTTTCTGTATAGCAAATATGTGCAATTGCATCATGCAGCTAAGTGTATAGTGACAAGTTAATGATTCAGGAAAGGTTCAGCGGGATCAAAAATTTATGATTCAGAAATAATTTGGGTACAAATCGGAATTATACATTGAGAGAAAAAAAAATTCCCACAAGAGAGCAAAAATAAATCACAAAAAATTCGAAAAAAATTAGAAAAAGTTCATAAAATTCGTGAATTATTTGAAAAAAAATCGGGAAACAGAATAATACGGGGATTTACTTGTGAATAATTAATGAACCTTGTAAATTTTAGATGGTAATTAAGAACGACAACATATGGTAAATTTAGATATTATTGAATCATTTGTTATCATATTGAAAATAATTTCTTTAAAAAAAAACTAGAAAGCAGAATTCCCAGTAATAATTCTGCAATATGTCAAGCTATTTCTGAACTATATATATATTAGCTTATCTAAATTAACATATATAGTTTTCCCTTTAGGAAATTCTATATTGAGAGCCAATAAACAACAAACTAGAGACAAAACATTGCCACCGAATTTTACATTAATTAATATGGGGTCATCATCAATTCATCATAATAAAAGGGCATGTGCAGCAAATAAAGCAAATAATAATCCAATTTGTTCTCACCCTCCTCATTAAATCCTAATTTGTCCTTTCAAACCCATGCACAACCCAAAAACAATACTCAAAATTAATTCCAGTTCTACTAATAACATCATAGGATGTACCTAATTGCATCTCAGATCGACACACATATATATATACCTTACATATTTGTAACCCATATACTTTTATTTCATGTATTCGTTCTTAATTGCTTCCTCTCCTTTTCCATAACAAATTACATATGAAGCAAGCAAAGCTTTGCAAAAGTAACATTACTGTTAAACTACTAAAAATTGAATTAAGACCTTCAAGCACTATATAGTTAAGCATCTAATTAAGACATGTAATTAAATTCACCTGCCCACATTATCGACTCCATCTAACTTGCAAACGGTTAATGATATTTTTAAGTCAGTTTGAAAATTGCTGTTTTCAATGATTCAGAAATTTTTCACTGTTTATTAAAATTAATGATTTTAAAACAAGCTTAATAAATAGTAAAAAAATTCTAAAGGTTTTGATCGACCGTTTCAACTTTGAAAATTGAAAAACTAATTAATTGGTTGCACTACGGCTCCGGAACAAACATTTTAATATTAGCCAACCTATATATATAATTTACAGAAAAGTATATATATATATATACTACAAGATCTAACACTTGTAACTTTTTCTTTCAGCTTCAGGACTAGGAGTAAAAGATTTGCTACCTCCTTATGTGGGTTATCCACTGACTCCAGAAGACATCCTCACTGGTGTTAGCTTTGCTTCAGGGGCCACAGGATTTGACCCTCTTACCCCTGTTATTGTGGTATCATTTTCATACCTTCACTTAGCCAAACAAAATTCAAAACTAAATGCATATAAATATATATTACATCCTTTGAGGAGGATATATATTTGCTAATGTTTTATTTTTATTTATTTATTTTCAGAATGTCATACCAATGATGGACCAACTGAAGATGTTTGCCGAGTACAAGGAGAAACTAAAAGCCATAGCTGGTGAACAAAAGGCGGCCAAGATTATATCCGAGGCATTATACGTCATCTGTGTTGGAACCGACGATGTTGCAAACACATACTTCACAACCCCTTTTCGTGTCATACATTATGATATACCATCTTATGTCGATTTTCTCGTCTCCCATGCTAGTACCTTCATCAAGGTATCTAATGAGGCTTTCTGACAAAATGCTGCTAAAACGCCAATGGTGCTTGGCTTTTATTTATTTTGATTCTGTTATTGTGGCAGAAACTTCATGAAATGGGAGCACGAAAGATCGGTTATGTCGGTCTTCCACCGATAGGTTGCGTGCCATCACAGAGAACTGTTGGAGGAGGGCTTGAAAGAAACTGTGAACCGAAACGGAACTACGCTGCACAACTTTACAACTACAAGATCCAGGTGGAAATTGATCAAATACTAAAAGGGCCAAGCTTTAAAGGATCAAAGATAACATATCTCGACATTTACAATATTTTGCTTGACATGATCCAACGGCCTGGCTTTTATGGTAAATTAGTCCTTCAGATTTTATTTTCTTCTTTTAAAAAAGGTTACTATTTCATCATTGAATTTTAATTTGAGTGATACATTTATAGGTTTTGAGGAGGCAACCAAGGGATGTTGTGGCACGGGATTGATCGAGGTAACGAAGCTATGTAACAACAAGACTTCGACGACTTGCTCTGATGTAACAAAATATATATTTTGGGATAGCTACCACCCGACTGAACGAGGTTACAAGGCCATTGTCAACAATATTTTCGACAATTATCTCCATGCATTAATCTGAAGAAGCAAATGAAAGCAATCGATCTGCATGCACTTTTTAGATATAATCTGTGCCTTTCTCCTTTCTCCTTTCTCCCTTCTTCTTGAATTGTTTTTGTTATGTTATATGAGATTCATCATTTGTAAAATTCTATGAACATTCCAAAATTAAGATATATTTTTTTTTCCGTGTAGCAACTTTTATCTTGTTGCTGTTGGTTTCCATGTTAAGATCATGAAAATCTCACCTCAAATATCAATTATTCTGCAGAGTGTTATGACTAGAATGACAAAAATGGTAGATCAAGGTTTATATATATATATATATATATATATATGAGTGAGTCTATGGTACTATGCATATCACGGGTTGTTATTGTGCTACGGCTCTATATTTGAGTTTTCAAATTCTAACGATCGATCCAAACTGTTTACCTTGTTCTCCAAATTAATGTGTTTGGAGACCAAATTTTACATTTTTTGAAATTTTATTTACTATTTTTGTAGATATTTAGAAAATCACTTGATCTAAAAATTCTGGACCATGTGATTTTCAATAAATCTAAAAAAATAGTAAAAAAATTTCAAAATATATAAAATTTGATCTCCAACAAGCCCAAAGCACAAAAAAGTGATCCATTTCTGTTGTATCTCACAAATTAAACTACATTGAAAGGTTTTTGGGGTGCAGTTTTGAGCTAAGGAGAGTGAATTTTGTCTATTCCTGATTTCTAAAATTAATGCGGAAATTATGACTCGATTATAACTGAACGTGCCATGGGGGTGAACTGGTGAAGACAGCGCGAAATTTTTGACGACTCCAGATTTATTTTTAATTACTTTCTAAATGTTTAATTGTTATTTAGAATTAACCGATTTTGTAATTATTTAGTTGTTATTTAGACGTAGTTTGTTAAGGACAAAATAGAGGGCGCGCACGCTGCTTTTTTATTTTTTATTATTATTTGGGTAATCCATTGCAATTCTCCTCCGTCATTTCTCTCCGTTTTTCCTCCCAGAAAAATGAGCTAAAGTCTAAAGACCACGAACTTGCACGACCATTTCGCGATTAAACAAAAATATCATCTCATTATGTTAGTGGTAATAAAGAAATAAAATATATATCCTTGTATCATTTTCGTGTGAACAAGAGAAAATTCTACTGTATGGAAACTGCACGGGAACTTTCTTCGTCAGTCAGTCAATGGATAGTCTTCTACTTCAACCGTTTACTCAACTCTTCCCATCTCTACTTCAACCCAAGCAAAAAAAAAAAAAAAAAAAAAAAAAACCATTGCTCCCATCAAATCGAAACAAGGAACAAAAAAAATAGAAAAGCAACAATGATTTTTGAGAAATTCATCGAGGCTGTAGTTAGTCAAATCGTGAATTTTTTCCCCACCTTAATCACCAATCTCCCGACCAAAGCATCGGCTAGGGCTGAGCTGGACAAGCTCCGCGATCGTGCAACTCGGATACAGGCCCGGCTTGCCGATGCAGAGCAGAAGCACCAGATCGAGAACGAAAACGTATCGGTTCTTCTCTGGTTGAGCGAGCTCCGATCAATTGCCTCTGATTCTGAAAATTTGAAAAAGGAGTTTGAGGCACGAACTCGGATTGCGACGCAAGCTTCTCAGTGGGCCTTCTTATCATTGGCTTGGTACTATTGGTGCGTGTTGAGTCAAGTTGATGAGATAAACAAGAAGTATGATGATATTTATAAGGATAGGAAAGCACAGATGTTACACGAGTGCGATCAGGCTTGTCCTGTCACTACAACTAGGACATCTGCTACTTGTCAAACAGGCTCATTGGGTGAATGCTCTTTCTTCTTCTTGTTTTTTTATTTTTTTATTGAAAAAACCAGCTTCCTGTTGCCAAATTTGCATGTTTACCTTATTTTTGGTGCTAAGTTGGTTCATGTCCTTGGATGAAATAGGCTCAATATTTGCATTTTAAGTTAATTTTGGTCCAATGTTATAAGTACCTTTCTTTTAACAAACAGTTTTCATCTATTAAGAAGTATGAAGGCTAATTTTTTTTGTACTGATATTAGATTTAAACTCAAAAGTGGTCTCTTATGTTTAAATTAGTAGGTGGAAATATATATATGTCATTCAGACTGGGTTAAACTCGGGTTGGCATTTTAAATTAAACATATAATTTGATTTGGTCTATGTTGATTCCTGATTGCAAAGCTTGACACAAATCTGTGCCATTAAAAGGCTGCTTGGTTTATCCCCTTTGCCAAATTGTCAGATTTAGTTTGTTTTACATACACAGTGGTTAATTTCTGTTTCTCTTTCTTCTTTTGGATGAGAAAGGCTGGACTAATAAATAGACACTTTAACCTTTTTTTATTAACCAAAAACTAATTAATGGCAAATGTTTCAGTCAGGTAACAATTGGGTCAGTTCCTACCTAATATATGCTTTCAGTGCTTGAAAGCCCTAGTTCAAAATATATTTACTGTTAAAAGCTGATGACTCAAAAATAAATATAATGTGGTAGGTTGTTGAATTAATTTTATGTTAAAATTGAAACAAATAGTAAATACTGAAACAACCAATGAAAAATTTCTAGCAGGTAATGTTAGCCTGCATGGGAGGCAAGAGGAATACGGGAGGATTCTTGACTTGTTGCTCGACTCGAACAACACGTATTTCCCTCCAGTCTTATCAGTCTTATCCATAACTGGAGAAAGCGGCATGGGAAAGACTGCCCTTGCTCAATCAGCATTCAATGATCCTGCAATTACAGCTCACTTCAACCTGTTAATATGGGTAAGCCTATCTCCTAATTCTGACCCAGTTGAAACCATAAGAAAGATCATTGAAGGCATACCCGAAACCAACTGCAACCTTTCGACCTTAGATATGCTCCAATGCAGTCTCCAACAGTTACTGTGGGGTAAAAGGTTTTTACTGGTACTAGATGGTGTGTACACGGAGGATGTATTTTTTTGGGAAACTGTGCAAGCCCCTCTTAGCACAGCCCAATCTGGAAGCAAAGTTCTGGTAACAACCCGAAACAAAAAAACCGCACGATACATGGGTTCATCAGATCAGGTTGCCTTGACTAATTTGGATTCTACTTCCCTTTGGCTAATCTTGAAAGATGAAGCCCTTCCTCAAATCTCTACCTTGCCTGAAAATTTGGAAAGCATTGGCAAGGAAATTGCTGAAAAATGCTATGGGTCCCCACTAGCTGCCAAATTATCAGGCAGAGCCCTATGTGGTATAACTGATGAAGAAGAGTGGAATAGATTATTACAAGATATGTCTGGTCCAGATGGAGTAGTTGATAATATTTTACCAGTAATTGCTGGCTCATCGGAGACACTCCCCAACGAAGATAGCTCGTATGTTTCTCTCGACCTATATATATATATATAATTCAATATTTTTCTAGCTTGACTAGCTATGAGCATAATAGTTTTCTGATTATGGTAAATCTTTTCTTGCAGTTTATCGTGGATCATGTGGTGTTTCCCAATAAGAACTCTGGGTGCATATGCATATTTCATTCTTCCACTAGCCGTGTGTTCCTGTATTCTCTATTTTTTAATTGAAAAATTGTATTTCGGTACTGTAGATCTAACAGAAGTTGTGCATCCAACTTGAGAGCCTGTCCTGTACTTCTCTACTCTGTCTATATAGTGTGAACACTTGAGGTGCCACTTTCTTGTTCCTGTTTTTTTTGTTTTTTTTTTTTACAGCAAACACCTGTAGGCTTTTCATTACTTGGGACAAACCAATTACACAGATCAGTTTGTACCAGTACAAATAGCAGTACATAAAAGTACAAATAGCAACTCATACCAGTACATAAAACAGTACAACGGAACCCCTTGTACAAATCTAGACAAGAAAAACATAAAAAAAAGCAGAACTGTGCTTAGATTACAAGAAATGAGACTTCAAGTCGACATGCTTAGATTGGTAGAAAGTAAGCTTGCATGTGTTCTTGTCATTGATGGAAGCAAGGCAAGTTAGGGATATCCAGAGAAGCCTTCATGCTCAAAGTTTGTGCATGATTTATTCCGATGGATATATAACGAAGAAGACAGAGAAACGAGAACATAACCGCTAACAAAACAGCTAAACATAAACAAGTACCTTACTGACAAACAAAAAGAAAAGACTTCAGGAGAGGGGGAATGAATAAACAACACCCCAATTCAAATCAGAAGAGACGATACGACGGGCAGAGCAAAGAGCGGTGGCCAGATGCACCAGGGAGAAGCACCGAGAACAGTGGCTAGATCCACTTGGCGGCTAAGAACGACCCGCATTTCCACTTAGGATAGGAGATATGTTTCTTCTCGTTCCTGTTATTAAACAATTTTAAACCTGAAAAACACTAGAATGCTCAGCAATTTATAACTTCCATGTAAGATACAAAGCAGTAACCGTATGATCCTTCCAAATTCCATTGGTAGAAAAGTTCTGATCAAAGTTGTGTTATGAGTTAAAAGTATTTGGTGCCACCATGATGGAATGACACCAGACCCCCCTCTGCAGAACATGTCAAAGTCATTATTGTTATGTTAATGTAATTTTAATTTCATACAAATTATGTAAAGTATTTACAACCATTTAGATCGAGGTGGCATTCTGAGAAGGTTCATGAAAGAAAAATCGGGGTATGTTGATACATAATTGGACGAGCAAGGCTAGCTAGCTTCAACACCTTGCTCTCATGATAAATTAGCATTTTTTTTTTCTTGAATAAAAGGATACTAGGCCCGTTTCCATTAATGTTAAATTATCAATCAATACATATATATTTTTCAACAACATTTTTGGCAATTACTTACAATTTCTAGCCGAAGGAATCAAACAAAGACAGGAAATATAATGAAAAATTAAGAAATTTATCCGAATTTAGTTAAGTTAGATACTCTGTTTTGCAATTTACCTTATTATTGTATTACTTTAAGTAATTTTTTTCAACTAGGAATTTTATCTTCTTGTTGTGAAATTTACATAAATGTCACAAATTCTTGCCTACAATATTATTCTTCTCCAAAAAAAGGTTACAAATAGAATGGTAAAATGGCAATCAACTTGTTCTCTATATACAGAGCAAGCTGGCTTGCTTATGAGTACAAATATATTAGTCTCTCATGAAGTGAATCCGGAGCGTTGGATGCGCAACCAAAAAGTCGGTGAATCTAGTTGTGGAATAAAAATCCTAGCCACCACCAAGAGAAGAGGAATGAAAACCCTAAATCCACACTGTTCAATATCTAATATCATGACCGTCGAAAACACTATAAAAGGATGTGCAACCAACAACCTGAAGTAAAACCCTAGAAAGGCTTCCATCTCTTCTCGCCGCAATGCAATCGGTAATATTCCTCTTTGTTTCACTCAAATTTCTATTTCTCCTTCCACTTATTTACAACATTTTACATCTTTCCATTCTCTATCTAAGGCCATGCATGAAGCTTAAGAATAATTGTTTTGTAGTGTGGGATGGAGTATGGATATGAAAAGAGACTACTACAAATCACTATATGGTAATTCTTGATGAAATTTTATTTATTTTTCTTATATAGATACAAAATTTGAAACTACATGCATGGCATAATCTATTTTGCAATCTTAATTCGAATTTGTTTGTGAAGGTACTCAAATTTTGAAATTAAATTATTCCATTCTCAATCTTCTCTTTTGGAATTAGTTAATTGTACATATTAATTATATTAATAGAAGTAGGGAACTCCAAAATAAGTCAGTATTTCTGATAAATTGATCACAGGAGGCCATTATGTTTCATTTTTTTTTTTCAATTGGTTACTGGTACTTGACTTGTGGCATGACAAGAACTAAGCATTAAAATTGGCTTCAAGTTGGTGAACCTATCTATAATCTTCACTGGTATATGATTCCTGGATGACATGTCAAATCTTTGCCCGCGCAAGTTCAGTTTCTTTGACATGCGAGCGAGCCAAAAAAATAGCCAGAATTGTTCTTGCAACTAACTTAGTTATTCTTTTGTTATATTAAGCAAAAGATGCTAAATATAGATCACAAGATCGATTCTTTCTATTTTGTTGATTAAACACTTGTTTACATGTCAAAGAGGCTGTTCCTGTTCGGTCAGTGATACTGACAAGTCATCAGATTAGTGATAGTGTCACCAACTTGAAGACCATTATAATGTTTAAATCTTGCAGAGAACAAAGTTCAACTACAAGTTACCAAATTGGAAAAGAAATGTAAACATAATTGAGTGTTCTTGTAAGATTTATCCACAAATTCAGTGTTTATCCAACCAGACAATAGTAGACTAATTCAAGTAGGAAACTAAGTGTTAGGCCTAATATTATGAGTCTATGGTACTATGCATATTACGATTTGTTACTGTGTTACGGCTCTATATTTGAGTTTTTAAAATCCTAACGGTCAATCCGAACCGTTCATCTTGTTCTCCATATTAATATGTGTTTGGAGACCAAATTTTGCATTTTTTGAAATTTTTTTACTATTTTTTTAGATTTATTGAAAATCACTGTTTTTGGATGGTCCAGAATTTTCAGATCAAGTGATTTTCTAAATATCTAAAAAAATAGTAAATTTTTTTCAAAAAATGTAAAATTTGGTCTCCAAATACATATTAATATGGAGAATAAGATGAATGGTTCGGATCGACCGTTAGAATTTGAAAACTCGAATATAGAACCATAACACAGTAGCAACCCGTAATATGCATAGTACCATAGACTCACTCTAATATTATTGTCAGAAGCCCAGAAAGTTCCTACTTAATTTACATAATGAGCTTTTTTTTTTTTGAAGCTACACTTTGTCTCAAGTAGGCCTGCTTACAGAAGGCCCAACTTCTCTTAAATCCCTTTACACACTTTCTGGTAAGGAGAACAGCTACAAACAATTATTCTGGCGCGTGAATTTGTTTACGGAATGTAAATTTGTAATCAAATTAGATTTTTATGTGATGTTGTGATCAAATTTTAAAGAACGGTTACAGTACATCAGTGATGTCATGACCAAAATATAACATGATTATACGTGTCATCTCGAACATAACTTGTCATATTTGTTATATTTGGTCACAGTTAACTATTATATTTTAATTTAAGTTAATTTAGAGATCTAACAATTATGATTATCTGTGACTTACATGATCATGTATCATGTTGTGACGTGATCAAATCAGCTCACATGTTATGTTATTTAAAAAAAAAAATAGTTATGTTACGTAAATAATTATAGTACATAACACGTGAACGTAATCGACATACATACCGCGTGACATATCCAGTCAATGCATAACTTTTTCACAATTCTAATTGCTTATACCAACAATGCAACTTAAATCAATAAATTAGGTTTTGAGAAAAGAAAAAAGTACAGTTGACTATTTTAAAAGTACTTAACTAATGCCACTATAAAAAATGAAGCAAAAATAGCAAAGGTCAAATCTGTATGGGAAAGCTCCACTTTGACCTTCTAAAAAGATTTATAGCTCAACTCAACCTCAACCATTTGTGTTGCTCTTTACTTTTTTATGTTTTGGTGCTTTGCACGCGTTGGTAGAACAGCAACCAAACGACCCATTAACTCAGGGACCGCAATTCCCTGCTCCAAATTTTCACATCTATAATTTATTTTCCCTTCAAACAAAAGCGAATAGAAGTTGTTATACAGAGTATCTCTATTCATCTATATATTATTAGAGTTTTTAATTTGAGATGGTAGTTTTTATTTCAATTTTATAAATATATGAAAGTTTCTTATTTAGAAATTATACAGAGAAAAATTCTTATTAAGAAATTGTTTATAAACTTTAAGCTAACAAAATTATTGACTTAAGTTTCTTTAATTGCTGACATGACTTAATTTAGAGGTGTGGAGGTTTATAAATTAAAAGAAACTTAATTTTTTTATTTAGTAGTTACTGATTATTTAGAAATTAATTAGAGTTGTTGGGATGAAGATAATTAATTATTTAATTAAGGTTTTGGGTGTTGAGTGCTCTTCATTCAAATTCAATATATTTATGATATATATAAACTTGATTTGTATAATGGACTTAAAACTCATTACCAAAAATTTCTTATAATTGTACAACAGATTCAACCCAGTTTGTTATCTGTCCATTTATGGGACCACTTACATCAATTCAAGTGAACTCATTCTTGAAGAAATCTCACAGTTTAGAAAATCAAGATCATGAAATGTAAATTAGGAATTTCTGATACTCAAGATATTTCAATTACAAAAATTATTTTCTCTTAGCTTTTGTCCTTTTCTTTCATCTAAGCTGATAGCTCCTATCATACTTCTTATAAAAAAAAAAACAAATAAACTACTTAATTATCGCTTAAATGTTAAGGTACTAAAAGCCTCAATATATGGTAATTTCTATGTGGTGTAAAGATAATATATATTCTTTAAGACTCAATTTTGAAAAAATAATTACTAAATTTTATAAAAAAAATTATTTGGATGATAAGAAGATTTTACTACATTTTTAAACATTTGACTTTTCAAATAAAAAAAATAAAAAAGTTTTCATAATTAAATGGATGGCTCTGTTTGACCTAATGTGGAGAGGATGAGAGCAAATTAAATTAGAATTCGTATCCTCTGCATTAGTTCAAAAAGGAATCTTTTGAGTTGATGAATTTCAACGGTTGGATTTTAAACAGAGCCAATTCAGTCTTTACTTATGATATAGGGGTCTTTAATATTAGTGCAGATTTAATATGCACGAATCTTAAAATATATCAGATGGTCAGGATTCATTAAGAAATTAGACCTCTGCACTGAAGTAACATCCAAGTCAACATCTGCAACAATGAAACCTTCTAGCTATTGGTGCATACCTCTCAATCAGATTTCAGATATTAGCCCACAATATCACATGGTCAATCCATTGGTTTGGTAGTGTCATTTCAGTACAATTTTTATTGGTGGAATTATTATTTACCTCAGTTAATTGGAGATGGTTTAAATAACAAATTATCACTTTAGAACTATATTTTTTGAAGATCAAGTTAAACAGTTTGAATTTACAAGCATATTTTCAAGTATATTTTCATAGTATCATAGCCTAAATCTTATATCTGATATAATATTGAATTTACAAAAATTATAAAAATTAAATTATGTGTTAATTAATTGTCATGGTCTCGTCAGAAATTTTAATTTTATAATGATATAATTCCAGGGAAGTTAGACTGTGGTCCCCATCCCATTCCACTCTCTGTTGCTTCACCTCTTCTCTTTGCTATATTTATCTACTTTCCAGAGAAGCCACCTTCCATTATTCTTTTCTCTCCTCTCCAATTCCATCTCTCCTACATCCTAATCTCTCTCTCTCTCTCTCTCTCTAAACATGGCTCCAGATTCATGGCTAACCAAATTTCGCTCGGCTGTGTCGCCTCGGCTTGCAGCTTCTCTCCGGTCCACACTGATCAACCCGTCGCACAATTCCACCACTATCCGAATCGGCATATTGGCTTTTGAAGTAGCATCTGTCATGTCAAAGCTACTCCATCTATGGCAAAGCCTCACCGACTCTCAACTATCTCGTCTCCGCCATGACATCATCTCGTCAGAAGGCATCCGAAAGGTTGTATCAGACGACGACTCCTTCCTCCTTTCTCTTGTCTGTGCTGAGTTGTCAGATGTTCTCCGTCTCGTCTCTGAATCAATATCAGCCCTGAGTTACAAGTGCACTGACCCCTCGTTACGCCAGTTTAAGAATTGTTTGATAGAGTTTGCTGATACCGGGATTGACCGCAACCGATGGCTGATGAGTCGAAAGGAGATGGATTCCAAAGCCAAAAAAATGGATCGTCTCATCACCGCCACCTCTTCTCTGCATAAAGAAATTGATAAATTAGCTGATGCCGAGCACAGTTTAAAGAAGCTGCTTCAGTGTACTAGCCCAGGATTTCAGAGAGGAAATCTGGTACGAAACGGTAAGATCTCTGCTGTCGCTGATCTCCAGCAAAAGATATTCTGGTCAAAGCAAGAGGTGAAGTACCTCAAACAAACTTCGCTTTGGAATTACCGATACGATGCTATGGTTCTATTAATGGCTCGGTCGGCTTTTATGGTCATGTCTCAGATCAAGCAGATCTTTGGTTTCGGACAAGACAATCCGGTACCACTGTATCGGAGTGCCAGTCTTTCTGCAATGGTTCACCCTTCCTTAGATGCACCTTCGGTTGAATCGAAACCGAAATTTGTATCAGTATCAGGCCCTTTGTTTCCGAATAAAACTGTAAAACAATGTGATTTCTTCGAGTCTAACAAGGAGGCACTTGTGCCGCCTCCAATGACACTTGGCGCATCGGCATTGGCAACACACTATGCTAATCTGATTATATTAATTGAGAAAATGACACGCACACCCCGGTCAATAGGGACCGATACACGGGATGACATGTACGCGATGCTTACCGCTAGTGTTAGAATAAAGCTTCGTGAAAGGTTGCGAGGAGTTCAGTGGGACCCAGAGTCAGTGAGCGATGCTAGTCTTGCTACCGAATGGAAATGTGCATTACATAGTATCATCGGTTGGTTGGGACCGATGGCCCATGCAACGATACGATGGCAAAGCGAAAGGAGCTTTGAGCAGAGGCGTAGTTCATCGGGATCAAAGGGTAATGTGCTTCTCATACAAACGTTGCATTTTGCAAACCGTGACAAGGTTGAAGCCGCCATTGTTGAGTTGTTAGTAGGGATCAATTATGTTTGGAGGTTTGAGAAAGAGATGGAGTACCGGCGAGAGATGCTACTCATTCAATTCGAATCGGAGTTGTGCAAGAAGGCCGAAGATATCGATGTTAAACATGGAGATGTAGAAAATGAAAAACATGAGGAAGATGGTTTTGTTTAAATTTTGTTTTTCCTATTTAGTTTGTTTTTCCTTTGTGAAATCAGGGATTATATTCTTATTCCTGTTGAATAGATGAACTAACACACACATATATATAATTCTCTTTTATTTTCTAACTTCTTTACTGAGAAACTAATAGTCTTCTAATATATATATTTGATTAATTTAATGAGCAAAGGTTCAAGTGAATTGGAAGGAACTTGATTTTTTTTTTTGTTAATACTCAAATGGCTGAGATAATTAATTAAGTGAATGTCATGTTGCTTGGAAACAAAGAACAAGAAGAATGTCTTAATTAATTAGTGCACTTGGTACATATGTTCAAAAGATTTCATTTTAGAAGAAGATATCTTTATCCACAGATGAAGTTTTTTCAGTAATATCTTTTGCCTTTTTGTTTTTTTTTTGAAGGATTTGGTTAGTCGGAAAAACTATTCATATCGATATGCCATATATATATATACTTTATACGCTACGGGTAGCTAAGAGGCCTCCGTGTTACGGCTCGGATTTCGAGTTTTCAAAATTCTAACAGTCGATCCGAACTGTTCATCTTGTTCTCCATATTAATATGTGCTTGGAGACCAAATTTTACATTTTTCTAAATTTTTTTACTATTTATTAAGCCACTTTGAAAACCACTGATTCAACGGTAGTTTCTGGTTTTACTGTTGGGTTAAGCCACTGTTGGATCAAGGGTTTTCAAAGTGGCTTAATAAATAGTAAGAAAAATTCAGAAAAATGTAAAATTTGGTCTCCAAGTACATATTAATATGGAGAGTAAGATGAACGGTTCGGATCGACCGTTAGGATTTTGAAAACTCGAAATCCGAGCCATAGCATGGAGGCCTCTTAGCTACCCGTAGCACCGTAGCCACATCATATATATATATAGTGGGGTTAAAATGCACCCTTCTTTTTGTGCTCGAAACGTGCACCCTCCTCTCGTTTCTTCATTTTTAAAGTTCAAATAGTTGATTTGAATCTACCAACGTGTTCTACATATTAAAATGTGCTTGGACACCAAATTTTACATTTTTTGGAAATTTTTTACTATTTTTTCAGAATTTTTTATTAAACTAAACAATAATAAAAAATTCAGCACAGTGATGATTTTCAAAAATTCTGAAAAAATAGTAAAAAATTTCCAAAAAAATGTAAAATTTGGTCTCCAAGCACATTTTAATATGTAGAACACGTTGGTAGATTCAAATCAACTATTTAAACTTTAAAAATAAAGAAACGAGGAGAGGGTGCACGTTTGGAGCACAAAAAGAAGGGTGCATTTTAACCCCACTCATATATATATATATATATATATATAGACAGGCTAATATGCTTTCGGCAGCAGTTCGGCTGAAGTGCTGCCACCCCATTTTTGATTTTTCAAAATCCAAATGGTCGATCCGAACCGTTCATCTTGTTCTCCATATTAATATCTGCTTAGAGACCAAATTTTACATTTTTTGAAATTTTTTTGCTATTTATTAAGCCACTTTGAAAATCGCTGATCCAACGGTGAACCCCTGATTTTACTGTTTGGCAGTTCACCATTGGATCGGCGATTTTCAAAGTGGCTTAATAAATAGCAAAAAAATTCCAAAAAATGTAAAATTTGGTCTCCAAGCAGATATTAATATGGAGAACAAGATGAATGGTTCGGATCGACCATTTGAATTTTGAAAAATCGAAAATGGGGTGGCAGCACTTCGGCCGAAGTGCTACCGAAAGCATATTAGCCTCTCTCTCTCTCTCTATATATATATATATAGGACGTGGCTACGGTGCTATGGGTAGCTAAGAGGCCTCCATGCTACGGCTCGGATTTTGAGTTTTCAAAATCCTAACGGTCGATCCGAACCGTTCATCTTGTTCTCCATATTAATATGTGCTTGGAGACCAAATTTCACATTTTTCTGAATTTTTTTACTATTTATTAAGCCACTTTGAAAACCCCTGATCCAACGGTGGCTTAACCCAACAGTAAAACCAGAAACTACCGTTGGATCAGCGGTTTTCAAAGTGGCTTAATAAATAGTAAAAAAATTCAGAAAAATATAAAATTTGGTCTCCAAGCACATATTAATATGGAGAACAAGATGAACGGTTCGGATCGACCGTTAGGATTTTGAAAACTCGAAAATCGAGCTGTAGCACGGAGGCCTCTTAGCTACCCATAGCATATTAGCCAAAACCTATATATATATATATATATATATATATATTTCTGGTGTTTTCATTTTGAATTATATATCTCCTTTCCAAAGTTAGAATTGTTCATAGCGCAAGAGAGTGATCTTTTTTCTTTTTCTTTTTTTACAAAAAGATAAAAACAATTTTAAAACACATCTAATTTAATTTGCGAAAATTCAACATCTAAGCTTTATGAAAGAATAAAGGGTTGACCCCCTTATTCCTTTCCTCAAAAGAAATAGAAAAACTTAAAACAATTGAGTCAGTGGAGGGGGCTTAATTTAGGAATACATTAATTATATTATTCATCTTTATATATATTATGAAGAAGTTATAGATCAAGTCACTTAACTGTTATCTAATATCTATAAAAAATCTCCTACATAGAAAAAATTATCTTAAATAATTATTATAAAAGAAGTTAGAGATCAAACCACTTAACTGTCATCTAATATCTATAAACAAATCTTCCACTGAAAAAAATCCTTATCAATTGTCCAATACAGAAACTATATATCTCCCACTTAATTACTTTTCATTATTGTTGGGTTGAAATTAATTAATTATCCTTTCTATATTGGTTAATTAATTACATGGATAAACATAAGCTGAAGCACTAATGTGAGATTGCTATTTGAAGTTTGACCTTTGCAAATTGCAAATAGAAAAGTTAGAAGTATCCTCCCAATAAATGTATCTCCATCATTACTCCCACCCCAACTTAACCTTGACGCAATATCAAGTGCTCCCACCAATTTCACAAAATTATAAAGTAGCTATCTAGTGTATGTAGCGGTCGCACACATGGTCATGCCCACCCACTCACGCTATATATTTGGTTTGATTCCTTGTTCATTTGCTACTAGCTTCCAACCCAATCTATTGCTAACCACTTGATTCTAGTTCTTTCTGGTATATGATCACTACTCATGGTAGATTCAGATTTTTTTTATCAGAGAAGTAATGAAATAGTGAATCAGATTTAAATAGTTAATTGGATACTTAATAAAAAAAAATGTTTTTACTTCTAATTTTAATTATCAATCATAATTTCAGAGAAAGACAAATAAAATTTCAGAAGAGACAAAATTGATATGCGCATATAAATCTCCATAAAAATTCAAATAAAGGGGGCATATTTGATTTTTCTGAGATAAAACTAGAAATTTTAGATTAAAGAACGGAAACACAAAGTGCATAACATGTGGCTGTGAAACATGAATCCAAGTCTAATAACAAATTAAAATTCAACTAAGTTACAAGCACACACTTAACATCCTATGAGGAGGTTGAAAAATAAAAAAAAATTCAATTAAATTTCAGTATATATATTTAAAAAAAATTAAAATCATAAACTAAGAACTTTTCAAAAGCTATAAATCCGCCCCTGATTTTTTTGTATTTTTTTTGTATTTCACATTTACCTTAATTTCTTTACAATAAGATAAAGTCTTGAAACCATTTCACTGAAATGCACCGCCCAAATTTTAATTATATATCTAACATTTTATAGAGTTAATTAATATGACACTTTGTCCTATATATGAATGAGTTAATTAATTAATTAATTAATTTTTAAATCAGTTTGCTAACAGATCGAATGAGTGGCTTCTTAGAAAAAAAAATCACAAAAGAAAAAAAAATGAAAAATGAAATTGTCTTATTTATGGCCTCTTAGTAAGCAAGCATGGGTCCAGTTGTAAACCACTTGCTCTTGTTTAGATGTGTGTTTTGGGGTGTTATGTCTCTGATCTGGTTAGGCACTAGCCACACATGGGGGTTAGGTTTCTTTCATCATGGCGAATCCATCACATGGAATGTGACATTTTTTCTTCTTCTTATTATTTTTCTTTTATTTTCTGGTTTTTTGAGATTATATTTCCGGATTATATGATGGCGGGGCATGTTCACATATTATTTAATTTTAACGGTTCTTGCTCCTTAAAGCATCTGAGGAGGCACTTTTTGTTCAAATTTTAAAAAAGAATCAAATAATTTATAAGGAAAAAATTCATAATTTGAATATGATGATGATAATTTCATGTCATATTTTTTTTTCCTATTAATTAATTCTTAAACTTTTTAATATTTATATAAACTGATGAAAATGATCAATTATGCAGTCTATGCATGACTGTTATATATTTCCATAAATAAATATCACGTTTGAATAATTATACTCACATGCGCACACTTCCTACTATTGAGATAGTAATTCAGTTTGAAATAAACAAATTGGTTGGGTGTTGACTGTTGACACCCAAATTTAACAAGATCTCATTTCATGATTTATTTAACAGTGCTACACTATGAGCTATGACCAATGGATTAATGGTGCACATGCATGTTAAAGAATATATTGATTCTTGTTCAAGAATTAATTCATGGATTACATATCCTATCAGGTAACAGAAAATATTTTGTTTAGATCAGAACCGTTCAATCAGAATCTGAACAAATATTAAAGATTTCTTGCATTTCATCTCGAATCAGATTGGTCCAGAATTTGATCGGATGGTGCGGATGGATCTAAACAAAAATATTCTGTTACCTTAGACTGTGATCTGCAAATCAGGGTGAAAACCACATTAATGAACGGAAAAGGAAAGGAGAGAGAGATTTTGTTAACATTGCAATTTTGAGGTGAAATTTTTCGTCAAAAATCGACACAGCGTTAATTAATCTTGTCTCTCCTCCACACAGTGTTTGTTCACTTTCGCTCTCTTTCTGTATCTTTTCTTCTGAAAGGTGAAGTTGTCGATCAAGTGCGGTATGATGTGAGACTTCCCTCCTATAAGTGTTTCTCACTTATCCTGTACCCCCAATTGGAGCAAATCCGTAGGTGATATGAATTCTTGAATCTTGAGCACTTACCCAATGCCAAATTAGCCTTATTTCAAGCTGGGTATTATTTCATGCAACTAGACCTAGCCCAGTAGCCCTAGGCCTAGGTATGTTGACATGCACACTATCAAATGTAACAGGCCTATAGTGGGCTCACAAATAAGTCCACTAACAAGTGCACCATTTTGGGAAACACATGCTCTAGGTCTAGGTATCAGGTATCAGGCATCACCATCAACAACAACTCTACTTTATATAAAAAGAGATATTCACTTGTTCCTTGAATAAATACATCCTATATTTTTACAACCAGAAAACAAAAGATCAACTGCATTCAATCTCTTATCAATTTTCACAATTTAATCAAATTGTAACATCATCTGCTTGCTCAGAAGTTCTTGTCTCAGCATCAGCCAAGTTCTTTGCCTTCTTGGCTTCAGCATCCCAATCCAAAGCCACCACTAACAAAATCAACACAACCACACTCGCCGCAGCACCAATGACAAAGCCCATTAACAGCCCACCAAGGCCCAATCTAATCTTAAAGCCCAGAATCACAGCCACAGGCAATGCAATCAAATAAAATCCACCAAGGCTAGCATACATGCCCAACCAAGGCCTGGCAGTGCCTCTCACAATGCCTCCACACACTGCTAAAGGAAAATTGAACACCTCAACCAATGCCATGATTAGCATCATTTTGCTAACTCCTTGTATGATTTTTTGATCACTGGTGAATAGATGTCCCCAGACGTGTCGTGCCATGACCATGGCAAAAGCACCGATAAATCCGGCCAAAGCACCGCAGCTGATTGAGACGAAAGCTGACATGCGAGCGGCTTTTGAATTGCCTGCGCCTAGATCGTTGGAAACACGAGTCGATGCGCATGTGGCGAGTGATAGCATAACCGAGAATAGGAGGTAGTCGAAGTTTAGTACAACGGCGATCACTGCCACCATCCGTCTGGCACACATAATTATTTAACAAATTCATTATTCATTGTTAATTGAATCAAATCAGAAATAGTTAATATTCCACCAAAACTTGTTGATTTTCTGTTATATAATTTATTTAATTAAAAAAATTATAATTATAAAAGATAATAATTGCATCGATCTAATCATGCATGTAGACTGCTAGTTAACAATTATATCTAATTTTATATCTGCTGATATATATTCAAAAAATCAATATATATACCTGGCATCAGGCAACCGTCCAGTAAGCAAAACAAGAATCTCATAGCACCACCACTCGAGGCAGGTCGTCAGACAGCAGGGAGCAGAAAGGCGGAGCAGGCGGAGCCAATCAGCCGTCCTCTGGTCCCACCACCCTCCAATACTCACTTTCTCGACCCAATTCTTTCTTTTCTCATTTAAATAGATGTACCCAGATAGCATGACCGCAACGCTCATGTCTGTCACGCAAATTGCCATGGCCACACCGTCTATTCCTCTCTTTCTTGAGAGAAAAATGTTAAGCGGTACATGAAGGCCAAGAGCAATGCCAGAGGTGAAAAGAGTAGGGAGTGTAACACCTTGTGAGCTCAGATAGGCTTTTAAAGGGCAGAGGAAGGAGGTTATTACCAGGTCTGGTAAAAGCCAAATTATGTACCTGCCAATTATAATTCCACAAAGTTAATTAACAAATGCCAAGAATTGAAAAAAAAAAAAAATTGTTCTTGGCAAATTAATAAGACAATTTGTTTTAACATATATAAAAATTTTGTACATACCTCTTTGCAAGTGTAGCAATTTCTTTTTGTTGTCCAAAGTGAACTAAAATTGTATCTACATTTAGCCATAGAAGGGAAATTGGAATACAAGTCACCAAGAGAAGCATAGTTGCCATGAGGAGTGTCTTGTGCAAGAGCCTATAATTCTTGGCCCCAAATGCTTGACCGCAAATCGGTTCCATGGCCCCACAAAGTCCGTTTAACACCGAGAAACCCGTAACATTTGCAAAAGTAAAACCAAGCGTCCCGGCGGCCAATTCGAGATCGCCTAACCGACCGAGAAAGGCAGTTGTTGTTGTTGTTTTCGCAAACCATGCTAGATTCATGGCCATTAGAGGTAGCGCAATTCCCCGTTGCACGTGGAGTTCTGATGTGACTGTCTTGATTGCCGACGAAATCCACGATGATCGTGACGGCAATGGTGATGATGACGATGACGGACATGATGACGGTAGTGCCGGTGCTTCTTGCAAGTGGGGATGCATGTCTAGATATGAAATATATGTTTGGTGAAATTAAGAGGGAGAGAGACGTGGTTGGCTCTTTGTATACTGTTATAGAAAGCACATATGATGCGTGAGCAAGTTAAATATGAAATCATCAAAGCTAGTGCTTTTTGTAGAGTGAGATAAATTGTGAAGTTTGTGATTTTCTTGTGGGAGAAACAGAAAGCAGGAGAGTTGTAACGGCTATAGCTTTATCTTTTGAGTCCACATAATTCCATCTCTCTTTTTCCCCAATTTTAAATCTCTGCAATTTGCAAGTCTTATGTCACACATGATAAATATTATATATTTTTTTTGTTTTCTTAATAAAGAATAAAAATGTTACTTTATAAATAAAAAATGAGTTTTAATAGAAAAATCAATAATTTGAATAAAGTTGGGATTTTTTTAGAAGGCCAAATATGATATTATGAATGTGGAGGGGGAAAGATGTAATTTCGAGGAATTTTAAAATTCATATTTAGATGCTGGGGTGCTAAAAATGTGGGGAATTAAATCAAGATATATATAAATATATCATTCTTCCAAATAATAAATTAAGGAATATTAATTGATACAGAGAACCAACCAACGCACTATGATACTATGCTGATTCCATTTTTTTTTTTCCTTTTTCAGTACCTTTTGTTCTATTTAATTTCTGAAATGATTGTAACATAAAAAGGATAGCGATCTTTTTATCAACTGTACTTTGATCGATAATGCAACTTTAAAAAATTGTATGATCGCTTTCTCTGTGAATTGAGATATTATTCTAATTTATAATCAGAGAGTGCCATATGAGAGTGAAGTCACTGGAGAAATTCCTTCCCTTATATAGAATATGAATTCAGTTCAACTCCAGTGCGAACAAGCTGGAGATCTCCATTTCTCTACCATGTCAGTATTTGTTTTTACATACTATCAGTTATTAGTACCAGTTAAAATAAATAGGTGGATTTGATAATTTTTGTAATGTTTTCCAAATTAAATAAAAAAAAAAGTTATAGATATTTCTTGGACTTGTTACTTTTCATATAATTGTTTTCCTTTAATACATAGTATAATTATTTATAATGTATAATTTAAAATAAAAGTTATTGTATACAATAGTCATTATTGTCAAATAAATCCATTATTAACAGAGTGAATCCTCGTCTTATGTAAAATATTAATATTTATATCTAGAGCTAGAATTTATTGACAAACAAAATTACTTTTACCATCTTTTTTTCATTCAAATAAATTCAATTCTTAAGTTGAATCATAATGATATTAAACTGAATCCTTCTCCATTGAACTTTTTGGTTTTTTAATCCTTTGCTATTATACCTATTTAAATAAGTTGAATCATAAAATTATTAAATTGAATGACAATGCTATTAGTTTGAAGGGGGAATTTCACGTATACCCCTCAAAAATTTCAAAATTACGTATTCCCCATCTAAATATTAAAATTACATATTTCTCCCTCTAAATTTCAAAATTCACATATTTACTCATTTTATTATTTTTTATATTAAAACACATTCTAAATTTATAAAAGATATATTTTACTTTTTTTATTAAAATGTATAAAACGTCCATTTAACTTCAATTTGAATTATAAAAATAGTAATGATAGTAATAACAATGTAACCGTTAAGGGCATGAACTATCACATTTTTTTTAACTTGGCCTTCTAATTATATCGTTGTCAAATAAATGAAGGTTTTGTAATCCGTTTGGATTCCACCATTAGAGTATATTTTCTTTTTGGCGAAGCAATCCATTATCCATCTGATTAATTTCTCCACTAATTAATGTTATGTATTTATGTCACAAGTGGCCAATGATAAAGCTCCTCAATTTAATCAATAAAAATGACATAAAGCCTAATCAAGCACCTGGTTTTTGACTTATTTCCATACCCAATTAATTGCTAGCAGACAGCTCTTCTTTTGCTTTTGAAAATCATTAATTAGTGTACTTAAATCATAGTAACATACTTCGCAATATATTCGCAAATTATTTGCTTTTATTCGTTCCTTTTTTTTTTACGTTTCCAAGTTGAACATCGAATAAAACACAAAAAAACGTATAATACGTTTTATTCTCAAATAAAATGAGAATTATGAATTATTCGCAAAAAAAATTGTTAAAAAAATATTTTGGGTTTTTTTTTGGATTTTTTTGGGGTTTTTTTTTTTTGCTTCCTTGTGGTACTGAATTATTCCCGAATTACATCCGAATTATTCCTGAATCACAATTGTTTTACCCTGCCGAACAAAATCCGAACTATTCATTTGTCACTATGCTTAAAATTGCATAATTATGCTAGAGGTGTTACTGACCCGTTACATTAATAGACCCACTGCTTTTGGGGATAATTGATAAAGAAAACTTTTTATTCTTTTCCACCTTTAATTAATTTTAAAAAAATGACAATGGAAGGTGATGTACATTCCTTTGACAATAGTATCTGGACTAAATTAAGAATGAGGAGGGTTCAAATGCCTCCATTTTTTGTGTCTTCATCATGCCTCTATTTTTAAAAACTTAAATAATTCAAAATTTAAAACTTAAACGTCAAAATAAAACCGTTAGATGTAATTTATGTTATTTTCTCTATGTTCTCATAAAAAATTATCACATTTTGATTTTGCTTTTATATGAATCAATAAGTTGAAAAATTAACGTCTAGAAATTATTCATATTTGTATACATTTTTACAAGCTCAAGATGACAATCAAAACAAAGTTGAAATGCCATTATTTTTTACATGTGTATAGATAAAATAATATAGTTCATATCTAATGGTTTTATTTTGAATTTTAAGATTTAAATTTTGAGTTATTAAAGTTTTTAAAAATAAAAGCACGATAAAAACACAAAAAATAAAAGCATTTGAACCCTCCTCATTAAGAATATACTTGTAAAAGAGAATTTCCACAGATTAAATACGAGTGGCGAGTGCTCTTTTGTTGGAGCCAACTATACTTGCCACTGCAATGCTCTATTGGCATTGATTGGTCCATAGAGGCAGCTCATCTAACGCTCCTAATTTGATCAGACGGTCCGCATTTCTTTCACAGTACAAAGCGAAGCTGTTTATCCATGAGAAAAGATTTGAACAGAACAAAGTTGGGCTTTTGATGGTCAGTTAACAGTTTTGGGCCTAATTATTTTGTGAAGCTATACTTCTTACTTTTAAGAACATTTTTACGAAGAGAGAGTTTTTTATTTTGTTTACTAAAGCCAGTAGGCAAAAGAGAGAATTGTTAGTTTACATTGAAACATTCTAAATTGACTATTTTTTATTAAATACTTAATTTTTTATTTCTCATTTTAAATTGAATAATTATTGTCATTGTTGTACTCTAAAAATTGGCTATTGAATTCAGTATGATAACAATCTTGGGACATGTTAATATATGTGGAAAATGCGAAAGTCATGCATAGGCTTTTCAAGATAAATTGGGTATGGCATATTAAAGTTCATGGTAATATTCTATGTGCAAAACCATGAATTTTGATATATAATATGGTCAAAATCACGGAGGAATTGAGAAATGGAGAATGAGTCTATATATATAGGTTTTGAGGCAGAGAGGCGGTGATGTGATATATAATTTTAACGCAGAGATGCGATTTCTTGTGGTCCACGTAAGGCAGAGAGACATGTATATATTGCATCACCAAATCTCTTGTGGTCCACATAACCCTAGAGGCGATTTCTTCGCGTAAACTCTAATCGTCGCCTACAGGTCTCTCTCTCTCTCTCTCGCTCTATCTCGCTCTCTCTCTCTCGTTAAAGCCAAAATGCTTCATTTTATGGAGAATTTCAATTCTACCATGGCTGCAGTATGTCGATGCGGCTCCAAAGATTGAGATCCGCACTATGTCGATGCGGCTCCAGACAGAAGTCCGCACCGGTGTTCTGCCACATCCCATGAAATATATAAAAAAATTGCGGTAAAAAATGGACCTTTGACTAGAGCATCCGCCAATCAAACAAAATTTTGATTGAAAAGTTGATTTTTTCTTGAAACAAAAAAAGAAAAAGAAAAAGTAGGGGCCGCAAAACATCGGCGCAAATCTCTATCTAAGGTCGCATTGGCAAAATACAAATTTCAGTACTTGAGATCACCGCCGTGATAGAAATCAAATTTTCCAGAAAAGAGAATTTTTTTTTGTGGCTAATAATTATAAAATTGTAGTATAAATAATATAAGAGAAGGGTTAAAATGCATCCTTCTTTTGTACTCCTAACGTGTATTCTCCTCTCATATTTTTATTTTCAAAATTAAAATAGTGGATTTGAATCTTCCAACGTGTTTTTTATATTAAAATATGCTTGGAGACCAAATTTTACATTTTTTGGAAATTTTTTACTATTTTTTTATAATTTTTGATTAATCTAAACAATAATAAAAAATTCAGCAAAGTGATGATTTTAAAAAATTCTGAAAATGTAGTAAAATTTTTTCAAAAAATATAAAATTTGGTCACCAAACACATTTTAGTATGAAGAACATGTTGGAAGGTTAAAATCCACTATTTGAACTTTGAAAATAAAAATATAAAAGAAGAGTGCACGTTAAAAGCACAAAAGAGATGATGCATTTTAACCCTCCTCATAATATAAATATTATTCGTTATATGGAAAATAACAGTCCAACCAGTTGATCTATTCGGACCAGTAAACCAGTGATCCGAGATTTCACATAGTTGATATCCAGTCCGATTGTGTGAGCTGTGTCCATACAATAATTTATTACGGAAATATATAATTACCTAAAATTATATATCACCGCCTCAGAGCCTCAAACCTATATAGACTCATTCTCCACGGTCGACGTAATTTCTTCGCGTAAACTGTAATCGTCGCCGCCTACAGGTTTCTCTCTCGTTAAAGCTCTTGCTTGCGTGATGAGGATTGTTGATTCACGGTGATAATCATCGGTTTCTCCATTTAGCTTCCTCTAGCAGATTAACCACAGTTTTATTTAATTTGTTGTACCAAATCAATTTAGAAGATTGAGAAATTTTCATAAACAAATGTAATTTGTTTTTAAGTACCTTTTTTATCTGGTGCTTGTTGAAATTAGGCGGTCAATTTGTATATATTATGTTGTTTATTTTTTTCATAAATGAAAAATTTGTACAGTTAACTTAGAAGCACGAAACAGTACCCTTAATTGCTGTATGTAATTGTAAGCCACACGTGATGAATCCATCTCTTTCGTTTAATTGCAAAATTAATGTTAGACTTTGTTGCCATGATAAATCCATCTCAGAATTGCAAAAATGGTGAAATGTCAGACCGATTGGAATAGTTATTACGAGTCTGACGAGTCTGACGAGTTAGACTTAGAAGAGTTAGAAGAGGCTGCTTTGAGCTGGCCCGCCATGGAGATATTTGCACTTAAGTTTAATTTTGGTAAAAGGAAGCAAGGATATATTTCGGGTAAGATAGAAATCAAAGACGAATATCCTGGTTGTGGTTGGCACACGCTCTTTAGCACACTGACTCACGACTTCCTGCTAATCAATACAGGGGTACAAATTTATGCTTTATATATTTTATTTTACTCACACAACTGCAGTCACATAATGAATGATATATGTATATATATATGGAACTAAAAATTACAAGTTCCATAGAATTTTGATTGCATTATCTAAGATATTAAGCACCTCTTTCATTTGAACCGACAGAAATTTACACAACTCAATCTCAGTGGAAATAAGGGACTACCTATAAGTTCAATGACTTCTGTTAAGATGAAGTTGGATCTGGTTGACAAATCCTCTGGAATCTTGGACTTTGGTTGGAAATTTGGTTTTCGTGGAGTAGAGATCATAGAAGGTGGTGAGGAGGAGGAGGAGGAGGAAAAAGAAGAAAAAAGAAAAGAAGATGATGATGATGATATAAAGATGAGTGCCGCTGAATTAGCACGAGCACACCAGATATGTGGTCTTTGGAACAACCGGGGTTTTCCCAATCGTTTTTCCCGTGGTTACAGTGAAAAGCTGTTGTGCAAGAAGGTCACCTGCCCATGTTTCTCTTTAGAGGTCATGTATGCAGTGTATGAGGAAGCGATAGCAGCCAGCGTGGATGTCAGGTTTGTCAAGTGGAACACTAGTGATTTCACTAGGAGTTCCATGTCAAATGGGATGCATGTTTATGGGCAAGTGACAGCTCGCAACACTTCACTCTCTCATCCGGATGCTACCACCACTCTCTTTGGCAAGGAGATTGGCGAGCTTTTCCATGTTAAGCGTGGCGATCTCATTCCCTTCTTAAAAACTTATGTGGTTTTATCCCGTAAATCATCTCTTATACTCGATATAAATCTCACTCATGTGCTCCCCAACTCAGGAGATCACGAGCTCCCTCCATCAGAACTGTTTGTCAAGACAACTCTGCAGATCACCAATCAGAATTCTAAGAACCGCGTTGTTGTCAAAGACTCGGGCCCTGCAAAACTATTTGTTGATGTCACTTGGCATCGTTTAATTGGGAATGGAATGTTCTAATAACATGACTTTAGAAGCTGTAATGCCGCAGTACGGGGCTTGAGTAGAATTAATGTCTAGCATGTCATAGTGCCGTGTTTGTTTTTAGTTGATGCTGTGTTTAATTTGGTGGTGGAGACTGGTATGCAGTGGTGTCATAGCTAGAGAATTGTGTATGTTTTCTTTTGTAGTATAGGTAACTTCTTGGTGCTGTTCTTCTTTGCTTGGAATTGCAAAATTAAGAGTTTTAAGTTTTGTCTTATTTTATCATTTCTTCTTTGGTTCGCTTTTTGCTTTTAAATCAAGCTGGATTTGTGATTTCTCTACTTATGTGTTTGCTTACAACTAATGTAGTGATTTTGGATCCTGATATTGAATTATATGGTTGGTAGGTAAAACTTGTGAAAAACAAAATTGGCCTAATTTTCCACTATGCTACTTTCCCTCTTTCATTACCCTGAATTTTAATGCAAATATGCTTGCAGTACATGTATCCGTTTGTTCATTGGTATAAGCACATATGCTTGCAGTACTTAATTAGTAAGCAACAACATATGAAATAAATCAAATTTTGAGTTTAAATCCGGATCTGATCAGAATCCAGACCAATCGTGTCCGAGGTGAAATGTACATAATTCTTTAATATTTATGTTGAAGTTGATCCGACAGTCTAAATCTAAAATCAAAAGTAATATTGATAATTAAATACTAAATTATTTGTTGTTTAACATATACATAACTTTTTAATTAAATTATCAAACAATTAGAGACCTTGAGTGTAATTTATAATATGACAATAATCATGAATGTCAGATTTTTGAAAAAATATTTAAATTACTTAATTAGCTAGTGAACCACAAAAATATGAACTAAGTCTTATTATTTTTATAGAAATAATACATTTATTGAATAAATTATACTTATAACATTATTTTAGGTTTAATCAAAAGTATCAAGATAACTTATTATCAAGTGAATGCTTCAGTTTAAACAACATGCAAATGTTGGTAAGGTTTTTTTTTTTTTTATTATTGTAGAGACATCAAATACAATCTTCCAACAAAGAAACTCCTTTTGTACAGCAATTTGTTACTTTATTTAAGATGTTCATACAACTAAACTCTTTTCTGAAACTTATTTTATATATAAATAGAAACCTAAAATAAAACATGCAAGTTTTTCAAGTTAGAAACATTGTATATGCTAATAAATCTTCTCTCAAAGCAATCTCCCTCAGCTTCTGCATTGCACAGCACTCTATCTGTCTTATCCTTTCCTTTGTCAAACCAAACATACTGCCAATCTCACTGACAGATTTTCTCTCTCTACCAAAGATACCAAAACGATGTAGTATTACAGTTCTCTCTCTAGGTTTTAGAATATTAAGGCACTCTATGTACATGCTGTCTCATCAGCAGCTTGTATACGGCAATATCGGGTTGCTCTATAGTCGGGTCGATCAGCAGTTATCTCCTGTACAAAATAAATGATTTTTGAAACTTTCATACTAATTTGCTCACAGTAAAACAGTCAGAATTTCATGTATACTCCTCGAAAATTTTAAAATTACGTATTCCCCCCTTTAAAATTCATAATATCATATTTATCTTTTTAAATATCAAAAACTCACAAATTTACCCAATTTATTGACCTTTCTATCATAACTTATTTTAATATATACTTAACCTGCTTAAGAGAAACATTTACTTTTCTAATTCTCAATTTTGAAAGAAAGTGGTTCATTTTCTTACTTGTGACGAACAAACAAGCATATGCCTAAATGCCACTATGCATGTGTCACAAGTAGATAAATGAATCATTTGTCCTCGGAAACCGATCAGTTAGAAGACATGACATTTTTCTTATACAAACTACATATTTTTTATTTTTTAATAGAAGGCAAAATGGGTACTTTATAAATTTAAAATGAGTTTTAATAGAAAAGTCAATAAATTGGATAAATTTGTGAAATTTAGAAGAGTAAGTATGATATTATGAGTTTTAGAGGGAAAAATATGTAATTTTGAAGTTTTTGAGGGGTATACATGAAATCCCTGTTGGAATTAATTTCAATTAATTACAACATATGTGGGCTTATATGTAATATAAATATATATTGAATAATAGACTGTCATAATTAGACCCGTTATGAAGTGATCAAATCAAGTATTTATTTATCGGATTCAATATGTGTCATGAGAAGTGGGGCCTTTAATGTGTAGAATGCGTATTAATAACTTTATGATTTAGTGATGGTTTAAATTATATAAAGTTTGGTAATAATACAATTATGCTATTGATCCCTGGGGAACACAATCAAATATGGCAATGTTTCGTAAATAAAGAAATACCCAATAAGGCAAGTTCTGAATTCAGACCCGCTACAGATCGGATAAGAAAAACAAGATTAATTAATAAATCAATTAATTAATTATTGATTAATTGATTGATAAGGCGCCTAATCAGAAAGAGGCGCATATGGGTCTGAATGCTCTTTGATAATTAATTGCAAAGGGTGTATGCATGAATATATATACATGAATCTATACATGAATCTGTACCCCTTTTAATTAACTACGGCTCTCTCTCTACTCTCTCTCTACAGTAAAATAGAGAGAACATAGATTGATATAGAATGATTAAGAAGAAGAGTTTAAGTTTAGAACTTGAATCGGGAATCGGGTATCGGGTATCTCTCCTTGTGTGAAAGAGAACGTTGCTGCTACCGCCTCTCTCGCTCTCTCCATCGGACTTGAGAATGATTACTTGGAATTCTAAGGGCTTCCGGTGATCAACGGTGATTGTGCATCTCTGGAAGATCATGACTATGAATCAAGATAACTTTAAATTTCATATTAGGGTTTACTAGAGAATCATGACAATTTAGGGTTTATATATGCAATACAATTCTGCATAGAATAAAACCAACAATCCCCCCTATTTGTTATTCTTTGCTTAACTACAAACAGAGAGATAATGATATTGCAGCAGTCATGTCAGGTACCAAAGGTGGTTAGAAATGCTTTGAGTCGGTTGGATTTATGATTTAGTTTTTTCACAACCTGTCTTGTTAAAGCCTTACTTATTTCACTTTTGTTGTAGACTTTTTGTGTTTTAACACAAATTCTTAGCATAAAACTTCTATTTTTAAACTCCTAGAGATATTTAAGTGGTTTTGGTCATTTTAAAACTCAAGGTGTAGAAGTTTGAAATTTTCATTTTCAATTGGAGCTTTCATGAAATAAACTGTCTGAGCTATACGTAATACAATAGCCTCACTCAAATCATAGTAATCTAAATGAAAAAAGAAGAAGATAAATTAGTGAACCTGAACAAGCTAGGTCTTCTATGCCGATACCATTCCCGAGATGTTGTTTAGCAATATGGAAAACACAAGTCGGAAGTTGGTATGAACTATCTTCTCTAAGCTACACTTTCCTACTACAACACACGAATCAATATCCCGAGCGCTCATGCCAACAGTCCGGGCCAACTCAATTGGTGTCGGTTCACGGTTAAAATGAGACTTGAACCTTTCTTTCGCTTCCTCCAACCTGATTAGATTCTGTTCTACTTCATTATTACGCAGTAGATCCCGTAGTAGTGCATGCTATCGAAAATGTGATATTTCTAATACTATAGGGGTTGCTTTGACAATACTTGTATGTTAGTAATTACTTCTTTCTCTTCCTCTCTTGTGAGAAACTTCCTATACTCAAAGCCCCAAGAAAAAAAACGAAGCGGGTCACTTGAATCCATGGATTTCTCAATCTTCTTGCTCAATTAAGAACACGCAATGCTAGAACTGGAAATCTTATCATATTTTGGTATTTTTGTGACTTTGCGCTTCTTCAGGCGTCTCTCCATCAGCCAATTAGACCTCACAACTGTCACCTCAGTACTAATTGTTTCCTTGCATGATTCTATGTTTCTTTTGTCCCCACTGTGCTACATGGAAATAGGTCAAATTGTAAGAATGACAGCACTTGTGTTTATTGTTTGGAAAGTTCATCAATTTTACCATTTGGGTACCCTCCAAATTTTTGTTTTTGGTATAAAGGCCCCTCATAATCTGTGTTGAGCAATGCGGTTTGTACCCTCCACACTAGTATACTCTAATTTGGACATTTCGTTCTTTATTTTCACTTTTTTTTTAACTATAAATGCTCTTTTGGAGAAGAATCTTGCTTTGTTGTAGTTCGTTAATTATTGACGGAATTAATGCTTCAATACGAAAGCTTTGGACAAACCATTTATACATAAAAAAAAGAGGTATCTTTACAGCAGAAAGTGAAATGTTTACTATACATACAGGAAATTGACCTTGTTAAAAAAAAGAAATAAATTTTTTTTTTCAACCAAAATATTTTGAAGAAAACAGTAATGCATGGCATTGCCTAATCAAATTCCAGCACAAACTGATCATGAAAGTATTATCTGATTTTCCTAAAGTAACAAACACAGAAAATGCTAAACATGAAACCCAATTTTTTTATATTTAATACAAGTTTAAATTAATAATATAATTAATATAATAAATAATAATATATATATAATAAACGTACCGTATTCTTGATTTTTGAAAATTGATGTATCGCGTGCGAGGTTTTAAAACTTTCTTCCATCCGAAGATTGGGTCTGTTATAATTTGCGGCTTAACTATACTTACTGTTCTAGCTATCATTTCTGATCAACAAATTTGTTTTTTTATGGTTAATATTAGCACGAAATAAAAGGTTTATTTACAAAAACCTTATCCCTCTGTGACGGGTAAATATTTTAACGGAGTAGTTTTAACTTCATGCAGCACAAAGACTATAGAGTCAATATTACCCGAAAATTTTATTCTACCATTTCTGAAAGAAAAAAAAAGAATGCTCCATTTTCTGGGGAATTTCAATTCTACTACGGCCGAAGTATGCCGATGCGGCTCCAAAGACTAGGGTCCACACTATGCCAAATTATGTCCCTGCCAATTATAATTCCAAAAAGTTAATTAACAAATGCCAACAAGTGCAAAAAAAAAATTGTTCTTGGCAAATTAATATAGACAATTTGTTTTAACATATATTAAAATTTTGTACATACCTCTTTGCAAGTGTAGCAATTTCCTTTTGTTGTCCAAAGTGAACTAAAATTGTATTTGCATTAAGCCATAGAAGTATCTACATTAAGGCCCTGTTCGGCAGATTACTGTTCACCGTGGGAATAAGAAATTCACTCAGAGCTAAGTTATTTTTCCCACAATGAACAGTAAAAATTAGTTCAAAATTTTTGATTCCCATTCCTTAGCTTGCTACCGAACAGGGCCTAAGGCAGTTGTTGTTGTTGTTTTCGCAAACCATGCAAATCAAAGGGTTTGAATCAGTCATTTGGATTTTCAAAATAAAAATATGGCGGCGTGGAGCACCAACTCATTTTACTACATGGAATAGCGTAGTCCATCCCTATATATATATAAGGAGGGATCAAGTTGCAACAATTTTTGAGTTACAACAAGTTACAACAAGCATTTTTTAAATTTTCAAAGTCCAAATTGTCGATCCAAACCGTTAGATGTGATCTCTACAATAAAATGTGCTTGGAGACCAAATTTTACATTTTTTGGAATTTTTTTACTATTTATTAAGATGGGTACAAAATTCAATGGTATGAATTTGACTAGTTTTTGTACCCATCTTAATAAATAGTAAAAAAATTTCAAAAAATGTAAAATTTGGTCTCCAAGCATATTTTATTGTAGAGATCACATTTAACGGTTTGGATTGACGATTTGGACTTTGAAAATGTAGAAAATGCTTGTTGTAACTTGTTGTAACTCAAAAAGTGTTGTAATATATATATCATAAGTGGCCAATGATAAAGCTCCTCAATTTAATAAAAAATGACATAAAGCCTAATCAAGCACCTGGTTTTTGACTTATTTCCATACCCAACTAATTGCTAGCAGACAGTTCTTCTTTTGCTTTTGAAAATAATTAATTAGTGTACTTAAATCATAGTAACATAGTTCGCAATATATTTGCAAATTATTTGCTTTTATTCGTTCTTTTTTTTTACGTTTCCAAGTCGAACATCGAATAAAACACACAAAAAAGGAGAATTAAAATGCACCCTCTCTTTTGTGCTCCTAACGTGCACCCTCTCCTTGTATATTTTGAAAGTTCAAATAGTCGATTCAAACATTCCAACGTGTTCTTCATATTAAAATGTGCTAGGAGACCAAATTTTACATTTTTTGGAAATTATTTACTATTTTTTTAGAATTTTTTAAAATCATCACTTTGCTGAATTTTTTATTATTGTTTATTTAATCAAAAATTCTGAAAAAATAGTAAAAAAATTTCAAAAAATGTAAAATTTGGTCTCCAAGCACATTTTAATATGAAGAACATGTTGGAAGGTTCGAATCGATTATTTGAACTTTGAAAATGAAAATACGAGAGAAGGATGCACATTAGGAACACAAAAAGAGGGTGCATTTTAACCCTCCTAAAAAAAAACATATAATACGTTTTATTCGCAAATAAAAAACGAATTACGAATTATTCGCAAAAAAAATGTGTTAAAAAAATATTTTGGGGTTTTTTTCGGGTATTTTTGTTTTTTGCTTCCTTGTGGTACCGAATTATTCCTGAATCACAATTGTTTTACCCCGCCGAACAAAATCTGAACTATTCATTTGTCACTATACTTAAAAGTTACATAATTATGCTAGAGGTGTTACTGACCCGTTACATTAATAAACCCACTGATTTTGGGATAATTGATAAAGCAAACTTTTTTCATTTTCCACCTTTAATTAATTTTAAAAAAATGACAATGGAAGCTGATGTACATTCCTTTGAGAATAGTATCTGGACTAAATTAAGAATATACTTGCAAAAGAGAATTTCCACAAATTAAATACGAGTGGCGAGTGCTCTCTTTTATCGGAGCCAACTATACTTGCCACTGCAATCCTCTATTGGCATTGATTGGTCCATAGAGGCAGCTCATCTAACGCTCCGAATTTGATCAGACGGTCCGCATTTGTTTCACTGTACAAAGCGCAGCTGTTTATCAAAGTTGGGCTTTGATGGTGAATATAGTTAGGCCCAAGTATGTTAAAATTGAAAACGAAAGCCCATGTAACAGTTTTGGGCCTAATTATTTTGTGAAGCTATACTTTTTACTTTCAAGAACATTTTTACGAAGAGAAGTTTTTTTATTTTGTTTACTAAAGCCAGTAGGCAGAAGAGAGAATTGTTAGTTTACATTGAAACATTGTAAATTGTCTATTTTTTTTATCTCATTTTAAATTGAATAATTATTGTCATTGTTGTACCATAAAAAGTTGCTATTGAATTCAATATGAGAAATAGCAATCTTGGGACATGTTAATATACTTGGAAAATGCCAAAGTCATGCAGTCTCTTCAAGATAAATTGGGTATGGCATATAACCATGAATTTTGATATAAAATATGGTCAAAAATCATGAAGGAATTAATTTCCTATGAATTAAACAAAACATGGACAACATTCTGGGTGTAAGTCATGGTGCTACTTAGCAAATATCACCCCAAACAATCCCTGGGTACAACTTGGAGATCTTAAATAGATCCTTGAAAAGGTGGACCCCACATGTAAGTATCTCAGTACTATTTTTGCTGAACCCCTAAGATAAATGGACATTGTTCATTCGAAATTAACTTGGTGCACTAAGTAAACAGCCTAATGGTCTATCATGCACCGAGACCCAACAAATTACAGCGGTGGATGGGAGCCTCTCGGATGTGGCTGATGTCTCAGAATCAAACGGTCGAAAGGAAACTCGTGGAGGGGTTCCCAACATGGATCAAGTCGAAAGAGAGGAAGCTGTTACAGACCACGTTGCAAGATCTGAATAATTATTGTACAGTACATTGAATATCATATATATATATATATTTTTTAACTTCAAGCTAAATAAAAGCGAATTATTATGTCTCAAACCTGATTAACTAGTCAAACTTATCACTTGTATTCCACGCTCATTTTATTTGGCTAATCAAGTGGATTGGGAACTGTTTTTGACTTTTGATATTTTTTTTATTGACTGATATATAATTAACTAGGCTTGGAGGCGGGTGTTAAAATATATAGCGGTATATATTTATAGGAGAACAAATCAATGCATAATTAGGCATGAATTCTTTTACATAGTATTTAATTAAGGAAAAATATTGTGCACAATTTATTCCTACTAATCAATCCAATCTGTATGAGATATTCTATATATACTCTTCGCCATAAAAGTCAATAAATATAGTAAATAATATTAAATTAGACATACAATTTGTCAGCCAAATCAATCCTTGCCATCTAGAAAGTGGCAGAAAATGATTTTTTTTTTTTTGTCAAATAAATCCTCTTGACCACCGTTCTAATTTTTTTAGCAGAAAATAATTTTTTTTGTCTTGTAGTTAATAAATATTTTTAAAAAAAATAGAGTCGCAGATTGTCTGTGCGGATCTCAATATCGTGAATTGGTTCTACGACCTCAAGTAAAAATCCAAATCTCATTTTAGAGCTGTTTTGATTTATTTTTAGTATTTAAATTTTTTTCGGGAATTTAAACTCAGCGCCTCTAGTGATTACATGATAAGTGATTTTGGTCTTTTTTTTTCTTTCTTTTCGGTTACAGATTTTGGTCTTTAAGAATGGTGAAATGTCAGACTGATTGGAATAATTATATATCATTTATCTTTCAAGCTATCATTATATGTTATTAATATTCTAATTAAAATTAATTTTTGGTTTTCTCCAACATTTTATTCATCTTGTGAAACTTCCTATAATTTAATAAAGGTTTTTAAGGAAAGAAATTCTTAAAAAGCAAATTAGGTTTTGTTCAAAAAAATAAAATGGTATATATAATGACAGAAATTGCAAATAGCGTGATTCAACAATATTTTTATATGAAAGATATTATGAAATGAGCATTTTATGTATGAGTTGGCAATATTTTTTGTATGAACCTTTAATATAATGAGCATGAGAAATATTATGTTTGAGCCAACATAAATTGTAATGAGCATTTTATACACGAACCAACAATATTTGTTTGCATTTTATACACGATATATATAAATATATCATTCTTCTAAAGAATAAATTAAGGAATATTAATTGATACAGAGAACCAACCAACGCACTATGATATTCCTTTTTTTTTTTTTCCTTTTTCAGTAATTTTTGTTCTATTTAATTTCTGAAATGATTGTAACATAAAAAGGATAGCGAGCTTTTTATGTACTGTACTTTGATCGATAATGCAACTTTAAAAAATTGTATGATCGCTTTCTCTGTGAATTGAGATATTATTCTAATTTATAATCCCAGAGTGCCATATGAGAGTGAAATCACCGGAGAAATGCTTTCCCTTGTATAAAATACGAATTCAGTTCTACTCCAGTGCAAACAAACTGGAGATCTCCATTTAGGTATCATGCCAATATTTGTTTTTACATACTATCGATTATTAGTACCAGTTAAAAACTTAAAATAAATAGGTGGATTTCATAATTTTTGTAATGTTTTCCAAATTAAATCAAAATATTTTTAAAAAAGAGTTATAGATCTATTTTGGACTTGTTACTTTTCATATTATTTTTTAGGAGCCTGATAATTGTATCTCAAATAAATCCCCCAGCGCGTTCCTCAAGTATTTAATGTATAACTTCTAATTTTAGTGTCCATATTCGATATTTTAAAGTTTTGTTTCAAACATTTTAAAGTCCTACTCGAAAGCATTTAAACCTCTATCTGCAAGCAACTAAATTCTAAATCTGTGTAGTAAGTATAACTTCTTGAGAATCACAGGGATTCTGCAATTACCAATCCACTCAGTTATTTCTCTTTATACACAAAATCTCAAAAAAAAATTGATGAATGGGTAGATTGGAGATTGCAGGGTTCATGCAGCATTTAAACCTCCACCACCGCCAACATCATTAGCAGGTAAATAATAGTGTTTTTCAGATTGTACTTTCAACTATGAATTTTCGTTGTTTCCATAAATAAAAAAAGGGAAACATTTCATTAAAGTAATTAATAATCCTCGAAAAATTATGTTATGTACTTTTGTCCTTAACTGAACAGAGTGGAAATACTATGAGCACCTTCCTTTTTGAGTTAATTCTCTGACTCAGATGATATAGCATTTAAAATTTGCTTGCAATTTTTTGAACAATTTAGTCAAATATTCAACATACAGGATCAAAATCCAATTCAACTGTCACAATTGTGGTCTCCATAGTTGTTGTTTCTGTTGTTTCCGGTCTAGCTGCGTTTGGATTCTGCTTCTGGAGGAGAAAGCGCTCATTAGACAAAGATACAAGCAATTTGTCAATTCTGTTTAGTATTTTACATGCCTAAAAGATTATAAAGTAATTTACTAATTTTCTTTTTCATTAGTATAATACAACGCGAGTGTCTTCTTTCTGAACAGATGAAGATGATGACGACACGATGTATATACAAGAAAATATAGAAACAGAACAGGAATATATCCTAAATCCAAATGCAGAATATGAAGTGTTTAACTTTACTGCACTTAAAGCTGTCACAGATAATTTCTCTGACATGAATGTAAAGGAGGCTTTGGTCCGGTTTATAAGGTACAGTCACTTCTACCTGGTAATTTTCCTTATCCAAACCTTCAACAGAAAATTTCCTTATCATCAAATACAAGAAAATTTTCTTATCATAAAATACAAAATAACATATATAAAGGAACTATTTTTTTTATAAAGGGCACTCTTCCTGACGGACGAGAAATAGCTATGAAAAGACTTTCGGGAACTTCGGTCCAAGGAATAACAGAGTTTAAGAATGAAGTGGATTTTCTCGCAAAACTCAAGCACAAGAACCTGGTACAGTTGCTTGGATGTTGCATAAAAAATCGAGAGAAATTGCTCTGCTATGAATGCTTGCCTAACGGAAGTCTTGACAAGATTCTTTTTAGTATAAAGTCCTTTGATAAAATATATAACATACTAATTCAAAGTAAAATTTTCTCATAAATAAGCATTACTGATAAGGTTATTGATATTTCCCTGATGCAGCAAAGGATACTTCCATACGAGTTAACCTTGACTGGAAAATGCGACACAAAATAATTGAAGGAATTACTCGTGGTTTAAATTACCTCCATGTGGAATCTCGGTTGAAAGTTATACACAGAGATCTAAAAGTTATCGACATATTGCTTGACAAGGATATGAACCCGAAAATTTCTGATTTTGGGCTTGCAAGGTTTTTCGAGGAAGATCAAACCCATAAAGATACAAATATCATTGCCGGAACATTGTAAGGTTCATTATACAACAACTCTTTACTTACCATGATCTAACACTTCTCAGATATATTATTGCGCAGTTCAAGTCCAGTATAACAGTAATGGGTACAATACCGTTTCATATCAAGCATGTAGTAGTATGTAGCAGCTGCAATTTCAGTTGAGAGCTGTTTGACACCCAACGTTCTTTCAAATTTCATTCAATATGCTTAATGTTCCTTTAGGTGCTCAAATTGGGTTTAATTTATGCCTATTGACTCAGATTCCTTTCCCTTTAGGTACTGAAATTGGGTTTAATTTATGTTCCTTCCTTCCTTCCTTCCTTCCTCCTTCCTTTCCTTCCTTCCTTCCTTCCTTCCTTCCTTCCTTCCTCCTTCCTTTCCTTCCTTCCTTCCTTCCTTCCTTCCTTCCTCCTTCCTTTCCTTCCTTCCTTCCTTCCTTTCTTTATTTCTTTCTTTCTTTCTATCTTTCTTTCTTTCTTTCTTTTGTAGTTGTTCAATTTGCCAATTTGGGCGTAACTTACCCATTGAAATCAGTTGAGGAAATAGCTCAGGTTTAATAAATTGAACAACATGTATATTTAAACCTATTATGGAGAAACTACCAAAATGTGATATCACATCATACAAGCATCAATTTGGAATGGGAATGCATACCAGGTGAAACTTGCATAAATATGATTCCAATTTAGCTTTACAGATTAATTTGACTTCCTTTAATTTGTAGTGGATATATGGCACCTGAGTACATTTTGTACGGAAATTTCTCTACTAAATCAGATGTGTATGGCTTTGGAGTTCTTCTTCTTGAGATTCTGACAGGCCAGAAGAATAGCGCCTTTGTTGGCTCGAATCACGCTTCAAATCTCATTAATCATGAAAGTAACGTGAACTTCTTGAGATTTAGGTCCAGAAGCCTGTTGTTGTCAGAATTTCCTTTAAGAAATTTTCGTCTATGCTGCCGTTTCTGCCATCACTGTTCCTTTCAATTGATGATCTTAATTATTACCATGAACAACAATTATGCCATTATAAGAAAGTTTAATTGAAATTCCAACGACAAAATAAAATAAAAAAATTTAAGCACTGTTTGAATGTAGCTGTCGTGAATAGCCTTGAAGAATTACATAAGCATACACTATTTGTCTATTTACGCAGGGCAAGCCTTTTAACAAAAAGAAGGCTACATTATTAGTTGCATAACATTTTGAACATAATTAAGTCAGAAGGATAGTTGTTGATTTCTATTCTTTGCCGTACTTACATTAATTACTAGCTTGTGATTTGCTCAATCCTTAATTACCCTAATTAATCTGACATGCAATAAAATTTTACAATTTGCTTCTTGATTTCTTTACAATATGTTATTTTTAGTAAATAGTAGGTAACATATTATTTAAGTTGAGACCTATAAAACAAAACTAATTAAAAAACCTTTGCCAGAGGCATTGCTACATTGGAACGATGGTACGATATTGAATTGATGGATCCAGTCCTAGAGGAAGAATTCCAAGAAGAGATCAAAAGATGTGTTCATATAGCATTACTGTGCATGCTAGAAAATCCGATTGACAGGCCTACCATGGAGTGTAAAAAATATGCTTGCAAGCCCATCTATGATTATTCCAAATTTGCCTTCAACCTGGTCGCTGACTCGGTCGATGGATCAACGAATCGAACTTGACAGTTTAACAACTGACACATCTACACTCAGAAGTGAAAGCAGAGAGTTTTACAACAAACACACAGTCAAGTCAAGCTGAGAGTTCTGGAACAAGAAGTAGAAGTAACATTATGATGAGATGATCCAGATCATTTTGTTAATCTTCTTACTACTATTGTGGTTTTATTTCTGTATGGGAAATTAATATTTTTTTTCTAATTATGCACACTAACCATTAAACAACTGAAATAAGACTGCATTTTGTTTGAAGTCCAATGCAAAGAATAAGACACATTGTGTTCTTTACCAGAGTTGAAGGAGCAGCAACTAAGGCTGTATCTCGGGCATCTCGATTCTCATGGAGGAAATGTGGCACAAAATAACTCAAGAAATTTGTTGAGTTGAGAGAAATGGGGCTCCACAAGTCTAATTCTGCCTGATGGATTCAATCAAATAAATATTTTGGTTGATGAAAAGTTTAAAGGGATACTGGCGAGGGTGTTTGTACTATGAAAGGTGAAGTCTTATTTTTCTCTAGGCCGGACCTGTCAGATTTGCCACCCCCAAAAACTTAATTGATGGTTTGACTAAATACAATGGTATACAACTATATTATACACCATTGCTGATTTCAATCATGCTCAAAATGTTAGATCATAAAGGTCACCGCAAAGGAAGGGAAAGTACATGTGATCCAGAGATAATCACGAAATCTGTGAATCACTCAAATTTATCTCTTTCGGTTCACCATCTTCTGATTCACTATCATCATCCCAATTCAGATAGGAAAAGAGATCCAGAGATTCTACTTTATCATGACCCTGTCACATCTCCTGGAGTTCTCGGAATGTTCCATTAAAAAATGTTCTAAGGGGAATTTAGTCAAACATGTGGTGTGCACTAGTCCTTCACTCAACAAAATCGCCAATTAATGCTACTAGAGGAATTAACTCTCATTCAATATTCAGAGAAAAATGAGGATTTCATAGTACAGAGGCTACGTTTAAATATATATATATAAATGAAAACATTCACTGTATAATAAAGAATGCACCTGTATGATAATTTCAATCAGGAACCGTCTACCGAAACGGGGGGCCGTCCAATGCGGACAGCTCGTAATTGTCCGATTCGATTCAAAGTTTATGCGGACGGCTTCAATATTCGTGTGTACCACTTAAAGTCGTAGATCAATTGTTCGCAAATCTTAGAACGAATCGGACATATATCCGACGTCAAACCGATTTTGACCCCGATGTCCATCAAACGCGTCCGCTTCCACCCTACCGAACAAACGGTTGAAAGCACAAATAAGAAGACAGAGCTTAGGCCCATGGCTTTCTCAAAAATAACTTCAAAGACTTGGGCCTTGGGCCCATGGCTTGATCAAAGAACAATGGAAACACTAGTACTCCGGTTCTGTGAGCTGTGTCCATACAAAAATAATACCTAAAATTATATATCACCGCCTCTCTGCCAAAACCCCAAAACCTGGACTCATTCTCCCTAGAGGCGAAGAAACCCTAGAGGCGATTTCTTCGCGTAAACACTTCGCGTAAACCCTAATCGTCGCCTACAGGTCTCTCTCTCTCTCTCTCTCGTTAAACTCACTCTTGCTTGCGTGATGAGGATTGTTGATTGACGGTGCTAACCATCGGTTTCTCCACTTAGCTAGCTTCCTCTGGCAGATTAACCACTGATAGATAGATAGTCTGTTTTATTTAATTTGTTGTGCCAAATCAATTTAGAAGATTAAGAAATTTTCATAAACAAATGTAATTTGTTTTAAGTACCTTTTTATCTGGTGCTTGTTGAAATTCGGCGCTCAATTTGTATATATTATGTTGTTTATTTTTTTCATAAATGAAAAATTTGTAGAGTTAACTAAGAAGCACGAAACAGTACCCTTAATTAATTGCTGTATGTAATTGTAAGCCACACGTGATAAATCCATCTCTTTTGTTTAATTTGTTGCTATATATGTCATATGCAGATATTTACCTGAGAATTGCAAAAATGGTGAAAAGTCAGACCGATTGGGATAGTTATGTGAACAACTTGGAGGAGTCTGACGAGGCTTACGAGTTAGAAGAGTTTCATGCCAACTTACCCGCCATGGAGGTATTTGCACTTAACTTTGATTTTGGTGAAAGGAAGCAAGGATATATTTCGGGTGAGATAGCAATCAAAGACGAATATGGTTGGCACACGCTCTTTAGCACACCGACTGACAACGACTACCTGCTGATCAATACAGGGGTACAAATTTATGCTTTATATATTTTACTCACACACCTGCAGTCACATAATGAATGATATATGGAACTAAAAATGGCAAGTTCTAGAGATTTTTCATTGCATTATCTAAGATATTAAGCATGCACCTCTTTCATTTGATCCCACAGAAATTTACACAATTCAGTCCCAGTGGAGCAATGGAACTACCTATAAGTGCGAGTACTCCTGTTAAGATCAAGTTGGATCTGGTTGACAAATCCTATGGAATCTTGGACTTTGGACGGAATTATGGTTTTTCTGGAGTAGTAATAGAAGGCAGTGAGGAGGAGGAGGATGAGGAGGAGGAGGAGGAGGAGGAAGAGGAGGAGGAAGAGGAGGAGGAAGAAGAGGAAGAAGAAGAAGAAGAGGAAGAAGAAGAAGAAGAAGAAGAAAAGAAAAAAAGAAAGGAAGAAGAAGAAGAAGAAGAAGAAAAAAGAAGAAAGGAAGAAGAAGAAGAAAGAAGAAAAAAGAAAGAAGAAGAAAGAAGAAGAAAAAAGAAAGAAGCAGGATGTGTTGAAATTCCGCGGGAGACATATGTTATATTTCCACGTATGAAGATGACAGCCGCTGAATTAGCACGAGCACATCAGATATGTGGTCTTTGGGATGACAGTATTGGATTTTCCTGCAATTACACTGAAAAGCTGTTGCGCAAGAAGGTCACCTGCCCATGTTTCTCTTTAGAGGTCGTGTATGCAGTGTACCGGGATGCGATGGCAGCCAGCTTGTATGTCACATTTGCTGAGTGGAACCCTAGTTATTTCACTGAGAGTTCAAGAGGGAAAAGGATAAGCCGACGTGCCATGTCAAATGGGATGCATGTTTATGGGCAAGTGAGAGCTCGCAACACTGTACTCACTCATCCGGATGCTACTACCCCTCTCTTTGGTAAGGAGATTGACGAGCTTTTCCATATTAAGCTTGGTGATCTCATTCCCCTGTTAAAAACTTTTGTGGTTTTGCCCCTTAAATCATCCCTTCTAGTCGATATAGATCTCAGGCATGTGCTCCCCAACGGTCCGCTCTTAGGCCACAAAGTCCCTCCAGAAGAACTGTTTGTCAAGACAACTCTGGAGATCACCAATAAGAATTCTCCTTATGACCGCTTTGTTGTCGAAGACTGGGGCCCTGCAAAACTATTTGTTGATGTCACTTGGCATCATTTAACTGATGATGGAATGTTCGATTAACATGACTTTAGAAGCTGGAATGCTGTGTTTGTTTTAGTTGATTCTGTGTTTTGGTAGTTGAGACTGGTATATAGGGGTATCATAGCTAGAAAATTGTGCATGTTTTTTTGTTTTTTTTTGGAGATATAGGTAACTTGTTGGTGCTGTTCTTCTTTGAATCTTATGATTTCTTGTTTGGTTGTAGTGATTTTGGACCCTGATATATATTGGATTATAAGGTTGATAGGTAAAACTTGTGAAAAACAAAATTGGCCTAAATTTCCACTATGCTACTTTCCCTCTTACATTACCCTGAATTTTAATGCAAATATGCTTGCAGTACATGTATCTGTTTGTTTATTGTTTTTATATATAAGCTCATGGACATGTATGCCTCTATAAAGGAACCAACAAAGAGGCATTTGATTAGGGAAATAAATCTGCTGTGATTCTTGAGAATCACATGGATCCTGCAATTACCAATCCACTCAGTCATTTCTCAATTTATACACGAATCTCAAAAACAGGTAATTTAGATGCACGAATCTCAAAATTGATGAATGGGTAGATTGGAAATTGCAGGGTTCCTGCAGCAGATTTATTTCCATTTAATTAGATAGCCAGGAGATGAATTACCAAATACACACAGCTACATGAGATCCTTTTTTTAAATTTGAGCCATGTATAAAGGAGTTTAAAATATTATAGATCAAAGATCATCAATTTGGAACTGAAAAAGAAAATTCACCATAATTTTAAAATGAAATATAATTTATATTTTTTTTCGATATATGCATCATTTTACATTTATTTTACACAAATATTAAAGGGTCCATGCATTCCAATTCAGATTGAATTGATTCAAATTTTGATCGTACGATCTGAATGTAAATCAAAATTTGAGTTATTTTAGGATATATGGAAAAAGTTTTAAATTCTTTAAGATAATTTTCAGTTCGTTCTATACAATTAAAACTTCCATACAATCCATCTAGTATCCTAATATTTTATATAATTTTTATAAGTAGGAAGTTCTGCAAGTTTTATCATTCTCTATATAATGTACGTCTCAATCTCTCACAAGATTTAAATTCTCTTTCACATAATAAAAATCACAAATAAAAAAAATGAGGCAACATTATTACATTAAACAAAAGTGAAGGGAATATTTTTAAATCCATGAATCTTTTGAAATTTGGTGCTCTCTTATCTGAGTTTCATTTTAGCCGAGATAAAGGCCCAGTAACCATGCAAATCAGGCCCAGCACAGCCCAAGGATTTAGTTGAGAACCTTTTACCAGTAAAAGATGCATTCTGCATTCCTCGATACGAGCTTCTCTAATTTTTAACCTCTTGATAAAATTAAATTTATGTAAAGTAACCTCTACAAGTGAAAGTTTTGTATACCAAATTAAAGATACAATTTAATTTACGAGTAGAACTAAGTGTTCTTAAGTTCATCAACTTTCTTAGTAAACTTAAGTTTAAAACTCATCAAATCGGCTTTAAATGATGAATCTGAACTATTGAAATTCGTCTATTTTATGAGTGATGCATCTATATGTAAAAAAATTTAATTATAAAATTAATTTTGAATAGAGTCAAGTGGTCAAAACACGTTCAAGAAATGAATGCATTAAAATTAATTGATTAACCTTCTAATTTTGACAACTTCACTTTATACTAAATCAATTCAAGTGTTTAAATTTTTTGCATCTATACACATTACTCGTAAGGTGGGTGGGTTTCAACAATTCAAATTCGTCATTTAAAACCAATTTGACAGATTTTAGATTTGAATTCACCAAAAAACTTAATAAATTTAAAAACACCCTAGTTCTACTCTTAAATTACTACTTTAAATACATTGTGCATTCAAATGGTTGGCAAGGACTTCCTTATAATTTTGAATGTGCAAACTTCAAACGATCTGATAAAATTTTGAAAATCAATTGTCATTTGTCAAGGTTAACAAAATAATTATCCCGCTCCTTTAATTAATATAATAAAGCACTATCACATGTATGTAGAGCAAGGTTCTAAATAGCATTTATAGCGGCATAGCGGAGAGACAAAAAAAAAAACTTTATTGAAAGCTATTATAAATAGTGTTTTTTTTATTTCAAAAATTATATTTTATATTTCGACTAATAGTAAACATGTCTCATCAAGAAAAAAAAACACCAAATTAATTAAGAAGTTCTAATATTCATGTTGAACTAATATAAAGTTCAAATTGTTATTTAAAATATTTTTAAATAAAAAACTATCGATATGTTTTATATTCAAAATATACCACTACCATATATCAATGCATGATACAAAATTTAATTGATATAGCGGTATAGCCCGCACATGTTCCATTATATTGATATAGCTTGATAAAGTAAAAAAAAGTCCATCTGGACATTAAAGCCTATTAAAATTGCAAAATTATAAGCCATGTAGCATAGCGGACCGCTATTGCCGCTACGCGCTACATGCTATAGCGGCCGTAGCTCGATTAGCGCAGTTTTACCCCGTAACTTAGCTTTCTAGATCCAAAACCGCTATAACTAGCTATTTAGAACACTGATGTAGAGTATGGATTCTCTGAACTAACACAAATTTTTAATTTAAATCCGGATCGTCTGATTAGAATCCAAACCAATCATATCTGAGGTGAAATGCACGGAATCGGATGTCTAAATCTAAAATCAAATTAAGTAATATTTATAATTAAAAAGTAAATTATGTGTTGTTTAACATATACATAACTTATTAATTGAATTGGCGCTTCTAATCTGATCATGATATATAATATGATTAAGCAATTAATGTATTTGATTTTGGGGGAGAGTAGATATGGTAAATTAGTGCTAGTAAATAGGGAGGGGAAGAGCTAATTAAGTTTGAAGCAAATTTTAGATAATGTTTGTTGCCATGTTATTATCATTTTTTTTCCTTTTTTTTGGTTGGAGTCTTCTCGGGACTTTTAGCTTGGGTCCGATGGCCATTGGATTCAAAGTGGTTTCAATGAGTTCGTTCACCATCGGATCTATTTTAGGATTCGTGCGCACGAATTTTAAAGTATACGCAAAAGTGTGGGCGCAAATCCTAAAACAAATCTAATGGTAAGTGAACCCATTGAAACCACTTTGGGTCCAATGGCTATCAGACCCAAGCTGTTCTCCTTTCGATTTTGTTTTGATAAGATCGTAGCTAGATGAATGATGATATTGACACAATAATATTTTATTTTAACACAACAACTTTAAATTTTGTAATTTTATAAACAATTTTACCCTCTCTGTATATATAGCTTTCAACTGTCATTTTTGTTACCCGGAAATTATACAATCTTCTTGTAAAAAATCATTTATTAATTACTATATATATTCTTCAATGTTAAATTCTAATTAATTTGAAAGAACAGAAATAATTTTTATTGGAATTTTTACTAAATACATTTCCTTTTCAAAGATTAGAAATATTAAAATTAGAAACCCAATCCTTACAGAGAGAAAAATCATTATATCAAACAAATGTTTTAGCGTATAATATTTTGTTCAGTTCATTTTTATTTTCAATTAATAGAGTTTTTAGTATCTTTTTGTTGAATTATGATAATATATTTTGAATATAGTTTACACTTCTATATTTTTCAGAACTCAACAATATAAAGTTTGTACAAATTAAACCACCTAACACTCAATAAGTAACAGAAAAGAAAAAGAAATATGATATAAGGAATGACATATTAGTGTTGCAAATCCAACAAAGTTGATTAAAGCTTCTAAACAAAATAAGATTATGTTTGCCATAAATGATTGTTTGGTAAATTTTTGTAGCTATATTTTGGTAAAGTTGATATAAGGAATGACGTTTTAGTTTTGGAAATAAAATAATTATATAATGACTATTAATATAACGAAAGTACATCTTCAAAAAGATATGACATTTAGAGTTAAGCAAGTACAAATTTGTCCATACAAGTAAAATATTTAAATTTGTTGTGTTAAGGAAGGAATAACAGCAGTTTTATTTCCGTGTGTGGGTTGTTTCATATATAATATTCATAAATAGTTGGTGTACCTTTATGTATGGCACTAGGGGACACTAAATCTCTAAATTCATATAATCTTCGGTTACCAAAAAAAAAAAAAAAGTTGGTGTAGCCTTATGTAACACTAAACCTTCAATTGTAACAGTATATAATTTTTCATTTTCTAATTTTCTAATGGATCAAATTCCCCTAAACATGTAACCAAATCTATTATAGTCTCATAACTAAACTTGCAGTCTTTAATTTGAAAGTTCTCATAAGTTAGTTCATCATAGTTCACACTCAATTGCAACTCACCGGATCCAGATATCACAAATTTAAGATAGCAATTCCATTACCTAATGACAAAACCAACCCAAATGTGATCGTTGACTATAAATTTAACAATAATTATATTTGAACTTTTATTGTTCAAATACACAATTGGTAAACCATGGCTTGTTTGGTCAGTTGCAAATAACCCCCTCAATTTTCAATGAAAGGGTTTGTACCAAATCAGATTATGTATATCAAGCACCAAGTGAAAATCACTTTCCAAATTAATTTGAATGAGTTTTCCTGGGATCGGCATATTTTGACTTGTAATAAATTTAGAGTAGAACTAGGGTACTTTTCAAATTAATTTGAATGAGTTTTCCTAAGATCGACATATTTTGGCTTGCAATAAATTTAGAGTAGAACTAGGGTGCTCTTAAGCTCACCAAAGTATTTGGTGAGCTTAACTCTAAAACCCATCAAATCGATTTCAAATGACGAATTCGAACCGTTGAAACCCGCCTACCTTACGTGTGATGTGTCTACATGTGAAATTTTTAAACATTTGAATTAATTTAGTATAAAGTCAAGCGGTCAAAAAACATTCAAAAAATGAATGCACTAAAATTAATTTATTAACCTTCTAATTTTGATCGATTGTCTTTATACTAAATTAATTCGAATGTATAAAAATTTCACATGTAGACACATCACACGTAAGGTAGGTGGGTTTCAACGGTTCGAATTCGTCATTTGAAATCAATTTGATGGGTTTTAGAGTTAAGCTCACTAAACATTTTGGTGAGCGTAAGAGCACCCTAGTTCTACTCATAAATTTAAATAATTAATTAAACCATAGTCAAAATTCAAATAGGTGAGACATTTTCATAACAGTGTTGCTCAAACACAATATTGGTATAAGTGCGCATTCTTGAGATATCTCAACAACTGACCAAAATTATAGTTAGTGCAAAAACAAGATTCCATTTATCTTATTCAAAAACAAGGCTCGGGTTGTCTATTGTTTGTCCGAGTGTAGCGAGCGTTCATTAAGATTGTGGTTTTATCTCGGGCATGCATGTACGGGTATTTCGGACACATGGGCTGTGATTTTCGTTTAGTAAAATTTGCATTTTAATACATGTACGATGCGATTTATGTATGTTAGATCAAAACGCCATTTTATCTGAAGATATAATAAAGTTTTTGTAGATAAGTGTTTTTCAATGTGTATGCTTACGCATGCGCACAAAACACGTATACGGGTGACACACACATGCATACACGCATTTTTTTATGGTATGATTTTCCCAATCCATCCATTAATTATATTAGGTACATTATTCATTGTGATCAATTTACTAGCCAACAAGTTAAAACTCTTTAATGTCAGATAGCATGGAGTTAGGACTCAACGCAAAATTTTTGCGCTACTAGATAACGCCATTCAAAAGGTCTATAAAAATGAACACTTCCATTAGTGAAAATAAAATAGAACAGTTTATGTATTGCGGGCACATGGATAGCGATTTTTATTTAGTCGAAATTTTGTTTTAACACTAGTTTGATGTGGTTTATGTATAATAGATCGGAACGATGTTGTATTCGAAGACACAACGAAATTTTTATACACAAGTGTGCTTTCCAATGTGTACGCATATGCAAGCGCATAGGACACGTATAAAGATGACACATATATGCATACATAAATTATTTTTTCTAGTATGATTTCACAAATTCAACCATTAACTATATCAACTAAATTGTTCATTGTGATTAATTCACTAGCATCATGTTAGAACTCTCTAATGTCAGTGAGTAGGGAGTCAGGGCTCAGCACAGAATTTTGGCGCTACCTGATCAAGGCATTCAAAAGGTCTATAAAAATGGACGCGTCAATTAGAGAAAAGAAAAAAGAACGATTTATGTATTTCGGGCACATGAATAGTGATTTTTGTTTAGTCAAAATTTTGTTTTAACATAAGTTCGATGTGATTTATGTATGATAGATCAAAATGATGTTGTATCCCAAAGGAATAACAGCAGATTTATTTTTGTCTATAGGTTGTTCCGTATATAATCTTCTATAAATAGTTGGTGTAGCCTTATGTGTGGCACTAGGGAGCCAATACCCTAATATAACCCTCCGAATGAAGGTGTTTGGAGCACTCTAGTAATGTCTCCAGATGGCTAGATAATAGGATATTTACAACCCTAATAAAACACTCAAATTGAAAGTGTTTGGAGCACTATAGTAATGTCTCCAGATAACAAGCTAATAGGGCATTTACAATCCTAATACAACACTCAAATTTAAGGTGTTTGTAGTACCCTAGTAGTGTCTCTTTATGGCAAGATAATAGGACATTTACAACCCTAATGCAACACTCCCATTGAAGGTATTTGGAGCAGTCTAGTAGTGTCTCAAAATGGAAAGATAATAACAACCATACAACAACACTCCAATTTAAGTTGTATAGGGCACTCGAGTAGTGTCTCCAGATGGCAACATAATAGGACATTTACAACCTAACTACAACACTCCAATTGAAGTTATTTGGAGAACTCTAGTAGTGTCTCTATTTGGCAAGATAATATGACATTTACAACCGTATATATAACACTCCAATTGAAGGTGTTAGGAGCACTCTTATAGTGTCTCCAGATGGCAAGATAATAGGGCATTTACAACCAAATTAAATAAAACACTCAAATTCAAGGTGTTTGGAGCACTCTAGTAGTGTCTCCAGATGGCAAGATAATAGGTCATTTACAACTCTAATACAACGCTCCGATTGAAGGTGTTTAGAGCACCCTAGTCGTGTCTCTATATGGCAATATAACTGGGCATTTACAACCCTAATACAAACACTCCAACTCAAGGTGTATGGAGCACTCTAGTAGAGTCTCGAGATGGCAAGATAATAGGGCATTTACAACCCTAATGCAACACTCCAATTGAAGGTATTTAGAGCACTCGTGTAGTGTCTCCAAATGACAATCTAATAGGGCATTTACAACCCTGATGCAACACTCTAATTGAAGGTATTTGGAGCACACGAGTATCTCCAAATGACAATCAAATAGGGCATTTACAACCCTAATATAACATTCCAATTGAAGGTGTTTGAAGAACTCTAGTAGTGTCTCCAGATAGCAAGTTAATAGGGCATTTAAAACCCCAATACAACACTCCAATTGAAGGTGATTGGAGCACTCTACTCGTGTCTCCAAATGGCAATATAATAGGGCATTTACAAGCCAAATACAAGACTCCAATTGAAAGTGTTTGGAGCACACTAGTCATTTCTCCAGATGGCAAGATAATAAGGCATTTACAACCTTAACACAACACTCCCATTGAAGGTGTTTGAAGCACCCTAGTAATGTCTCCAAATGGCAAGATAAAAGGGCATTTATAACCCTAATACAACACACCAATTAAAGTTGTTTGGATCACTTTAGTAATGTCTCCAAATGGCAAGATAAAAGGGCATTTATAACCCTAATACAACACTCCAAATGAAGGTGTTTGGAGCACTCTAATATTGTCTCGAGATGGCAAGATAATAGGGCATTTATAACCCTAATGCAACACTCGAATTAAAGATGTTTGGAGCAGTCTAGTAGTGTCTCCAGATAGCAAAATAAAAGGGCATTTACAAGCCAAAAACAACACCCCAAATGAAGGTGTTTGGAGCACCATAGTCTTGTCTCCAGATTGCAAGATAATAAGGCATTTCCAACCCTTCGATTGAAAGTGTTTGGAGTACTCTAGTAGTGTCTCCAGATGGCAAGATAATAGGATATTTACAACCCTAATACAACGCTCCAGTTTAAAGTGTTTGGAGCACACTAGTAATGTCTCAAGATAGTAGAATAATAAGGCATTTACATCCCTAATACAACACTCCAATTGAATTTGGAGCACTTTAGTAATGTCCCCAGATGACAAGATAATAGGGCATTTAAAAACAAAATACAACACTTCAATTGAAGGTGTTTGGAGCACTATAGTAGTGTCTCCAGATGGCAAGTATTAAGGGTATTTACAACCCTAATACAACACTTCAATTGAGCATTTATGGAGCACTATAGTCGTGTCTCTACATGACAAGATAATAGGGCATTCACAACCCCAATACAACACCAATTGAAGTTGTTCAGAGAACGCATATAGTGTCTCTCAGATGGCAAAATAATAGGGCATTTACAACCCTAATACAACACTCCAATTGAAGTTGTTCAGAGCACACATACAGTGTGCCTCAGATGGCAACATAATACGGCATTTACAACCCTAATACAACACTCCAATTGAAGGTGTTTGGAGCACCCTAGTCGTGCCTCTATATGGAAAGATAATAAGGCATTTACAAGCCTAATACAACACTCCAATTGAAGTTGTTCAGAGCGCCCTGGTAATGTCTCTCAGATGGCACGATAATAAGGAATTTACAAGCCTAATACAACACTCCAATTGAAGTTGTTCAGAGCGCCCTGGTAATGTCTCTAGATTAGAAGATAATAGGGCATGTACAAGCCTAATATAACACTCGAAATGAAGGTGTTTGTGGCACTCTAGTAGGGTCTTTATATAGCTAGATAATAGGGCATTTACAACCCTAAATGCAACACTTTAATTGAAGGTATTTTGAGCACTCGAGTAGTGTCTCCAAATGGCATGATAACAGGGGATTTAAAATCCTAATACAAGACACCGATTAAAGTTGTTTGAATAAGTTTAGTAATGTCTCCAAATGGCAAGATAATAGGGCATTTATAACCCTAATACAACACTCCAAATGAAGGTGTCTGGAGCACTCTAGTATTTCCTCGAGATGGCAAGATAATAGGGCATTTATAACCCTAATGCAACACTCGAATTGAAGGTGTTTGGAGCAGTCTAGTACTGTCTCCAGATAGCAAAATAAAAGGGCATTTACAAGCCAAATACAACACTCCAAATGAAGGTGTTTCGAGCACCATAGTCTTGTCTCCATATGGCAAGATAATAGGGCATTTACAACCCTAATACACCCCTTCGATTGAAGGTGTTTGGGGCACTGTAGTAGTATCTCCAGATGGCAAGATAATAGGTTATTTCCAACCCTAATACAACTCTTCAATTGAGCGTGTATGGAGCACTATAGTCCTGTCTCCAGATGGCAAGATTATACGACTTTTACAACCCTAATAGAACCCTCCGATTGAAGGTGTTTGGAGCACTCTAGTAGTGTCTCCAGATGGCAAGATAATAGGGCATTTAGAACCCTAATACAGTACTCCAATTGAAGGTGTTTGGAGCACTCTAGTAGTGTCTCCAGATGACAAGATTATTAGGCATTTAAAAACCAAGTACAACACTTCAATTGAAGGTGTTTGGAGAACGCTAGTTGTATCTCCAGATGGCAAGATAATAAGGTATTTACAACCCTAATACAACACTTCAATTGAGCGTGTATGGAGCGCTATAGTCGTCTCTCCAGATGGCAAGATAATAGGGCATTTACAACTCTGCGATTGAAAGTGTTTGGAGCACTCTAGTAGTGTCTCCAGATGGCAAGATAATAGGTCATTTACAACCCTAATACAACGCTCCGATTGAAGGTGTTTGGAGCACTCTAGTAGTGTCTCCAGATGACAAGATAATAGGGTATTTACAACCCTAATACAACGCTCCAATTGAAAGTGTTCGGAGCACTCTAGTAATGTCTCCAGATAGCAAGATAACAAGGCATTCACAACCCTAATACAGCACTCCAATTGAAGGTTTTTGGAGCACTCTATTAATGTCTCAAGATGACAAGATAATAGGGCATTTCAAAACCAAATACAACACTTCAATTGAAGGTGTTTGGAGAACTGTAGTAGTGTCTCCAGATGGCAAGATAATAAGGTATTTACAACCCTAATACAACTCTTCAATTGAGCGTGTATGGAGCACTATAGTCCTGTCTCCAGATGGCAAGATAATAGGGCATTTAAAACCCCAATACAACACACCAACTGAAGTTGTTCAGAGCACACATATAGTGTCTCTCAGATGGCAAGACAATAGGGCATTTAGAACCCTAATACAACACTCCAATGGAAGGTGTTTGGAGCACCCAAGTCGTGTCTCTATATGGGAAGATAATGAGGCATTTACAAGTCTAATACAACACTCCAATTGAAGTTGTTTAGAGCACACATAGTGTCTCTCAGATGGCAAGATAATAGGGCATTTACAACCCTAGTACAACACTCCAATTGAAGGTCTTTGAAGCACCCTAGAAATATCTCCAGATTACAAGATGATTGGACATTCACAACCCTAATATAACATTGAAATTGAAGGTGTTTGTAGCACTCTAGTAGTGTCTCTATATAGCTAGATAACAGGGCATTTACAACCCTAATGCAACACTCTAATAAAACGTATTTTGAGCACTCGAGTAGTGTCTCCAAATGGCAAGCTAATAGGGGATTTTAAAATCCTAATACAAGACACCGATTAAAGTTGTTTGAATAAGTTTAGTAATGTCTCCAAATGGCAAGATAATAGGGCATTTATAACCCTAATACAACACTCCAAATGAAGGTGTCTGGAGCACTCTAGTATTTCCTCGAGATGGCAAGATAATAGGGCATTTATAACCCTAATGCAACACTCGAATTGAAGGTGTTTGGAGCAGTCTAGTACTGTCTCCAGATAGCAAAATAAAAGGGCATTTACAAGCCAAATACAACACTCCAAATGAAGGTGTTTCGAGCACCATAGTCTTGTCTCCATATGGCAAGATAATAGGGCATTTACAACCCTAATACAACCCTTCGATTGAAGGTGTTTGGGGCACTCTAGTAGTCCCTACAGATGGCAAGATAATAGGGTATTTCCAACCCTAATACAACGCTCCGATTGAAAGTGTTCGAAGCACTCTAGTAATGTCTCCAGATAGCAAGATAAGAGGGCATTTACAACCCTAATGCAGCACTCCAATTGAAGTTGTTTAGAGCAATCTAGTAATGTCTCCAGATGACAAGATAATAGGGCATTTAAAAACCAAATACAACACTTCAATTCAAGGTGTTTGGAGCACTGTAGTAGTGGCGCCAGATGGCAAGATAATAAGGTACTTACAACACTTCAATTGAGCATGTATGGAGCACTATAGTCGTGTCTCCAGATGGCAAGATAATAGGGCATTTACAACCCCAATACAAGACACCAATTGAAGTTGTTTAGAGCGCACATATAGTGTCTCTCAGATGGCAAGATAATATGACATTTACAACCCTAATACAACACTCCAATTGAAGGTGTTTGGAGCGCCCTAGTCGTGTCTCTATATGGCAAGATAATAAGACATTTACAAGCCTAATACAACACTCCAATTGAAGTTGTTCAGAGCACACCTATAGTGTCTCTCAGATGGCAAGATAATAGGGCATTTACAACCCTAATACTACACTCTAATTGAAGGTGTTTTGAGTACCCTAGTAATGTCTCTAGATTACTAGATAGTAGGGCATTTACAACCCTAATATAACACTCGAATTGAAGGTGTTTGTAGCACTCTAGTAGTGTCTCTATATAGCTAGATAATAGGGCATTTACAACCCTAATGGCAAGATAATAGGGGCTTTAAAATTTTAATACAACACACCAATTAAAGATGTTTGGATCACTTTAGTAATGTCTCCAAAATGGCAAGATAATAGGTTAGTTATAACCCTAATACAACATTCCAAATGAAGGTGTCTGGAGCACTCTACTATTGTCTCGAGATGGCAAGATAATAGGGCGTTTACAACCCTAATGCAACACTCGAATAGAAGGTGTTTGGAGCAGTCTAGTAGTGTCTCCAGATAGCAAAATAAATGGTCATTTACTACCATAATACAACACTCCAAATGAAAGTGTTTGGAGCACTCTAGGAATGTTTGCAGATAGCAAGATAATATGGTATTTACAAGCCAAATACAACACTTCAATTGAAGGTGTTTGGAGTACTGTTGTCGTGTCTCCAGATGACAACATAATAGGGAAATTACGACCCCAATACAACACACCAATTGAAGTCGTTTGGTGCATACATATGGTGTCTCCAGATGGCATGATAATAGAGCATTTACAACCCTAATACAACACTCCAATTTAAGGTGTTTCGAGCACCCTAGTCGTCTCTCTATATGGCAAGATAATAAGGCATTTACAACCCTAATATAACACTCCAATTGAAAGTGTTTGGAGCACTCCAGTAGTGTTTCCAGATAGCAAGATAATAGGATATTTACAACCCTAATGCAACACTTAAATTTAAGGTGTTTGTAGTACCCAAGTAGTGTCTCTTTATGGCATGATAATAGGGTATGTACAACCCAAATGCAACACTCCCTTTAAAGGTATTTGGAGCAGTGTAGTAGTGTCTCCAAATAGAAAGATAATAGGGCATTTAAAACCCTAATCCAACACTCCAGTTGAAGGGGTTTGGAGCACTCTAGAAGTGCCTCCAGATGGCAAGATAATAGAGCAGTTACATGCCAAATACAACACTCCAATTTTAGGTGTTTGGAGCACTCTAGTAGTGTCTCTAGATGGCAAGATATTAAGGCACTTACAACCCTAATACAACACTCCAAATGAAGGTGTTTGTAGCACTCTAGTAGTGTCTCTTTATGGCTAGATAATAGGGCATTTAGAACCCTCATGGAACACTCTCATTGAAGGCATTTGGAGCACTCCTGTAGTATCTCCAAATGGCAAGATAATAGGAGATTTACAACCCTAGTACAACACACCACTTTAAGTTGTTTGGATCACTTTAGTAATGTATCCAAATGGCAAGATAGTAAGGCATTTGTAACCCTAATACAACACTCCAAATGATGGTGTCTGGAGCACTCCATTATTGTCTCGAGATGGCAAAAGAATAGGGCATTTACAATCCTAATGCAACACTCCAATTGAAGTTGTTTGGGGGCACTATAGTTGTGTCTCCAGATGGCAAGATAATAGGGCATTTACAACCCTAATACAACACTCCAATTGAAGGTGTTTGGAGCACTCTAGAAGTGCCTCCAGATGGCAAGATAATAGGGCTGTTACATACCAAATACAACACTCCAATTTAAGGTGTTTGGAGCACTCTAGTAGTGTCTCTAGATGGCAAGATAATAGGGCTGTTACATACCAAATACAACACTCCAATTTAAGGTGTTTGGAGCACTCTAGTAGTGTCTCTAGATGGCAAGATAATAGGGCATTTACAACCCAAATACAACACTCCAATTGAAGGCGTTTGGAGCACTCTAGTAATGTCTCCAGATGACAAGATAATAGGGTATTTAAAAACCAAATACAATACTTCAATTGAAGGTGTTTGGAGCACTGTAGTAGTGTCTCCAAATGACAAGATAATTGGGTATGTACAACCCTAATACAACACTCCAATTGAATGTGTTTCGAGCACTCTAGTCATGTCTCCATATGGCAAGATAATAGGGATTTTTACAAGCAAAATACAACACTTCAATTGAACGTGTATGGAGTACTATAGTCGTGTCTCAAAATGGCAAGATAATAGGATATTTACAACCCAAATACAACACACTAATTGAAGTTGTTCAAAGCACACATATAGTGTCTCTTAGATGGCAAGATAATAGGGTATTTATACAACCCTACTACAACACTCCAATTGAAAGTGTTTGGAGTACCCTAGTCGTGTCTCTATATGACAAGATAATAAGGCATTTACAAGCCTAATACAAGACTCCAACTGAAAGTGTTTGCAGCACTCTAGTAGTGATTTACAAATGGCAAGATAATAGGGCATTTACATCCCTAATGCAACACTCAAATTTAAGGTATTTGTAGCACCCTAGTAGTGTCTCTTTATGGCAAGATAATAGGACATTTACAACCCTAATACAACCCTAGTCGTGTCTCTATATGGCAAGATAATAAACATTTACAAGCCTAATACAACATTCCAATTGAAAGTGTCTGCAACACTCTAATACAACCCTAGTCGTGTCTCTATATGGCAAGATAATAAGGCATGTACAACCCTATTACAATACCCCAATTTAAGGTGTTTGAAGCACTCTAGTCGTGTCTCCTGAAAGCAAGATAATAAGGCAGATACAACCGTAATAGAAAGCTCCAATTGAAGGTGTCTTGAGCACTTTAGTAATATCTCCAGATGGCAAGATAATAAGACATTTACATCCCTAATGCAACACTTAAATTTAAGGTATTTGTAGTACCCTAGTAGTGTCTCTTTATGGCAAGATAATAGGGCATTTACAATGCTAATGCAACACTCCCATTAAAGGTATTTGTAGCAGTCTAGTAGCATCTCGAAATGGAAAGATAATAGAGCATATACAACCCTAAAACAACACTCCAATTTAAGTGGTATAGTGCACTCGAGTAGTGTCTCTAGATGGCAAGATAATGGGACATTTACAACCCTAATACAACACTCCAATTGAAGTTATTTGGAGAACTCTAGTAGTGTCTCTATTTGGCAAGATAATATGGCATTGGCAACCGTAATATAACACTCCAATTGAAGGTGTTAGGAGCACTCTTATAGTGTCACTATATGGCAAGATAAGTCATTTACAACCCTAATACAACACTCTAATTGAAGGTGTTTGAAGCAGTCAAGTGGTGTCTCTATAAGGCAAGATAAAAAGACATTTACAAGCGTAATACAACATTTCAATTGAAGGTGTTTGGGGCACTCTAGGAGTGCCTCTAGATGGCAAGATTACAGGGCATTTACAACCCTATTACAATACCCCAATTGAAGGTATTTGGAGAATTCTAGTCGTGTCTCCAGATAGCAAGATAATAGGGCAGATACAACCATAATAGAAAGCTCCAATTGAAGGTGTCTTGAGCCCTTTAGTAATATCTCCAGATGGCAAGATAATAGGGCATTTACAACCCTAATACAACCCTCCAATTAAAGGTGTTTGGAGCACTCTAGTAATGTCTCCAGATGGCAAGATAATAAGGTATTTACAACCCTAATACAACACTTAAATTGAAGGTGTTTGGAGAACTCTAGTAATGCCTCCAGATAGCAAAATAATAGGGCATTTACAAGCCAAATACAACACTTCAATTGTAGGTGTTTGGAGCACTGTAGTCCTGTCTCCAGATAGCAAGATAATAGGGCAATTACAACCCCAATACAACACACCAATTGAAGTTGTTTGGAGCACACATATAGTGTCTCCAGATGGCATGATAATAGGACATTTACAACCCTAATACAACACTCCAATTGAAGGTGTTTCGAGCAATCTAGGCGTGTCTCTATATGGCAAGATAATAAGGCATTTACAACCCTAATAGAACACTTCAATTGAAAGTGTCTGGATCACTCCAGTAGTGGTTCCAGATGGCAAGATAATAGGGCATTTACAACCGTAATGCAACACTCAAATTTAAGATGTTTGTAGTACCCTAGTAGTGTCTTTTTATGGCATGATAATAGGGCATGTACAACCCTAATGCAACACTCCCTTTGAAGGTATTTGGAGCAATCTTGTAGTTTCTCTAAACGGAAAGATAATAAGGTATTTATAACCCTAATCCAACACTCCAATTGAAGGTGTTTGGAACACTCTAGTAGTGTCTCTGGATGGCAAGATAATATGGCATTTAAAACCCTAATACAACACTCCAATTAAAGATATTTGGAGCACTCTAGTAGTGTCTCCAGATGCCAAGATAATAGTGCGTTTTCAACCCTAATACAACAATCCAATTGAAGGTGGTTGGAGCACTCTAGTATTGTCTCCACATGGCAAGATAATAGGGCATTTACAACCTTAATACAACACTCTAATTGAAGTTGTTTGGAGCACTCTAGTTGTGTGACCAGATGGCAAGATAATTGAGCATTTACAACCATAATACAACACTCCAATTGAAGGTCTTTGGAGCACACTAGTAGTGTCTCAAGATAGCAAGATAATAGCCCATATAAAACCTTAATACAACACTCTCATTGAAGGTATTTGGAGCACTCTAGTAGTGTCTCTTTAAGGCAAGATAATAACGCATTTACAATCCTAATACAACACTCCAATTGAAGGTGTTTTGAGCAGTCTAGTAATGTCTTCAGATGGCAATATAATAGGGTATTTACAACCCTAATACAACAATCCAAATGAAGGTGACTGGACCACTCTAGTAGTGTCTCCAGATGGCAATATAATAGGGCTTTGACAACCCTAATGCTACACTCGAATTGAAGGTGTTTGGAGCCCTCTAGCAGTGTCTCCAGATGGCAAGATAATAGGGCATTTACAACCCTAATATAACACTCCAATTAAAGGTGTTTCGAGCACTCTAGTCGTGTCTCCATATGGCAAGATGATAGCGCATTTACAACCTATTGCAACACTCCAATTGAATGTGTTTCGAGCACTCTAGTCATGTCTCCATATGACAAGATAATAGGCCATTTACAAGCTTAATACAATACTCTAATTGAAGGTGTTTGAAGAAATCTAGTGGTGTCTCTAGATGGCAAGATAATATGGCATTTACAACCCTAAAACAACACTCCAATCGAAGGTGATTGGAGCACTCAAGTGGTGTCTCTATATGGCAAGATAATAGGTCATTACAACCCTAATACAACACTCCAATTGAAGGTGTGTGGAGCACTCTAGTAGTGTCTCTATATGGCAAGATAATAAGGCATTTACAACTCTAATACAACACTCCAATTGAAGGTGTTTGGGGCAGTCTAGTAGTGTCTTCAGATGACAAGATAATAGGGTATTTATAATCATGATACAACACTCCAATTGAAGGTGTTTGGAGCACTCTAGTAGTGTCTCCAGATAGCTAGTTAATAGGGCATTTACAACCCTAATACAACACTCCAATTGAAGGTGTTTGGAGCACTATAGTTGTGTCTCCAGATAGCAATATAATAGGGCATTTACAATCCTAATACAATACTACAATTGAAAGTGTGTGGAGTACTTTAGTAATGTCTCCATATTGCAAGAGAAGATATCATTTATAGCCCTAATACAATACTCCAAATGAAGGTGTCTGGAGCACTCTAGTAGTATCTCGAGATGGCAAGATAATAGGGCATTTACAACCCTAATGCAGCACTCCAATTGAAGGTGTTTGGAGCACTCTTATAGTGTCTCCAGATGGCAAGATAATAGGGCATGTACAACCCTAATACAACACTCCAATTGAAGGTATTTGGAGGACTCTAGTAGTGTCGCCAGATGGCAAGAAATAGAAGTGTTGGTAAGCATAGAAGTTGGAAGAAGCCGGGCTTGGGGCTCCGACCTGTGCTGGTCACGCATAACCTAATCATGGAGACTGGTAAACAAGAAAGAATGTATGACGCGTTGATATCATGTGTCTCACAGCATGCACTAATCACATCATGCCCGGCATTGTTAAGGTGCGGATTTCGAGTTATTCCTAGCTCCTTCCAACTAATTTTGTTGATTGTTGGTTGCTAGATTATAATTGTTAATTTATATAAATGCCAAAATTAGTAGACCTTGTAATAACATCCTTGCTACTATATATGTTAACCAAATCGGTTGGTATGGTGACAAACTATAGAGATGAAGGCTGTGTAATTTTAAATGAGCATGCATGAATCTCAAGTCCGGTATTGTAAGATTTCTCTATGTACTCTTCTGACCATAGCATGTCATGAATTTAATCATTTGGTTCAACAATAGTTGAAAAATGATTTGGCTTGTTTGATTGCTATTTTTCTTAAATATTGCATGTTGTTCACATGTTTGTTTGTCAGATTATATTTGAATGCTTGTTATGGATTTGAAATGTTTTGAATGCTTAATTTGTTTTTGGGACATAATTATATTTTTCATAAGTTGGGTATAACATGGTACAAAGAAACTTAGCTGAAGCATGAGTTCGATTTAAATGAACCTTAGGCTGAAATAGTTACACGTAAATGAAACCTTCAAGCTTGTAGGTGCTGTTATGTGTAGTGCATGCTTGAAGCTGAATTCTAGAGTAGAATGATCACGTAGGCGCTGTTATGTGTAGTACGTAATTGTGTTGTTGTAAATGAACTATGTCAAAACCTAATGTACTTTGATATAATGTTGCATATATAAAAACTAGTATTAAACCCGTGCGTTGCAACGGAAATATATTGTAAGATTGAACATTAAAATTGAACAAAGAGGCGAATATTAAATAATATTAAAAGAAACAATAATATATGACTGCTTTAGTTCAATAACCTTCTATGAATGTCATTTGCTACAGATCCTGACAAAAATAATAATATAAGTTTGTTTCCTTGAAAAATATATATCAATTAGTGATAATGCAAACAAACATACATTTTTTTTAAGCCCCGATGTTATTAGAATAGTTGCATAAGAATTAAACGACTAAATAAAAAGATGAGTGGATATAAAGAGGTAAGGAGACAGAAATTTCAGGTGCATGAGACACGCGCCTCATCAAAAGTTTTGCTTATTTTATATTAAATTTGAAATAGATATGAATAGAAATAAATCTGGTGTTTATCATTTATCACATTGAAATATTATTTATTCATAACAATTATCAAATTAAAGTATCAATAATCCGTTTATAATATTTTATATGAACTTATGTGTGTTGTGTGAAGAAATCAGAGGAAATAATTAATACAAGGAAATAAAATTTTAACGTTGGCATTTCTTCCTAAATAAAATTAGATGCAACAAAATTAATGATTCAGAGAATCAAATAAAAATAGAAATAAAGATGGCCACTTCAATAATTTAGGAAATAAAAATCATTTACGATTTTATTTCTCTATTTTTTTTAAAAGCAATATAATTTTCAATAAAATGCATTACCAAAATAGTTATAATCTTTATTATATTATAAAAAAAATTGTAAGTATAGATAATTATAAATTAATTTTTCGAAATGTTAAGTGATAATCGAAGTGATAAATAAGTTAATAATCTAAGTGCCAATCAATGAATCAACAATAAATTATGTATTATTTTGGTTCAGACATTTCCTTGAACAGAAAAAAAGCATTAATATATACATTATTTAAAAACGTTAAGCAAAATATAGTTTTTCAACCAAATAATAAGAGATAATAAGAGGGACACAAAGAATTAAGAATTATCAAGTTAATTTGAAAAAAATAAGTTCTTGATTCTTGATTTTCTCTGGACCGTTGTGTAGAAACAAAATTGAAAAATATGAAAATAAAATGGGGTGATCTGTAGGGTACAAAATTTTTATATATAAATTTTCATTATACCGTTAGATGATCTTAATATATAAATTTTCTAATAGATGATATGTAGAAACAAAAGAGAAGTTAGGAAAGTAAGAAATAAGGAAAAAAAATAAATACATTGCTATATTTTTGGTGTTTGTTCAATTTTAATTGTAACGTATCGTGTGTAATTATGTATGGTGAATATGTTTTTAACTAAATTTAGACTTCTACATATTATTCATATGTATTTAATCAAAAGAAGATGAATAATGTGATCGAAGAGTTGAGATTAAATTCGAAATTTTATCTTTCAATCGTAGCCGTTGGCGGATCGGACACCCAATGTGCTTAATAATGTAATGGAGATGTAGGCCAAAATGGTTAATATGGTGGGCAATTCTTCAAGCATGTAGGCGTTGTTATGTGTAGTGCATTCTTGAACTCAATTCTGAAATATGCCAATCACATAGGCATTGTTATGTGTAGCACGTGATTGAGGTCATGTAGGCGTTGTTTGTTACACTAAGGGGCACCTCTAATCGCTCAAAAACTGAAATTAAATTGCAATTGAAAGTAAATAGATGAGTTTAGAGAAATTTGACACGCGGGATGATAACGGAGTTCGGCAAAACAAAGGCCTACGTCTCCGGGGCTTCGCAACCTTGTGTGGTGCGCCTTTCTATTACCCAATACGAAATAATTACAACTTGTGAACCGTTGAGCCCTTACACACCAAGCGGGAAGTCAAATGGCCAACTCAAAGAGATGAGAACAAGGTCTCGATTGTCTAGAACACAAGAGAAACACTCAATAGATCACTCTAACCTAATCTAGATCAAGATTAGTGAAGTAGGTTTGAGGTTGCTTGAGGGATTTTGAAGTTTTAAGCTCTCACAACAATGGAGTAAGCTAAGCTCTCAGAAAATCGCTTTTAAAATGATTAGGGTCGGCTTAGATGATTTGGGAAGAAAACCCAATCACCTATTTATAGAGTCAGCTCAAAAATGAGCTATTTGACATAAAACGTTACCAATGTTTTATCAAACGTTACAACGTTTTAGTTCAAATTGCGATTTTAGGGTTTTAATTTTCTGACAGCTCAGCAAACCGTTATAACGTTTGTAAAACGTTATGTAACGTTTTAACATATAAAAACTTGATCAAAATAGAAGTTCTCTGAAGCTAATATTTAATTAAAACGTTACAACGTTTTGTATAAACGTTGCAACGTTTAAATTTGAATTTTCAATCTTTGGTACAGCTGTACTTAAAATTCTGACATCCATAAAAACGTTACAACGTTTCATGTTGTTACTGTACAGCTGTGCTTCAGTAGTTCTGTAGCTATTAAAACGTTATGACGTTTGTATAATGTTATGACGTTTTTAAATCGTCACAACGTTTATAAAACGTTATAACGTTATAACTTGTTTCTTATTTTGATCAGTTTGTTGCTTCTGACCAATCTGAAATGTTACAACGTTTTATCCCAGTTTAGTCAGCCTCACACATACTTTACCAAGTTTCTAATTTTACAATTTGTATTCTTGATAGATGTCTTCATGTCTTCTTCAGTCCAAGTATTCCATAATGCAATTTCATTCGACTTGAACCTACATATCTTTCAAAAACAAAATAGAACACATCGTAAAATTCAATAATTATATGTTTTTGCAAATTAGTCAAATAGACGAAAAAGATTATTGCTCAACCAACACTGTTATGTGTAGCGCATGACTTAAAACCAAATATGAGTTTCAGTCGATCACGTAGGCGCTGTTATGTGTAGCGCGCGATCGGATCATGTAGATGTTGTTATGTGTAGCGCATGATCGAGGCATGGAGCGTTTCGTGTGAATTACCCCATTATACTATGGTAATACCCTACCTATGTGCATATGAATTGTTGTGCATATGACATGATTAACAAAGAATTGAGTATAATTAAACAATGATGTAGTACATGTAAACTAAATGAATTCTTAGAATTCATGCATATGAACATTACTATATTTGTCGTGATACATGAGCATTGCATTTTATGATTTTATTTTTAGGCTTGATTGTTATAATTTATAACTTGTTTATTTTCTTTCGTGTTACTTTTCTAGCTTGTTGATTATTTTTGTGGTACTCAAGTATTTTATAAAGCGAACTTCTATTTATGTTGCTTGACTGAATTATATTGTCGCTAGTTGTTTGAATCTGAGATTATTGTGCAGTCTATTTAGTTTTAATTGGTCGGATCTGAAGATAACTTGACTGGAACTGAATACCACACTGAGAGATTTTCAATCTCTCACCATTCCACTTTGTGGGTTCCAGGTACCAAGAGAATGATACAAAAATGACATGTAGAACTTGAAGAGTTGCGGGATTTGCCACAAAGAAGGTTAATTTCAACTAAATCTGCTATGGTATTTCGTTTGTATATTATTCTACCATAACAGGTTTATTTTCGATTTGATTATGTAAATTATATAACTTGAAGTAAATTTCTTCATGCATTGTGGGTCATTTACTTGTCATTGGTAATATATGTATATATGACTATGTGAGATAAATTAAATCGCCTTGTGCAGATAAGCCCGGTGGGTTGTTGGTCCCGTCGTCGGGACGTGACATACAACACTACAATTGAAGGTATTTTGAGCACTCTAGTAGTGTTTCTATATGGCAACATAATAAAGCATTTACAACCCTAATACAATACTCCAATTGAAGGTGTTTGGTGCATTCTAGTAATGTCTCTATATAACAAGATAATAGAGCATTTATAACGCTAATAAAAACACTCCAATTGAAAGTGACAACTTTTTTATTAAAGCAGGTTTTTCCTTCATTTGAAAAAACGAATTAGGATTGACTGCCAATTAAAAAAGAAATTAACAATTAATTATATAAGTGTCCATTTGAAAAGTAAACAATTCTTAAATATTAGTTTCCTTTCTTAAATTTGGATAAAATGATCAAGTAAATTTTTTTCTCTCACTTCTTTGTTGCTTTGAGCCAAAGACTGTTGTTAAAATCTACACCTTATATAACCTTTGTTGTGGATACAGTTTTAGTAAGGGTTGCTTTTCTAGATTGATCCCTTGGTACATTTTATAAAAGGTAAGGGGTACAATATATATATAGATATAGATATAGGCTATGGTATATTGCAATGCATAGGCATTTTTGTGCATTGAACTATAGATCACTGATTCAAAGTCCAAATGACTGATCCAAACTATTCATCTTGTTCTCCATATTAATATGTGCTTGGAGATCAAATTTTACATTTTTTTGGAATTTTTTTACTATTTATTAAGCCACTTTGAAAATTGTTGATCCAACGGTAACAGTAAAATCAAAAGGCACCGTTGGATCAGCGATTTTCAAAGTGACTTAATAAATAGTAAAAAAAATTCAAAAAATATAAAATTTGGTCTCCAAGCACATATTAATATGGAGAACAAGATGAACAGTTTGAATCGGTCATTTGGACTTTGAATCCGGTGATTTATGGTCCAATGCACAAAAATGTTTATGCATTGCAATGTACCATAGCCCATCTCTCTCTCTCTATCTCTCTATAGGAGTTGGATATGGTGCTACGCATATAGCATAGAGGAGCTTCGTGCAACAGCTCAATATTTGAGTTTTCAAAATCCTAACATCCGAACCGTTCAACATGATCTCCATATGAATATGTACTCGCAAACCAAATTGTACATTTTTTAGATTTTTTTTTTACTATTTTCTACCTATCTAAAAAAATAGTAAAAAAAAATCTAAAAAATGTACAATTTGGTTTGCGAGTACATATTCATATGTAGATCATGTTGAACGGTTCGGATCGACCGTTATAATTTTGAAAACTCAAATATTGAGCTGTTGTACGGAGGCTCTCTATGCTACGCGTAGCATATTAGCATTTTCATATATATATATAAGAGTAAGGCTTGTGTGCTATGGATAGCATAGAGGGCTACCGTGCTACAGCTCAATATTCGAGTTTTCAAAATTTTAACGGTCGATCCAAACCATTCATCTTGTTCTCCATATTAATATTTATTTGCAGACCAAATTTTACATTTTTTGAAATTTTTTTACTATTTTTTTAGCTAGGTAGAAAATCACTTGATCTAAAAAATTCTGCACCATTAAGATATTTGATTTTCTACCTATCTAAAAAAATAGTAAAAAAATTTCAAAAAATGTAAAATTTGGTCTCCAAACACATATTAATATGGAGAACAAGATGAACGGTTCGGATCGTCCGTTAGAATTTTGAAAACTCAAATATTGAGCCGTAGCACAATAGTCCCTATGCTATCCATAGCACCCAAGCCTTACTCTATATATAATTCCCCTATACTTGTTGTTAGTGCCTTTTCACGCCGACTTTGTTATTTTTCTCTTTTATATATCTACTGGAAATTTTCTATTCTGATCTGTTCAGAAACAAATTGAAGAAGAGCTACAAGCTAAACTCATATTTCCTTCGTCTAAAGAGGAGACTTCTCTTGGTAATATACAAGTAAATTTATTTATATATTTTGGCAATCCATACCAAATAATATACTGTTACTGCAATGGAATAGAAGCAGAATAGCAATACTAGCTTCCAACCTGCATGGTCATATATCATAAGGGAGTTAGGCTAATATGACATTGGTGTTATTTGAAACTAAATAACACCACATCTTAAACCCTTAGATCTGCTTTAAGATTCGTACAAAATAAAGTGCTTAAACAGTAAAAACGGATATTACGAATCTTAAAGCAGATCTAAGGGTTTAAGATGTGGTGTTATTTAGTTTCAAATAACACCAATGTCATATTAGTCTAACTCATCATAAGGTATTAGTGTGCTAATTTATATGGATAGTTTTTTTTTTTCCTCTACAGTTATTGAAGGAAATAAAGTTGAGAGCTTGACTATAGCATCAGAAAGGATCAAACAAGTGCAGCTGGAGGAGGTAAATTTGTCTTATTATTTTGAAAATTTATTACTTTTACGTTATTGTCGTATGTATTCGGTACTCTATTTTTATTTTATTTTTTATCTTTTGTTGTTCAATTGCTAAGTTGAGGTGCCTCCTTGTTAGCAGTAGTTTTACTTTAGCTAATAGTGGACTAATTAATCTGAACTAGGTTTGGATATTATTGATAAATCAATATTTATTAAACCAAAAAAAAAAACATTTGTCATGCCACTGCTTCTGATATCCTACAGGTAAATGCTATTGAATATAATTCATTGTATTTTATATTTGAATCTCTCTGGGCTTAAAAGAAATTTCCATTATTGAAAATAGGATATATATATCTTCAAAAAGTAATGGATGCACTTGAAAATAGACCTATATCTATACATCACCTGAAAGAGAGTGTTTTTGAAAAGCAACAAAAAAGAGTCCTATAATAACTTGTGAACTACACACTGAAATTAATACAAATTCAAGAAAAGAAGTAATTCAAGGCATAGTTGTTACTCGCTATTCATCAAACTCTGATATAACAACTTTGACATTTTTTAAACCTTTCATGTCTTCAAGCAATGTCTTCTTGAAATTGTGGTGATCACTGAAGTGATTCTTGAAAAACTTTATCTCAACTTCCTCAAGTTTCTTACAGTAAGAGAACTCTACTGATAACAAGTTATAGTAAACTTTTTCATCATGACGAAGAACCACCCGTCTGTACTCGCCTCTCTTGTTCAATTTAAGTTGGTGCTTAGGGTTGTATAATGTGAGCTTCTTAAGATTGGGTGACTTGTTGAGGAACCATGCGACAATATCGAATTCGTAATTAGGATCCATGCACCAGTCGGCAAGTTTAAGCAACAAATTTTTCAGATTGTGAAATGTTCCAATTTTTCGTAACTCCTTTATCAGATCAACCTGTGTTAGATAAAAAAAGAGAATGTTATAAATTAATAAATATAATGATAAAATGAATAAAGATAGACAGATAGCAGCAGAGACATGAAGAACTGTTAAAGATTAAAAAAAAAAACATGCCTTGTTAGCAGGGGCACAAAACTCAAGATTGTCAGCACCCGAAAAGAAGATAGCAAGACCCGGAGTGTTGCAGAAATGCGGTGCCATGTCGTTTGAGGTATTGCAAATGAACTTTGATGTAGAAGGATCAGAAGGGCATTGAGGAGAATTAAAAATGCATCGTGATGGATCAAATGAGCATTCAATAAGAACTGAGAGGTTTGTTCTAATCATGGCTCTTTCGATCTTCCATGAAGTTGTATCATGAGATTTTCCCAATAAACAATTCTTGAGAGAGAGACATTTTAGCTTCTTCTTAAAAAGAGTTGGAAATTCACCGTAGCAATTTTCTAAAAATAGCTCTTCAAGAAGGGGACAGCCAATGAGAAGTTTGTGTATACTTTCTTCATCAAGATAAGCAATATTTAAATTCAACCTTCTGATGCATGGAAGGTTAACAATCTCTGGTACTGCATCCAACAAATTTAGGCGCCATAACCCACGTTGTGTCTTGCAGTGAACGCAATCAATTAGAGATAAAGATGTGAGCTTCTTCTGCTTAAAAATTGAAGAAAATTCTCCATGGCACATATCAAGTGATAAATCTTCAAGAAATGGGCATCCTGAGAAAAGCCTGGTGAGACTTTTTTCATCTAAATGAGTCTTATTTAGATACAATTTTTTTATACGCGGCATATTTACCGTCTTCGGCACCGAAGACCAATCCTTGCACGTAGTAATCTTCAAGGACATGTCCTCTACATATTCACAAGTGAACATAAACTCAAGAAAATAACGAAAGGGTAGAGGAACCTCGATTGAAAGGACTCGAGGGCTGAACTTCTTGCAAGAATTGATCCATTTTCTGACAAGATCACAGAAGCTATAATCATGAAATTTCATTTCAACCGAATGGATGTAAAAGGATTCACGATGGTTTAGCACCATGTCACCAAATATTTCGAACTTTGCGTATCTTTCTTTTGTATTGCCACTAACGAAATCATTTTCGTCAAAGTTGAGACGACATAATGAGGTCCACAGGTTTGTCCACCTCTTTGAAATAATACACTTTTGCACAGCTTCTTTTGTCGGTAAGAGGGACAAGATATGTTCAAGCATTTGATCTGGTAAATTTCTTATCATGTCAATCTCTGTGTCCATCATGCTCATGTGCATCTGTATTCTACATAATATATCATAAATAGAGTCATGGTGTTAACAAAAAGTTTAGCAAATTGATAGGATAATTAAGTAATGGATTCTCTAATTATGATAGCTACATGTTCTGTTGTTTGATGTGTGGAATTCAGTAGCAATGGATGTCATTTCTCAAAAGCATGTTTTGTTTTAGATGCATAATTAAAAAGATCATAAATTGGCTTTTTATGATAAAGTTGAACAAAATATGTGCATGGTAAACAGCAACCAGGAAAAAATATTTGTTCCATTCAATAAACAACAACCAAAAAAAAGAGCAGGTAAGGTATGGCATGCATATTGATTTAAAACCCATGAAATATATAAAGGTAGGCCATTCAGCTACGATTTCAATAAAAAATAAAAAAATTGATGTGTTACCAAACAAGATATGGCATTAATATTTTCCTCTTAAAGAAAAATAAAGAATCAAGGAGAAACGAAAATTAGTTCATTTTCAAAGGGAATTACTTTCCAGATGAAGATAAGTACATAGCTAATAAAATATTTCTCAAAAAAAAAATGCTAATAAAATAATTGTAAAAAGAGTATGGGTTTAAACTAACCTCTATATGATATGCTTAGACCTTCCAGAGAAAATGACAAAATTAATTAATGCTCTAGGCTTGCTTGTTGAATGGTGATTTTAAAAGAGGAAAGAAATATTTTCTTGTCACGGAAGGCAAAATAAGGAAACTATTTTTGTCGTTTCCTAAAATAACATGGCTCAAAAGAGAATTTTTAAAAAGATATTGCTTGTTATGAGAGAAGCACATATATAAAAGGTATATTTTAATTTGATTTAACATAATTTGCTTCTGGACCAAGACTTTAGATATGGATCTAGAAATAATAGTGAAAAAAAAAAAAAAAAACAGGGCCATGTTATTACAGTAGGAATAACAGCAGATTTGGTTTCAAATCTGGTTGGGTCCTTATATAGACATTGAAATTTAGAAGATTACACTGATAATAAAGAAAGAAAGAAAAAGTATAGTTATATATTTAATTTAGTATAAATATGAGTGTGAACTTGTCCATACTTAGACCTATCTCTATGATTTGCTTGTAGAAGGTTCTCCAGCATTGACATATTTTGCACCAATGTAAGAGGTCTTGAAATACTTTGCACCACAAATGTTTTATGTTCCAATGAATTTCCAATTTGATACTAAATTACTGAATTCTATTGGGAATATATGAGAAACTGGAGCATTCCATTTGAGCATATATTGGAGAGGAGCCTAATTAAGCAAGGAGGGTTTTTTTTTTCCATTTGTCTAGTTTAGTAACTAATTAAGAAGTATTTGTTACAAACTTACAATTTTAATATACAAAAAATAACAGTAATAACAGTATATAGAAGAAAATAATTTAGTTTTACAAAATTTTCCATCTTGAACTGTGACATATGTACACAAAAAAAAGAAGTAATAACATATTAGCAGTAATATTCAAAATGAAGTCATAATATGATAACAACACTATCGTTAGAAGAATTAATCTTTGGTCTAGTAGTTAGTGGGAAACGGCACTCTCCGTCTGAGAGGTCGATGGCTCGAAATCCGGATAGAGATTCTTTATAAACAATTAAATGAAAACTTATAGAGATACATTTATTTTGGGGGAGACGGGATCGGTGGTGATCTGTGATGATAGAGATATTGCTAAGGCTGGTTGTGACAAGTCGTATGCACCTTTCCCACCCGGTACATATACTATTCATTCGGTACCATTGTGTGGATTGTTAATAATTTCATTTAATTATGTATTGCCTGATTTGTATGCTGAGAAAAATGTAGTTGTACTTTTATGGATCTAAATTTAGAATTATCCAACATTTGTCGTGAAAGGCCCAAAATGAATTAATCTGAGCTGATAAATAAGGCCCAGTCCAGTTATGCAAACTTCAGCTTAAACGATTTGAAGATATTTTCTAAAGAGAGTTTCATGTTTCATCATCCTTTGTTTTAATTTGCAAATTTCAGGTTGTATGTTTTTTTGAAGAGCTTTGAGCATTCGATGAATAGGTTGAAGATATGATGTGTGGGGCCAACTTTAATATCGACACCTTCACTAAGATTAACTCGATGCCACGTGTCAGCAGCGCCACCAACTGGGCCTCCTCTTTGAACCAATAACCTTTTCCCCTTTGTTGTTCTTTCTTTTTAGGTAAAATATTGTGCAATAATTAGAGGGGCTGTGTGTTTTTGTATGTTTCTTAGCATTTGCTTCTTTGTAATTAAACATATGTATTGACTTGTTTGTCTTTTCTTAAGTAGTGTCAATTGTCAACAAGACTTCCACCGTTCTTTTTTCTATCTTAAAGCAATACGACAGTGAATCCGGAATGAAAAATTATTTAAATTATTTTTAAAAAAAAAGAATAAAATTTGAATTAAAAAATGTAAAACAATTCAGTCATCCGTGCTAATTGTTTATTAGGTATACCATACCTACATGGCTACATAGGCATCTTTGCAACATGGTTTAATTAACCGTTGGAATGTTTTATTCTTAATTTCATCTTTGCTTTTTATTTTATTTTTTATTACGGTGGAATAGTAGTGTCTCAGACAGAATTCGCATATATATCTCATATTTTGCGTGACATTTTGGAAAATCTCAACCGTTCAAAGATGTTCTGCACGAATCTCAAAGTTGAATATTATGTAGAGGCAAAAGTATATAGGATGAGTAAAAAACAGTAACTTACAAAATTTTGTCAAATAACAGTAACTTACATAAAGTCTTTTATTACAGAATTTTGCCATATATCAGATAATTAAAAAAAAGGGTCCTATTTATATATATATATATTTTTTATTTGAAACTTTTACGCATACATTAAATTAACTAAGTTAATATGAGATAAATGGATCTCAGTCAATACATTTATTGTGTCTAATTTTGACCAATTGGTGAGATATTTTAGGAGATGCGCACTTGTACCAATGTTGTGTTTGAGCCACACTGTTATGAAAATGTCCCATCCATTTGGCTTTTCACTATAGTCTATTTAATTATTTATATTTATTGCAGGTCAAAGTATGCCGATAAAATACTCCGACAAACACATTCAAATTAATTTGGAAAGTGATTTTGACATGGTGCTTGATATGCGTAAGTTATATTGGTAGTAAAGATTTCAGAGAAAATTGAGAGAGTTATTTGCAACTGAGGAAACAAGTCATGGTATACGAATTGTGTATTTGAGCGATTAAAGTTCAAATATAATACTTGTTAAATTTATAGCCAATGATGACATTTGGATTGGTTTTGTCATTAGGCAATGAGATTGCTACCTTATTATTGTAATAAAGTAAAAGAAAGTACACAAATTATACTTGCATAGTTGTTATTAGTGAAATGTAATATATTAGTCGAATGTCTAATATTTTATATTATTATTATAGATAATTGATTTTCTCTTATATCTAACATCTAAATATTATATGAGTTATTTTAAATTCACCTGTAATTCAATATTATTTAAATTCTTTTACTTAGAATGCTTTTTAAAACTTACAAGCAATTAATTTTTCTCATCTGATATTTACAGTAGTTAAACTAGTTAGTGAGAAGGGAGTGAAAATTGTGCAATGAAATAAAAAGTGCATGCAGGAGGAAAGTGTGTGGTTATTCATTGTGTATGTGTGACGGATAATCTTTTTTACTAAATGCACTTAACACAATATTGTCTTGAATGAATTGTAGAGGAAAAAAAAAATTGTACCTGATTAATTGAAAATATTTATAAATAAAATTAATAGCATTATTTTTTAGCTTCAACGCATGTATTTTTTTTTTTAAAAATAAAATAATAATTTTAGGATACATGCAACTATATTAATATATAATTTTACAGTACATTTGGCTAGATTTTTAATTATGAGGAATATAATAAATGTTCTTGTGATAATAGAGCTATAACCCAGAATTTTTTTTATAAACCATAATTAATAAAATTAATTTTAGCAAAGCAGCATGATTAGTTTTTCTTTTTTTTTACAAAAATCACAAGGACCGAATCTCCAATTCGGTCTCCACATTTTACTTTTTGGAGAGATCGAATAGGGAATTCGGTCTCCACATTTTACTTTTCAGAAAATGTAAAATTTGGTCTACAAGCACAATTTAATATGGAGATCAACTTTAATGGTTCGGATCGACGTTTTGAACTTTGAAATTGATATGTAGACGTGAAGTAAAACACTCGCTTTACTTAGCAATGTAGCACAACTCATTATTTAATATATTAACAATATAACATATTAATTATATAATTATATAATAATAATAATTAGTATTATTATTATTAATTAAAAGATACTAATTATTTCATATATTAACAATATAATATATTAATTATATACTAATAATATACTATTATAATCATTCGAGTTAGGCCATAACGTGCAATAAAATTAAACTGCCATGTGAAGTGATTTAAGTTAGGCCGGCCTAAAGATCAGCTTATATCATTTTAGTCCGGCTCAATTAATGCTCGTTGGCTAGAATAAACTAAGGACTAAATTCTAATTCCACCCTTTAGCAGCCTTTTGGTCACAACCAAACATGGAGGATCAAAATTTTATTTCTTTTAGTAATTCAGAATTTATAAGTCAAATATTAAAAACATAAATTTACGAAATTTGTGAACCCGAAAGTAATAAAATATTGAAAACGATGTTTATATTAATGAGGTAGTTAGCTTAAACATGATCATGTCTTCATTTTTTTTCATTTTTTTTATATCATATCTTTATTTTTATGGAGTTAGTATCCTAGAGCATAACTTTCTGTTAGTAATTTGTTCATATCAATTGAATTCTTTATGTGCCATTTACTTGTTGGTTCATCTAAAGTTGAGCACTTTACATTGTGAAGCACTGCGCGACTATAAGTAAGAAACTTTAAATATCTCTAATCGAGATCATTAGCAAGAAACACTTCTAAAAATAAATATATAAAAGTTTTATAGTTCAAGACTAAAAATATCTTTTTAAATATTTCTAAGATAAATATAAAACTTATGGAGAAAAATACATATAACATCCAATTCATAAACATAATATGTAAAAATAATTAACATAAGGTAACTTTTAGAATATATAACTAGCAGCAGCATGAAGTAATAAGCGAGATTAGGGGTGTTCAAACGGTTCGGTTAAATTCTTGTTTAAATGGTTCAGTTTTTCGGTTTAAATGGGTCGGTTCAGTTGAATTTTTGAATTATTTCGATATAAATGGTGTGGTTCGGTTTAGGCTTTTCAAAAATGACTAAACCGAACCGACCGAATTATAATAGTTCAAGCATGGTTTATATTTTGTTTAATTTAGTCATTGCTTCTTCTTTTTTATTTTAGTTTAAATATTTTAGTATATCTATACATCTTTCTATAGAATTGAAAAACTTATGTATGAACATGTTTAATCTATATATTAATAATGGCACCAAGAGTTTTTTCTGCACGTTGTCGGGTGCGAAAATTAATACGCCAAACTCACAAGTGTTTTGCCTGCCTATTTTCCTATTTTTGAATGTGGGAGATGAGATACTTGAGAAATACTGAAGTTTTGGACATTTCTGCTCCTTGGGGTTCATCCTCGATGGCCTATTGTTCATTATTAGTTGTCGAGAGAGTTGATTGATTGTGGAGACGTTTAACTTCCGACGGGCGCAAGCCCCGTCATTAATTACATAAAAGATGGGTCAGATCCACTGAACAATCCGTTCATTCCATGATTTGAATATGATGCATATGCGACATATATAGGAAACTTGGTATCCTATTCTATTAATGCGTAGGCACGTTAAATTCTCCATTTTATTTATATTTTAGGGTTGAAAAAGGGGAATGAATTATAAGAATTCGAAAGGGGAGGTAGCATAATTGGCTAGAAAAATATCATAGAGTTGTTGTACCCAAAGATCGAGAGTTCGATTCCTCCTCACGCTCCTCACAACTTAGCAGCCTCTGACAAAGATTGTCAAAAAAAAAAAATTATAAGAATTGATATGGAGAGAGTTTGCATTTGGGTATATTGTATTTGAGTGTATCTTGACATAAGGGTTAGTTTGGTCCAAGTTTGGTTGGATTCGGATTTTGTATGAAGAAGTTATGGCCGAAAAGGGTTTCTTTGTGAATATTTTCAGGGCTCAGGGAACTATTTATAAGTTTTAGGAGGAGTGCGCTGAAATATGGGCAAATCCTAGGGTCTGTCTGGCAAACATGGACCTCCTAGGGGCCTGGAATTGGATTTGGAATACCGCAGGGGGCCTGCAGGCTATTTTGCAAGGGCTGCGCTATGGGATTTTGAAGTATCGGGGGGTGAGGGGGCGTGTAGATGGCTAGATGCGCCATTTATAAAATTCAGCAGCTTTAAGATCCTCGCCTGATTTACATCAGAGGGTGAATAGAGCGTCAATATTCGTGCAACGCCGATTTATCTAATTTTAAGTATCATGCCGCTGAAAGAGGACCCCATCCTGTCACTAGGCATTGGATTCGATTAGCGATGGGATTCGTTTCTAGATTTGAGATTCGTGCGGTATTTTGAAATATTTCATTCGCGCCGAGATCCAACAGTTCAGGGTGCTTCAATGATTGTGCAAAGCTAAGATGCGGGATATACGGAATATACTGAAATATAAATATGGATGTTTGAAGGAGCTTATGCTGATCCATTTACAAAGTATTCATAAATTGTCGGCTGAGGTATGTAACAATTCATTAATCAATCAAATAGAGGTTTGACCTCTGTTATATTCAAAAAAAAAAAAAATTGTCGGCTGAGCAAAGAAGCTTTTACACAAGAAGATATGCAGGCTGTACAAGCATTTACACAAGTATTCATAATCTCTTACCACCTCACCACTCTACTTCTCTGACACACTGAATTAGAGATATGCAGGCTGTAAAAGCTTATGCTGCTACATGGGTTAGTTTGGTCCAGTGTTGTAAAAAATGTCCGTTTTAAACTGATAAGTTGTTGGCGGTGATCAAATCGTCATGGATTTTTTCAACTAATTAATTGATTATGGCCGATTATTTCTAATTATTTTCGATTAATCGCTTGGCGATATTCTATCCGTCTATGCGTTATTTACAACACTAGTTTTGTTGGATTCGCATTTTGTATGAAGAAATTATGGCCGAAAAAGAGTTTGTTTGTGAATATTTTCCGGGATCAGAGACCTATGAATAAATTTCAGGAGTGCGCTGATATATGGAAAAATCCTGTAAGTCAAAGGAAATAACTATATATGTATCTAAGTCAGAAAGGGTATCACTATGTTCACTATGTACCTATGCATAGAGGTCCCTTTATTTATTTACTTTTGTATTTTTCCTTTATAAGTTAGTGTATGGTGCGTGCATATATTAATATTTGTTTGCATCTTCATTTATAAAACAAGTTTAATACTACAAATCCAGCATATATGCATTTGCATTCATATTTAAAGTGTACTAAGAAGTAAGAAACATACAAAACATATCCAAGTCAAAACATTCATATGTCAAAGCTACAGTGTACTAAGAACCGTAAAAAACTTATACAATTCAAAGTTCAAACATGCAACTCCAAGCTTTTTACCAAACATGCAAGTACAAGCTATTACAGTTTCTTTATGAGAAGTTATTATTACCTAGAAAAATGTAAAGCTGTAAAATAAAAGAGATTATGCTCAGCCTTAAAAGAACCTGCAAGATAAAAATGTAAATGAGTTATAAATTATACTTCCTTTACAGTACCTTTTCCAACCTTAACATCCCATAAACAAGAAAACATAACAAGTAATTACTGTCAATTGAGCTAGCTCAATCACCAAGATGCAATCCAGTGTCTTTGGGTAGGTATCATGCCTGCACTGATTCAGTAAAGGCCCCTTTACATCTGTGGACCTATCTCCAATTCTCAGGGTAGTAGTTGGAATTGTTGATTCCTTAATAAAAGCACCAGCACCCGTGTTTTTCAGCACAATCAGTTTCAAGAGCTGTAAAATAAAAATGTTTTTGGCCTCATTTTTAATGAAGACTCGAATTACACTATCCATAAAAAAAAAGAAGGGTACTCTACTAATATGGCACTACCAAATATACACCACTTGAAGCATTTGATTATTTTTTCTGTAAATTGATCATGAGTCGTGAGTTTGGACCCGAGTCGCGATCAAAGACAAAGCGGCTCTATTTTGACCCAGACAAATGCGTAATTGTAAGTTTCAATTTTTTTAGTTTGCGTTTTCAATTATCTTGTCTAATAAAAAGGATGTAATAAAGTAAAAGAAGTACACAAATTATTCTTACTTGCATAGTTGTTATTAGTGAAATGTAATATATTAGTCGAATGTCTAATATTTTATATTATTATTATAGATAATTGATTTTCTCTTATATCTAACATCTAAATATTATATGAGTTATTTTAAATTTACTGGTGATTCAATATTATTTAAATTCTTTTACTTAGAATGCTTTTTTAAACTTACAAGCAATTAATTTTTCTAATTTGATATTTATAGTAGTTAAACTAGTTAGTGAGAAGGGAGTGAAAATTGTGCAATAAAATAAAAAGTGCATGCAGGAGGAAAGTAAGTGTGTGGTTATTCATTGTATATGTGTGACGGATATTTTTTTTTACCAAATGCACTTAACGCAATATTGTCTTGAATGAATTCGTACATATTTTAAAACAGATCTGACAATCCTGAAACTCATCAGACCTACTTTGTTCTCAACTTTGAGAGGAGATGGATTACATTTACAGATTGAGTTGAGGTTCGAATGATCATTAACACGATACAACTAGCACTCTTAACGGAGGTCAGGGAAAATAATAATTAGTAGCGTTTGTTTGTGTATTTGGTATGACATTCATAAATTGTTGGTTGAGCAAAGAAGCTTTTGCAGCCTACAAAATATCTCTTACCACGTTGCCACTCTACTTCTCTCACACACTACTAATTTTTTTTACAGTTGAGCCCATCACTTGTTGAAAATCACAAAATCATTCCATAATCACAAAAGCCTATAACAAAGTTATAAACAAGCATTGACCATTGACCATTGACCATTGAATGAATTAAAAATCAAGCTACTTCACAAAGAAATAGGGCTGTGAAATTTCATAGACTAACATTCTTAAATTTTAAAAAAATAATTGTCAAATTTCACACTATGACTGAAATTATGCTTCATAGATATTGTTGCTAAACACTTGACTCAAGTTTTTTCAGCATTTTAAAATTTCAGAGTATTTTGCATTGAAATTTATTTTATTTTTAAAATCACACTGGTACTTTCTATTCTATTTTCTTGGAAGTTCAATTTCTAATTTCGAAATATTACTTTTAGGAAATTGCTTTGTATTTTTTTTTTTATTGGCACTTATTTTCATCGTTCCTAATAATTGCTAAAGTACGAGTGTAGAGTTTTAAAAATTAAATTAATTTAATTTCTCTTTGATACTTGACAGCTACTTTTAAATTCTTCTTAATTTTACTGATGTAAACGTTACAAAGCATCCGCATAAATGATTCATGCAAAATATTAAATTTTCATACTATAAATAAGAGCTGATTTTACAATATCCATAATATTTTACTATAAATTATATAGAAAATCGTACAAAAATACAACAAAAAATTTAAAAACAAATAAATATCAATTAGCCCTTATTTTCTCTTACTAGATATATCTCTGAGAATTGCAAAGTACGTCTGATGGACATCATATCTCTTTAGGTTCGATGCGTTCCAGAACCGTTCGATCTACTTTAAAATATGTGCACTCCGCTTTAATATTTGTGTCATGCGTGCGGATCTTAATACAGATCAGGCAATCTTAGAGCCCATCAAACTCAAAAGTAGATCCAATGCACATCGGATTTACTCTGTTCTCAACTTTGAGAGAAGATGGATTACATTTACAAGTTGTGTTGAGGCTAGAATGGTCATTTAACATGATACAACTAGCCCTCTAACAGGGGTCAGGAAAGAGACAAATTGATACTTTGATAATTGATAACGAGAGGTGGGGTGGGAATAAGTTTCAACTTTGAATTGATGAAATCCTATTTCAAACGGATAAAGAGAATCTAGGACAGTGCTCTCCACCCTGTTAATAAAAAAAAAAAGTTTAAAGTCAGAATATTTGAGTTTAGATTTCTGACTTCGGATTAAAATTTAAATCAATCTTTCAAAATAAATGCACGAGATTCTTTAATATTCGTACCAAAGCAAAACGGAAACGGTACCATCTAAACTCAAATTTCTATTAACAGATCAGTATTGGCTTCATGCAGCGCACGGACTATAGAATTAAAACATCGCTGCATATAGTTAATGCGCTGCATGAAGGCAACACAGCTCTGTTAAAATATTTACCCAATAAATTGTCCCTAGAAAGAAATTTTTTAGTGACAGGTCCTTTTTTTGGTTAGTTATCACAAAAGATGCTGATAAGACAAAAGATAGTTTTCCATTGGAGTCCTTACAAAATTCTATATTTCGAATAAACAGTTTGGGCAACTCCAACCGTTCAATCCAACACACCATTTGTTTTATATAAAATTCCAACTAAGGATTCTATTTACACATTATATATCAACTAAATATAATATGAGGAGAGTTCAAATGTTACCATCTTTTGTACTTCTCCATTATGTTTTCATTTTCTAAAAATTTAATATTGTAAAATCTAAAATTTAAAAGTCAAAATAAAATCGTTGGACGTGATCTATGTTATTTTCTCTATGTGCTCATAAAAATTATCACATTTCAATTTTATTTTTATGTGAATCGATAAGTTGAAAAGGCAACGTCTCTAAATTATCTACATTAATACATTTTTTACAAGCTCTTGATAACAACCAAAATAAAGTTAGAATGTCATAATTTTTTACATATGCATAGATAAAATGATGTAAAGTTTGACTCTTAAGTTTTAATTTTTTACATATGCATAATTTTTTACATATGCATATTCAATGGTTTTATTTTGACTCTTAAGTTTTAATTTTTGAGTTATTAAAGTTTTTAAAAATAGAGACACAAAAATTAAAGATAGTTCAACTCTCCTCATATAATATAAAGTTAAGATACTTCATGAAAATAAAAGAAGTTCAATTTAATATTATGTAAGGCACATAAAATTGCATGACATTTGTAGCATTAAAGTTACAAAAATATGTCATATGACATGACATTTGAGCATATAGTACATGGCATTGACCATATCTTTTATATCAAAGGGGCTATTTTGCCAAAAAAAAATCCATTACCTGTTTAAAGGGAAAGATGGGGACCGTTCGCTCACATCGGATCCATCCAATTTATATTATTCGTTTTATTTCTTAATTATTTCTTTAATCAGCATGATGGTTACTCTACCGTGTGCTTATCCTCTGAGATACCTCAATATTTGCAAGACCGACGTGTCCGGTTCCTATTCGTGTTATATTTAGACTTGGAAATTTTGAATATAGATCAAGTCTTTAATTAGTATTATATTTAGACTTGTAATATCTAACTGACAAATAAAATCAAAATTCACTAAAAAAAATCAAAGTTATAAAGAGTTACGACATCACTTCATAAATATATCAAATATCTTATTTTTTGGCATACACTCTAAATAAAAAAAAAAATTTCACAAAATTATTTAAATTAAAATACTAAGATCTCTCTAAAAAAAAAAGGTGGACTGCCCGTGAAACGGGTGGTCCGCTAGTGCTGTGACTCGCCTGTGAATCAGGCGGTCGGGACATTTATAAAGAAAAATTAAATCAGAGAATATTTTTAATTTTTTTTTTAAGGGTATTAAAAAAAAATGGCCGTGTATTTTAGCTTTCAATTAAGGCTAGTCACTGTTGAACCGACAATACAACTAATCAATTTGATTGCATATTTTCTGCATGGTGTGGGTCCCATCCCAGATTGGAGAGGTGCCTGGGGGAACACGGACTCCACGCGTGAGGGGTAAAGAGTTTAACAGAGATGTTTTGACTTTATGCAGCGCACGAACCATATACAGCACTATTTTGATTCTATACTCCATACGCTGCACGAAGCCAAAACTGCCTGAAAAATGTGATCACATTAATTTTTAAGAGGTTATTATTCCTCTGTTTCCATTTTAAGTTTTAAACAATCTTTCAAAGAAATGCTCATTCTCGTTAAATATAATGACAACGTTAGCTGTTGGCATTAACTAACTAAAAAGTGAAGCATGGATTTCGTGTCTGCCTCGTATCTCCTAGTCCCTACTTTGATAAAATATTTCATATATAATATTGTATAGTATACTATATACTGATACTATAGCTACGAGATTAAGTTCAAGCTCTTACAAAGGGAGGTTCAGTTGCAAATATAATATATATCAGGACAAACTGATAATAAAAACAACGAGCATTGTTAGAGAGTAGTTACAAATTATTCGACAACAAGGAGCAGATAAAAAAAATAAAAAATTGTCGATTCAATGCATTAACTATATGAACGAATATTTTTCTTGATGATATATGCATATATGGTGTCGTTACAAGTTTTAGTTTCCTCTACATTTATAAGAAATTTTAAAAATTATAATTCTACGAATGTATATTTCTTTTTTATTGTTCACATATAATAAAAAAAGAATAAAGTATGATAAAACATTGATTGCAGCTGGAATGAGAAAATATGCATTAACGTACATTGCAGTGTTATTTATTTATAGATCATTTACTCTAAGTTACTCTACAATTATATATTTACCATACAAATAAATAAATATTATACTACAAATAACTAAATTACTCTACAATTTATTTTGACAATTATTTTTCTTTTTTTGAGAGGAAGACAATTAATTATGAGTGAGCAGTTTTTTTTAATTATATTATTTAATTGGTGCGTATATACATACATAATACACCAACTATTTATTTATTTTTACTTTCTGGCAACCAAAGATTATATCCGGTTACAATTGGAGGTTTTCTTTAAAATAAAAAAAAAAGACACCGTCTAGAATGACATGATCATATCGCGTCGCGCCAAAACTCTGAAAAATTCGAAAAAAAAATCAATTCCATAGAAGAATTAGAAAAATAATTCAATAACATAGAAGGAATCATAAAAAATTACGATCTCATAGAAGGAACCAAAAATAATTTAATTCCATAGAAGAAATTGAAAAAGATTTCAGTTCCATATAATGAATTGGAAAAAAAAATTCTGACAGTGAGACCCATTCGTCAGATTTGTCTCCCTCCCTTCTCATATATGATTCCGCTAGAAACATAAAATAAAATAAAAAATATGGAACAAACCTTTCTAGATACGATTGTTCTCAACGGACTCCAACTTTTAATTTTGATTCTCACGGTCAGAAGAACTTGAGGCCTAACTTTGTGAATAAACGTTAGAGATAGCTTGAAAGGAGAAAGTGAGATGTAGAGTGTTCAAAGCATGCTAAGAATTGAAGAGATGGATATAAAATGGATAGTTTCTGTAGTGAAGGAACTCCATGCTTGAATAGAACAAAATAATGTTTAGTGAAAACAAATGAAATTTGATAGATACAATGTTAAATGTATCAATGTCGGTTAATAATATATACTTCGATTTCAAACATTTTCATCTACACCGTACATTACATTGTGATAACAAACTTTATTTTTACAAGTAATTAGAATCCTCTCATGTCAGGAGTCAGGGTGACTCAACTCAGAGCTTTGGTTTTACTTAGTCAATGCCTTTTGAATGAAATGTAAAAATGGACACTCCAGCAGAGAAAATAAAAAGGAAATGATGAAACTGATAGCTTTTGGCTTCATCTGATATTTTTAAGAAACCATAAAAAAAAAACCTGCTTGTCATATTTTTTTTTCCGATTCAATCTATGGAACTGAAATCTTTTTTGATTCCTTCTATGGAATTGAATTGTTTTTGGTTCCTTCTATGGAACTGAAATCATTTTCGATTCCTTTTCTAATTTTTCTATGGAATTGATTTTTTACTGTTACACATAAAATATACTATTAGACATTACAATTTATAAATAATAATGTTCACATTGATATGATACAAATATATATGTATATGATTATATCTTACAACTTAATTTATAGACAAAAATACGATTGACTGTGAATATATATGTGTGTGTGTAATTATAATTTACAAAGGTAAATATGTTATTGTTGATTTCAGTAATTTTATAGTTTTTGAGGAGTATACATGAAATTCTTCCTAGTTTCTCATTATGCAACCAAAGATTATATACGGTTACAATACTTTTTTTTTAATTGAAGAGTGTATATACTGAACAACCCCACACAGATAAAAATCTGCTATTATTCCTTTGGGATAACAAAACCTTGTTATTCCTCATCGGGCCGTTTAATTTCGTTAAGATTTGTGTAAGATAAAGTATCTTTAATGAGATCGGCACATGAAAAATTTTCAATGGTTGGATGAAGAATAACAGCAGATTTATTTCCCACACACTCCCACACACTCCAGTTTCGCCGCCACGCACTGTCAATTTCAAGTGTGTATCCTCTAAGATATCTCAACTTTTGCATGACCGACGTGTCTGGTGCCTATTCGGGGGTGATGTGGGGTCAGTATTATATGTGCTTTCAGATTTGTGCAGATCGTATTAAAAAGGTTAGGATTTTTCATAAAATTGCGCAAAGTTTGAGATATCTCAGAGGATACGAATTCGTCAGGCTTCACCGTTCTCTTTTGCTTTTACAGATATTTGAAAGTGATCACCGCCAAAACAGTGGCCTGACTTCCTGATTCTCTTTTAATAAAAACAAAAAAACAAAAAGGACTTCGTGATTCCCTGACTCCTGATATATTAGAGAGTTCTAAACCTTATTAGTCGAATAAGTGAATTGTTTGTTTGCTGAAGAAGGTTATAAGATGTAACCTTATTACCTAGTGACTCACCGACTCCCTGACTATCTTTGATAGCTGAAATTGTTTGTTTATCATTTAGTTGGACCAATTAGTAGGGTAATTCTAATTTGGTATCATTTAGTAATTAATAATTGTTTATTATTACTTTTCACTGCATATATCCTACAAAGTCTACTCATTGTTTCTTAATTTAGTTGTTAATTCTCACCACCAACTCAGGAAGAATATACAATAATAAGATTTATGCACTAAAAAATAGAAGTCGTTTTGTCCATGTTTACTTCATCAATGCACTTTCTAAAAAGAATAGAAATATGTGCCGAAAAATAGAAAACCAGTTGCCGCAACAAAGTGACTAGTTTGAGTTTAAAGCAGCATATATATTGACTAGTTTGGGTTTAAAGCAGCATATATATATATATATATATATATAGGACGTGGCTACGGTGCTATGGGTAGCTAAGAGGCCTCCATGCTACGGCTCGGATTTCGTGTTTTCAAAATCCTAACGATCGATCTGAACCATTCATCTTGTTCTCCATATTAATATGTGCTTGGAGACCAAATTTTACATTTTTCTGAATTTTTTTACTATTTATTAAGCCACTTTGAAAACTGCTGATCCAACGGTAGTTTCTGGTTTTACTATTGGGTTAAGCCACCGTTGGATCAGGGGTTTTCAAAGTGGCTTAATAAATAGTAAAAAAAATCAGAAAAATGTAAAATTTGGTCTCCAAGCACATATTAATATGGAGAACAAGATGAACGGTTCGGATCGACCATTAAGATTTTGAAAACTCGAAATCCGAGCCGTAGCACGGAGGCCTCTTAGCTACCCATAGCATATTAGCCAAAACCTATATATATATATATATATATATATATATATATATATATATATATATTTTCTATTTTCTTTGTGGTAGATTATATAAATGATCATTGTCCATTAAAAATAACAGAGAAATAGTATGGATAAGGCTAAATTTTTAATAGAACAATTATAGGATATGCAACTTTTGTCAAGTATATGGGATCAGTAATTAAAATAGAATTATTTTACTATCTAATATCAAAAGTTTAGAAGTAATGAGGATTAATAACGCACATTTTTGCAAAAATAAAAAATAAATATCGATGAATTGATTTTTTTAACGATTTTTAAATTTCTAACTTGTACTAATTGACTGAAAGTCTGAAACACATGTCTATTTAATTTATGAACAATCTTGCGGCAGTTTGTGCCATAAATTTCTCGTCTCTATTCAGCCGGCCATTTTTATTAATACCCATAAAAAAAAAAATTTAAATACTTTTGTATTTGTTTTGTTTTTTTTAAATGATCCGACCGCCAGGCCCATGGCGACCCAAAACACCAAGCAGACCGCCCGTGGGGGGGGAGGGGGAGGCCACACCCCTAGCAGACCGCCACCCCCCCCCCCCCCCCCCCGAGCGGTCCGCTATTCTTTTTAATTATTTGCAGCCATTTAATGTAATGCATTAAATTAATTATTTTTATTATGTTTAACTATTAACAATGAGCTAAATTTTAATAGAAGAGTCTTGTGAACTATGCTTCAAAGTAAACGTTCAAAAAAATTGAGTTTTCGATCTAATTAGGTGAATTTCTACCGATTTACTCGATTTATTCATGGTTAATTACCGATTCCGCTTCCAATGAAAAGTATTTAATAGTATTTATCATTTAATAATATTTTAATTTATGGTTAATTACTGACTATACAAGTACACCCAAATTACTTTACTAGTTATTTTTAAGGTTTATTGAGACGTCGTGGCAGATAAACTTGCTATTTTGCTTGTGTGAACTTATTTGTTTGGTTTGAACTAAGTTATGAACTTTAAGTGTATTGTTTCGATGAAAAGTAACGAAATGTAAAGTGAAAATAAAAATAAAGATGACGAAAGAAATCTGAACATAAGAAATCTCCCTGCCCATCTCTTCATGACTATGATGACTGCCCCATATGGCACCGTATGTCGGGCATCTGTCTAAGTCAGGCTCTCCCCACCGAGGTAATGGATCCGGTATAACTGGCCGATTTACGGGAAGATGTGACCACGACCAGTACTGGAGTAAAAGAAGTGGTCCGTGAATCTTCCTGTTCTTCACTTGAAATTTTAATTTAAAATACGAACTCGGTACTGATTCAATCTTAAATAACAATATATATTAGTACAGACTTACCAGACAAGCATGACACAGGGCTCTATATAAGTGGGAGAGAACAGCTCCACCCCAGTTCCACCTCGATGGTTTCTCAATGTCCCTCAGCAAGGAGAGAAACAAAATCGGGACCACATCACCGCTAGAATCTACGAACATGACAGCACCACACAAATCCAGCACATACGCCCTAGTATACCTGCAATATAAAATAATAAATATAAATAATTGAGATTGTTAATGAATTAATAAGTTATTTTAAAGAGTGTAATGGCACCTCCTGACTGCCTCAATGTCATCAGTATCAGGGAATATCTTATTCTGAAAGAAGTGAGACCAGAGTGCCTTTAGATAAATACAGTACCCAGAATATCGGAAGTCTCCCTCCCCCCTTCTACTTCTTTAACTTCTTCTGTAGTTGCTTCGGATGACACCCCAACAAGTCCGGTATCATATTCTGGAGATCTGGATGGTCTGAGATGCACCTATGGGGTCGTCATCGATACGTAAACCCCATAAGGCATTCACATCACCAAGGGTGATTGTCATCTCTCCAACCGAGAGATGAAATGTATGGGTCTCCGGTCGCCATCTCCCCACTAGACCATGCATCAGAACCTGATCGATCTTACTCTGCTGCGTGGTGGCAAGCTAATACAACCCAAGACTGATGAGGCATCGCTGTATTTCTTTATGGGGAACAAATAGAATCTCAGACCTGCGGTGCCTCACCGTAAGCATGACATTGTCTTGTATTTATTATCAATTTGTGAGACTCAAATCCTGTCATTTTTTTAGTACTATTTACATTAAGTATAAAAATCACGTACCTCAATAGATGCCAATGAGACGCGGTGCTTAACATGATGGATCTATAGAAGAGAACTAAATGTGTTAGGATCATGCAACCAATCACTAGTCCTGGTCTGAGACAATGGACCCTCTCCAGTCATATCCTCAAATCTCCTACTAGTCATATCCTCATATGACGATGGACCCTCTCAAGTTGAATTCATCGAGGACGTGCCCACTCCAGTCAGATCCACAGCATCTGCACCAGCTCCAGCACGACCCGCTCCAGGCGCGGGTCGTGCTCCCCACCGTCTAGTCCTAAGCATACTACATTTACAAAAAAATATATATTAATCAATCACAACTTAATTATTTTTTTTTTATTGACACCTATTTTACAATATACACATTTTATAGTTCAAATCCTACTATCAAATAATGTAACATAATAATTATATAACTATAATATATTATAATATAATATAAATACAATATTGAGCTGGTTGCTTATTTTAACAATAAAACTATAATTTATTATAACAATATAACTATAATATATTATAATATTATTATAATAATTAATAATATATATTAACAAAATAGGATATTAATTATATAATTATATGTTAATAATAATTATTTAATGTATTAACATTATAACATACTAATTATATAATATTTATATACCAATAATATCTATAATATATTACAATATTATTATAATAATTACTTAATATATAATTATATAACATAATAATTATACAATTTTATACTAATAATTATTACTAATAAAAGGATATTAATTGACACAATCGAATTGAATAAATGATGTAAGTATAGAATAGAGACGTAAACTCTAACCCAAGATTCGACCACAAACCCTAAATCAGATTATTAATAGAGATGTAACAACTTTACTCTATACATTATACATTACCGCCTTTAATTTGTTTCTAGTAAACCTCCCTTGTTTCCATTCTTTCATTTGGAAATTCAGTAAACTCCATTCATAGCAAGCATGGAGCAACATTTTCATTTGTTTGGCACACTTTCGATCTAACATATCATTTTTCTTCTCTCAAACTATTGTAAAAACTAGTACTCATCAAGTTCCTCCAACAGTGATCAGATTTAGAAGGTTTGTTCCATATCTCTTTTATCTTATTTTCATCTTTCCTTTTTAATTCTTTTTTTTTACGATTGAATAGTGGTGTTTCTGACAGAATTCACATCTTATGATATATCTCATATTTTGCTATTTTATTCTTAATTTCTTCTTTCATTTTTATTTTATTATTTTTTTACAGTGAAATAGTGGTATCTCTGACAAAATTTGCATCGTCTGATATAACTCATATTTTGCTATTTTATTCTTAATTTCTTCTTTCCTTTTTATTTATTATTTTTTTACGGTGAAATAGTGGTCTCTCACATAATTCGAATCCTCTGATATATCTCATATTTTCCTATTTTCCTATTTTATTCTTAATTTATTCTTTCTTTCTTTCTTTCTTTGTTTTTACAGTGGAATAGTTGCGTCAGAATTCGCATCCTCTGATATATCTCATATTTTGCTAGTTTATTCTTAATTTCATCTTTTCTTTTTATTTTATTTTTATTACGGTAGAATAGTAGTGTCTCAGACATAATTCGCATATATATCTCATATTTTGCGTGACATTTTGGAAAATCTCAACCGTTCAAAGACGTTCTGCACGAATCTCAAAGTTGAATATTATTTAGAGGCAAAAGTATATATAGGATGAGTAAAAAAACAGTAACTTACATAAAGTCTTTTATTATAGAATTTTTCCATATATCAGATAATTTTTTAGAAAAAAAGGGTCTTATTTATATTATTTTTTTATTTGAAACCATTAGGCATGCATTAAATTCAGTAAGTTAATATAAGATAAATGGATCTCAGTCAATACCTTTACAAATGTCTTTATTGTATCTAATTTTGGCTAGCTGTTGAGATATCTCAGGGGATGCGCACTTGTACCAATGTTGTATTTGGGCCATACTCTGTTATGAAAATGTCTTATCCATTTGGCTTTTAACTATAGTCTAATTAATTATTTATATTTATTGCATGTCAAAGTATGCTGATCAAATACTCAGACAAACCCATTCAAATTAATTTGAAAAGTGATTTTGACTTGATGCTTGATTTGCATAAGTTATATAGGTAAAAAAAGGTTTCAGAGAAAATTGAGAGAGTTATTTGCAACTGAGCAAACAAGCCATGGTATACCAATTGTGTATTTAAACAATTAAAATTTCAATGTACTTCTTGTTAAATTTATAGCCAACGATGACATTTCGATTAGTTTTGCCATTAGGTCATGGGATTGCTACCTTATTATTATTTGTAATAGCAGGAGGAATGGTGAGAGTTAGATGACAGAAATATTAGACCTAGAAAATCTGTGATATCTTGATCGAGTGAGTTGCAATTGGGTTTGAACTATAGTGAACTAATTCAAAAGAACTTCAAACTCAAAGACTGTAGATTTAGTAAATATCTTTACAAATACCTTTATTGTATCTAATTTTGGCCATTCGTGAGTTATTTCAGGAGATGCGCACTTGTATCAATGTTTTGTTCCGGCCACATTTCTTATGAAAATGTCTTTATCCATTTGGCTTTCGACTATAGTCTAATTAATTATTTATATTTATTGCAAGTCAAAGTATGCCGTCAGACAAACCCATTCCAATTAATTTGGAAAGTGATTTTAACATGGTGCTTGATATGCATAAGTTATATCGGTAAAAAAGCTTTCAGAGAAAATTGAGGGAGTTATTTGCAACTGAGCAAACAACCAATGATATACCAATTGTGTATTTGAATGATTAAAGTTCAAATATAATTCTTGTTAAATTTATAGCCAACAATGACATTTGGGTTGGTTTTGTCTTTAGGCAATAGGATTTCTATCTTATTGTTGTTTGTAATAGCAAGGGGGAATGGTGGGAGTTAGATGACCAAAATATTAGACCTAGAAAATCTGTAATATCAGGATTCGGTAAGTTGCAATTGACTTTAAACTATGGTGAACTAACTCATAAGAACTTCCAACTCAAAGACTTTAGGTTTAGTAAATACCATTAGAAATACATTTATTGTGTCTAATTTTGGCCGGATGGTGAGATATCTCAGGAGATGGTCATTTGTACCATTGTTGTGTTTGGGCCACATTTCTAACGAAAATGTCTCATCCATTTGACTTTTGATTATAGTCTAATTAATTATTTATATTTATTACAGGTCAAAGTATGCCGTCAGACAAACTCATTCAAATTAATTTGGAAAATGATTTTGACTTAGTGCTTGATATGCATAAGTTATATCGGTACAAAAGGTTTCAGAAAAAATTGAGAGAGTTATTTGCAACTGAGGAAACAAGTCATGGTATACCAATTGTGTATTTGAACAATTAAAATTTAAATATACTTCTTGTTAAATTTATACCCAATGATGACATTTTGATTGGTTTTGCCATTAGGTCATGGGATTGCTACCTTATTATTGTTTGTAATAGCAGGAGTAATGGTGAGAGTTAGATAACAGAAATATCAGACCTAAAAAATCTGTGATATCTTAATCGGATGAGTTGCAATTGGGTTTGAACTATAGTGAACTAACTCAAAAGAACTTCCAACTCAAAGACTGTAGGTTTAGTAAATATCTTTACAAATACCTTTATTGTGTCTAATTTTGGCCAGCTGGTGAGATATCTTAGAAGATGCGCACTTGTACCATTGTTGTGTTTGGCCACATTTCTTATGAAAATTTCTCATTCATTTGACTTTTGACTATAGTCTAATTAATGATTTATATTTATTGCCGGTCAAAGTATGCCGATCAAATACTCAAACAAACTCATTCAAATTAATTTGGAAAATGATTTTGACTTAGTGCTTGATATGCATAAGTTATATCGGTACAAAAGGTTTCAGAAAAAATTGAGAGAGTTATTTGCAACTGAGCAAGCAAGTTATGGTATACCAATTGTGTATTTGTACAATTAATATTCAAATATAATTATTATTAAATTTATAGCGAACGATGGCATTTGGGTTGGTTTTGCATTAGGCAATGGGATTGGTATCTTATTGCTGTTTGTAATACCAGGAGGGAATGGTGGGAGTTAGATGACGAAAATATCTGACCTAGAAAATCTTTGATTTCTGGATCCGATGAATTGTAATTGGGTTTGAAATATGGTGAACTAACTCAAAAGAACTTCCAACTCAAAGACTGTAGGTTTAGTAAATATATTTACAAATACCTTCACTGTGTCTAATTTTGGCCAATTGGTGAGATATCTCAGGAGATGCGCACTTGTACCATTGTTGTGTTTGGGCCACATTTCTTATGAAAATGTCTCATCCCTTTGGCTTTTGACTATAGCCTAATTAATTATTTATATTTATTGTAGGTCAAATTATGCCGTCAGACAAACCATTCAAATTAGTTTGTAAAGTGATTTTGACTTGGTGCTTAATATGCATAAGTTATATTGGTAAAAAAAGTTTCAGAGAAAATTGAGGGAGTTATTTGCAACTGAGCAAACAAGCCATGGCATACCAATTTTGTATTTGTACGATTAATGTTCAAATATAATTCTTGTTAAATTTATAGCTAAAGATGGCATTTGGGATGGTTTTGCCATTTAGCAATGGGAATGCTAGCTTATTGACGTTTGTAATAGCTATGGGGAATGGTGGGAGTTAGATGACAAAAATATCAGACCTATAAAATCTATGATTTTTGGATCCGGTGAGTTGCAATTGGGTTTGAAATATGGTGAACGAACTCATAAGAACTTCAAACTCAAAGATTGTAGGTTTAGTAAATACCTTATTTAATTTTTTGTTTCATTTTTATTTAATTTTTTTACGGTGGAATAGTGGTCTCTCACATAATTCGCATCCTCTGATATATCTCATATTTTCCTATTTTATTCTTAATTTCATCTTTGCTTTTTATTTTATTTTTTATTACGGTGGAATAGTAGTGTCTCAAACAGAATTTGCATATATATCTCATATTTTGCGTGACATTTTGGAAAATCTCAACTGTTCAAAGACGTTCTGCACGAATCTCAAAGTTGAATATTATGTAGAGGCAAAAGAATATAGGATGAGTAAAAAACAGTAGCTTACAAAATTTTGTCATATAACAGTAACTTACATAAAGTCTTTTATTACAGATAATTAAAAAAAAAGGGTCCTATTTATATATTTTTTTATTTGAAACTCTTACGCATGCATTAAATTCACTAAGTTAATATGAGATAAATGGATCTCAGTTAATACATTTATTGTGTCTAGTTTTGACCAACTGATAAGATATCTCAGGGGATACGCACTTGTGCTAATGTTGTGTTTGGACCACACTGTTATGAAAATGTCTTATCTATTTGGCTTTTCACTATAGTCTATTTAATTATTTATATTTATTGTAGGTCAAAGTATGCCGATAAAATACTCCGACAAACACATTCAAATTAATTTGGAAAGTGATTTTGACATGGTGCTTGATATGAGTAAGTTATATCAGTAGTAAAGATTTCAGAGAAAATTGAGAGAGTTATTTGCAACTGAGGAAACAAGTTATGGTATACCAATTATATATTTGAACGATTAAAGTTCAAATATAATACTTGTTAAATTTATAGCCAATGATGACATTTGGGTTGGTTTTGTCATTAGGCAATGGAATTACTACCTTATTGTTGTAATAAAGTAAAAGAAAGTACACAAATTATTCTTACTTGCATAGTTGTTATTAGTGAAATGTAATATATTAGTCGAATGTCTAATATTTTATATTATTATTATAGATAATTGATTTTCTCTTATATCTAACATCTAAATATTATATGAGTTATTTTAAATTCACCAGTAATTCAATATTATTTAAATTCTTTTACTTAGAATGCTTTTTTAAACTTACAAACAATTAATTTTTCTCATTTGATATTTATAGTAGTTAAACTAGTTAGTGAGAAGGGAGCGAAAATTGTCCAATGAAATAAAAAGTGCATGCAGGAGGAAAGTGTGTGGTTATTCATTGTATATGTGTGATGAATAATCTTTTTCACTAAATGCACTTAACGCAATTAATATTGTCTTGAATGAATTGTAGATGAAAAAAAATTGTACCTAATTAATTGAAAATATTTATAAATAAAATTAATAGCATTATTTTTTAGCTTCAACGCATGTATTTTGTTCTTAAAAAAATAAAATAATAATTTTAGGATACATGCAACTATATTAATATATAATTTTACAGTACATTTGGCTAGATTTTTAATTATGAGGAATATAATAAATTTTCTCGTGATAATAGAGCTATACCCATCTCTACTAGATACCATACTTGGTATGAAAATTTAAAACTGGATACCATTCTCGGTTTTAAATAATACACAATGTTAAAAAGCCATACTGAAATTAATTGAGAACTGATTTTTCAATTTGTCATACTGGATATCATATTAGGTTTCTTTTTTTTTTTTTTTTGCTTTTTTTTTTCAATTTGTCAAATTAGAGAATAGTTTCTGGTTTTTAATTCTACAAACCGATCATCAAGTCCGGTTTTTTATTTATTGGATTTTCTGCGGCATTGGCATAACAAGAAAAAAGTAGATTCAAATGAGTTCAAATTCAATACCGAATAAGGTATTCAGTTTTTAAATTTTTATAGCGATCGAGTATGGTGTCCAGGAGAGATAATTTTTGCAAAAAAAATTGTAATCGTGTTTGATAACTTTTTGATATTTGGTGATGCAATTTTAAAAGAAAAAGATAACTTTTTGATCCATTTACAAAGTATTCATAAATTGTTGGTTAAGCAAAGAAGTTTTTACATCATACGTATCTCTTACCACGTTACCACTCTACTTCTCTCACACACTAAGCTACTAACTTTTTTACAGTTAAGCCCATCACTTGTTGAAAATCACAAAATCATTTCATAATTATAAAAGCCTATAACAAAGTTATAAACAAGCATTCTTCATTGAATGAATTAAAAATCAAGCTACTTGACAAAGGAATAAGTCTTTGATTTTTTTTTATTTTTAAAATCACAATGGCACTTTCTATTCATTTTTTTTTTTTTTTGCAACTGACGTAATTTCTAATTTCGAAAAATTATTTTTAGGGAATCACTTTGTAACTGTTTCTATTGGCACTTATTTCCATCGTTCTTCATAATTGCTAATGTACGAGTGTAGAGTTTTAAAAATTAAAATTAACTTATTTTTTATTTGATACTTGACAGTTAATTTTAATTTCTTCTTAATTTTACTGATGTAAATGCTACAAAGCAAACACATAAATGATTCGTGCAAAATATTAAATTAGTCTTTTAAATAATTGAATTGGAAGTTGCAAATTGGTAATACTAACAGGTTGGGGTGAGGTTAGAATGGTCATTAGCATGATACAAGTAGCACTCTAACAGGGGTCAAGGGGGAGAGAAATTGATACTCTGATAGAGAGAGGTGATGAGGTGGCAATAAAGATAATCCGTTTAGAACTTTAGATTTCGACTTCCGATTAAAATTTGAATAATTTTTTTTTTATAATAAATGCACGAGATTCTTTACCAATAATTTCAACGGAATAAAGTGACCACTAAATAATTTGAATATCAATATTTAGTTTACTTATCTATTTTTATAAAATCCATTGAAATTGGCCAGGAATTATCCCATCCTCCACCGATTAATCTGCGCCGTAAGTTATTCATCTGGAATAAAATCAACCTTTGATATTTGTGGGTGTGTCATGTTCTAACATTGTTAGATTATTTTTATGGTTGCTTTTCTCGAGAACAATCGTTTCGTCACAGTAAAATATCTATAGAAAGAGAAGGGGTTGAACTTAACACGTGTTGTGCAACCATTGAGACACGTGGCTTCAGTCTCAGTTAGTTAGACTTTTGAGTATTCAGCTGTCGCGGATGCTCTTGTGTGCAATACTGTGAATGTACTTTCGGTCTCCATTTTTATTTGGAACGCAGACGTCCATTTTTTTAGTAATACTGAACTTAATTTCTGGGTTTGCAAATGTTCCCTTGTAGAACGTTAATACTGGAGATGATTGATGTTGGAGTCTTGCTTGGAGACATGGAGCGGAGTCTGAAACTTGGTTGAACTCCTTTCTTTTTGCTACGTGTCATTCACTGACCAGTAACTAAAAGCCTCGTGTAGGATGGAAGTAATCACAGATTCAAACTAGATTCTCGTTGAAATGGTTTAGCATTTCAACGGAATAAAGTGACCATTAAAATTTCAATATCAATATCAATATTTGTATTAAGATTTACTTTTCTATTTTTATAAAGTCCAAATGAAATATCTCTATACTTACCACGTTGGTGATGTTTTTTAATTTAAAAAAACAAAAATACCTTACGTTGATCCTTTTACAAAGTATCCATAAATTGTTGGTTGAGCAAAGAAGCTTATTATTACAGCCTACAAAATATCTCTTCCCACGTTACCATTCTACTTCTCTCACAAACTAAGCTTAATTTTACAGCCTACAAAATTGTTGGTTGAGCAAAGAAGCTTAATTTTACAGCCTACAAAATATCTCTTACCACGTTGCCACTCTACTTCTCTCACACACTACTAATTTTTTTTTACAGTTGAGCCCATCACTTGTTGAAAATCACAAAATCATTCCATAATCCTATAGCAAAGTTACAAACAAGCATTGACCATTTAATGAATTAAAAATCAAGCTACTTGACAAAGAAATAGGCCCGTGAAATTTCATATACTAACATTCTTAAATTTTCAAAAATTGATTATCAAATTTCACATTATGACTAAAATTATGCTTCATAGATATTGTTGCTAAATACTTGACTCAAGTTTTTGCAGCATTTTAAAATTTAAGATTATTTTGCATTGAAATTTATTTTATTTTTAAAATCACACTGACACTTTCTATTATATTTTCTTGGAATTGGGATATAGCGTAATTTCTAATTTCGAAATATTACTTTTAGGAAATTGCTTTGTAACTGTTTCTATTGGCACTTATTTCCATCGTTCTTCATAATTGCTAATGTACGAGTGTAGAGTTTTAAAAATTAAAATTAACTTAATTTCTATTTGATACTTGACAGCTACTTAAAATTTTTTTTTCTTAATTTTATTGATGTAAATGCTACAAAGCAAACACATAAATGGTTCATGCAAAATATTAGAGTTTCATACTATAAATAAAATAAAAGCTGATTTTACAATATCCATAATGTTTTACTCTAAATTATATAAAAAATTTTATACAAATACAATTCTTTTGAAAAAAAAAACAAATAAAAATCAATTAGCCCTTATTTTCTCTTACTAGGTACATCTCTAAGAATTGCATAGTACGTCTGATGAGCATCAGATCTACTTTAGGTTCAATGCATTTTAGAGCCGCCTGATCTGTTTTAAGATATGTGCGTTCCGCTTTAACATTTGTATCATGTGCGTGAATCTTAAAGCAGATCAGACAATTTTAGAGCCCATCAATAATCAAACTCAAAAGTAGATCCAATGTACATGGACCTACTATGTTCTCAACTTAATTTGAGAGATGGATTACATTTACAAGTTGGGTTGAGGTTATAATAGTCATTAACATGATACAACTAGCCCTCTAACAGGGGTCAGGTAAGAGACAAATTGATACTTTGATAGCGAGAGGTGAGGTGGGAATAAATTTCAATTGATGAAATCCCATTTCAAACGGATAAAGAGAATATAGACAGCGCTCTCCACCCTGTTAATAAAAAAAAAAGTTTTAAGTCAGAATTTGAGTTTAGATTTCGATTTCCGATTAAAATTTGAATCAATCTTTCAAAATAAATGCACGAGATTCTTTAATATTCGTACCAAAGCAAAACGGAAACGGTACCATCTAAACTCAAATTTCTATTAACAGATCAGTATTGACTTCATGCAGCGCACGGCTATAGAATTAAAACATCGCTGCATATAGTTAATACGCTGCATGAAGGTAAAGCAGCTCTGTTAAATTATTTACCCAATAAATTGCCCCTGGGAAGATATCTTTAGTAACAGGTCCTTTTTTGGTTAGTTATCACAAAAGATGTCGATAAGACAAACACATACTTTTCCATTTGCGTCCTTGCAAAATTCTATATTTCGAATTAACAGTTTGGGCAATGCCAACCGTTTCAATCCAAAATACCATTGTTGTTATAAAATTCCAACTGTGGATTCTATTTACACGTTATATATCAACTAAATATAATATAAATTATAGCATTGTTCTAAAGTTTAATAAAAAAAGTTCAATCTAATATTATGTAAGGTACAAAAAATTACACAAAAATTCTAGCAATAAAGTTATAGAAATATCTCATATGACATAATTATCATGGAAATATACACATAGTCATAGATAGACATGACATTTGAGTATATAGTATATGGCATTGACCATGTATTTTATATCAAATTCAACAAGTACTAAAAATTATTGTTTGTAAAAATATATTTCCAAAAAAAAAAAATACAAATAATATGGAACTTGTCAAGCATAAATATATAATTATGATTTGATTTTGCTACAAAATTCTGATAAGATAATTATGGCTATTTTTTTGGTTTAAATTTTGAGAGAGGACTGAACCGTAAAACAATTTACACAGAAGGGCTATATTGAATTTATTTTCGAGACCTTTATTGTGGATACAATTTTAGTAAGAGTTGCTTTCCATAGACATTGTCAAACTACCCCCACAACTCCATACCACCTGCTAATAATATTCTAATAACGTTACCGACACTCTTAATACCCAATTAATTCCAGACATCTGTTATGAAACCAATCTAACCCTGCAATTTTCAATTTTCATTCTGAAATAATTAAATTATAATATCTAAGACTGGTCAACATCTAGTAATAGTCAAACATCACGATCTAAAAGATTTTATTGTTATTTTGAAAATTGCAACTAGAGCAAGTGGAAGGGGAAAGATTTTAACAGAGTAGTTTTGCCATCATGCAGTACATAAGTTGTTTTGATTCTGCAATCTTTACGCTGCATGAAGCCAAAGCTACTCTATTAAAAGTTTACCCTAAGTGGAAAATAATATTTCTAAATTCTATACTGCTACAATGGAAAGTAATAACAGAGGAAGACCATTCGCTCACATCGGATCCATCCAATTTATATTATACGTTTTATGAATTAATTATTTCTTTTAATCGGCATGATGTTACTCTTCCGTGTGATACCTCTGAGGTACCTCAATATTTGCGTGGCCTACCTGTCCAGTGACTATTCGAAGATAGCGCGGGGGCCAGTATTATTCGTGCTTTGATATTCGTGCAGATCATATTTAAACCCTCAAGATTTTCCAAAATAACACACAAAATACGAGGTATCTCAGAGGATGCGAATTCTGGTTACTCTTCCTGTATACAGGAAACATCTCTCTCTCTGTCTAAACAGAGCACGAGATATTAATTGCTAGATCTCTCTTTCGATTCATTATCTCTTCTCTTGCAGTTTCTTTTTTTACTTAACGAGTCTTTTCTCATTATGTGATTACGAGTCATTTTCTCTCTAATTTCTCTTGAAATTGTGTCGATTTTGGTGAAGAAAAGAGGGGTTTTAAGGTTTCAAGATGGGGTTCTTCAGTTCTATACTTACTTTCTTTGGATTTGGAATCGGTATTACGATTGGAATTGTTATAGGCTACTACCTCTTTATCTACTTCCAGCCAACTGATGTCAAGGTAATCTCTCTCTCTCTCTCTCTCTCACACACACACACACACACACACACTCACACTCAGTTTGAACTCCAAATCAATTTGTTTTTAAGATTTGGCCAAAAATTTAGGTTTTTAGAGTTTTGAACTTTAATTTGTTATTTTTAAAAAAAAAATTAAGTATCGTTGGATTAATACAAATTTGATTGTGAAATCAGGAGCCAAAAATTAGGCCACTGGTGGAGCTAGACAGCAAAACTCTGGAGCAGATGATGCCTGAAATCCCTAATTGGGTGAAGAATCCAGATTTTGATAGGGTACTTGATTCAATTACTCTTGAAAAGTATAATTTTGTTTCGAATAATTTGTGTAAATTTGGAAAATATAACCTGATATTCTCTTATTACTGTTAAAATTTACTCTTTGAAGATTGATTGGCTAAATAAGTTCATCGAGCACATGTGGCCTTACCTTGACAAGGTAAAGTTATTTTTAAATGTTTATTCTCATTTATTGTTGAAACATGAAAAAAAATTTACTAAAGAATATTGGTTGTAAAAAATAATTTCCAAAAAATAAGCCATATGCAAATATTACACGTAACTGAGTTTATATTTTTCCTTGATAATTACTTAGGCCATATGCAAAATGGCAAAGGAAATTGCGAAGCCAATTATTGCTGAGAACACTGTCAAGTACAAAATTGATTCGGTTGAGTTTGAAACGTTGAGTTTAGGTTCCTTACCTCCAACATTCCAAGGTAATATTTTACTATTATTCAATTCAATGTTTACAAATTTTCAAAATTCTCTTTTCTGACCTTATTATCATTATTTTTATAATTTCAGGGATGAAAGTGTATATAACAGATGAGAAAGAGTTAATAATGGAGCCTTCTGTTAAATGGGCCGGGAACCCTAATATTACTGTTGTTGTAAAGGCATTTGGTTTGAAAGCTACAGCTCAGGTCTTAAATTTTTAAAATTCTATCAAATGTTACATTTATGGAATATTTCCTTATTTTAACAAAATATGATTTTATTCCTCAAAATCTACTTGACCAATATTTCTTGTAGGTAATTGACCTCCAAGTGTTTGCCTTGCCACGAATTACATTGAAACCACTCGTTCCTAGCTTTCCTTGTTTCGCCAAAATTATTGTTTCTCTTATGGACAAGGTACGCAAATCAATTCCAAGTCAAATTGGTATTTTTCTGAACTGGTGCAACCATGATAGGTAAAGCTCCCTTTTAAAGGGCTATGCAGCTAGGGGTCTCAATGACACCCTTTTATCTGTTTACCCAACCTATACCATATTCAATAAGATGGGTACAGTTGAGTATACCCTTACCCGTTATCCTATACGGTAATTATTAAAAAAAATAAAATTATATAAATTATATATATATATATATATGGATATCATTAGAGAATGGTATCTAAATTTTCATTTGTTTTGCTTTTAGCCCCATGTCGATTTTGGACTGAAACTCCTGGGAGCAGATGTGATGGCAATTCCTGGTCTGTACCGAGTTGTTCAGGTGCTGTTATCTTTTGCTCTTTATATGTTCTTTTTCTTAACTATAGTTTTATATATTGTCAAAGTTGATACATGTGGTGCACTGATTGATTTTGCAGGAGATTATCAAGACTCAGGTTGCGAAGATGTATCTATGGCCTAAAGTTCTAGAAGTGCCTATTATGGACCTTTCTAAGTAAATTTTCTTCATTAGTCCATTTTTGTTTTATATTTGCAAGTTTCATATAGATTATTCTGCATGCATGTCACCTTTTCATATAGTGATGGCAATTCCCATCTCTCTCTCTCTCTCATCCCTTATTGTGTTTTGACAGAGCAATGAAGAAGCCAGTGGGGATCCTCCACGTAAAAGTGATCCAAGCATTCAAGTTAAAGAAGAAAGACTTCATGGGTAAGTCTGACCCATATGTGAAATTGAAACTAACAGAAGGTGGAATGCCGTCAAAAAAGACAAGCGTCAAGCGAAGCAACCTCAATCCGGAGTGGAATGAGGATTTTAGACTTATTGTCAAGGACCCTGAGTCGCAGGCTGTTGAGCTCATTGTCTATGACTGGGAACAGGTAAACAAACTATTTTTAGCAATGATGTAATTCAAGTGTTAGTTTACTGGCAGCAGAAAATTTTTTGGGACCCTGAGTTCCTGGGATTATGGCATAATTGGATCCGGAAAAAAAATTCGGATCCAAAATTTGGGCCCCAATATTTTTTTAGATCCATAGTGTTTTTTCTTCGACCACTCTTTCTGTTTCAGAAAAAATTACCGGCCATAATTTCTGTTTTAATAATAAACACCAGCCACTCTTTCAGAAAAAAAAAATGAAAACACTTCAGATTAAAAAAAAAAAACACCAGCTCCAAATTTTGCATCTGAAATTTTTTTACAGATCCATCTATGCCATCAAACAACCCCAGCAGTCTTTCTGTTTCCCTTTATTATTTAATAATAATTTCTATAAATAAAACAATTCTCTATTTTTTGAAAATTATTCAAAGTGTTAGTTTACTGAATTTGTAGAAATTGCTGCTACTGGAGCTTTCAGTTTTGTTATTAGGCCTCTAGTTTGCCAGATTTATTAACCTTATGCATAATTAGATGTTTGATTTGAGCCCAATAATTTAGAATGGAAATTTGCACTTAGCTTTCCATTTGTTTTGTTTTCTTTCTGAAAAATGCTTTATGGTTTGTTAAGTTCTCCGTTTTTAGTTTGCAGTCAAGTATATCATTATTTGATATATTTAGTAATAGCTAAATCATTATTTGATATATTAAATTGTATATCATTATTTGATGGAAACTAATTGCTTCAAATGTTGAGGATTGCTGACCTCAGCAGTTCCTAGAATAGTATAGTTCCAGTGGCCTCAATATTTTCTTAACCTGTAATATTTTCATTTTGACCAAAAAATGCATGAAATACCCTTTTCCCTAAATTAACCCTCAACTCTGAAACTGAACTTGGGGTCCCAAATCTCTAATTCAATCCGAATTACTTCACTTTACCCCTGATAATTTAATTCCGTGCAGCACAGACACACCTAAAACCCAATTTTTCCTGTATTTAACATGTGTCAAACATGTCACATGCCTGACATGTCTTGACATCCCCCTAGCACATTACGTACTGGACCAAAGATTTTGTATGCAACTATTTGACCAAGAACATTGTACCAGAACTTACAGATGCAAGCATTGTACTGGCACTTATGGATTTACTCAAAAAAAATTATCATGGTTTCAGATCGGAAAGCATGACAAAATTGGCATGAATGTGATCCCACTAAAGGACCTGACACCGGATGAGACAAAAACCCTAACCCTAGATCTCCTTAAAAACATGGATTCTAATGATCCCCAAAACGAAAAGATGCGGGGCCAACTTGTTGTAGAGGTCGTATACCGGCCTTTCAAGGAAGGAGATACTGACGAGGATATGAGTGATGATTCAAATAATGCAAATCTTGAGAAGGCTCCGGAAGGTACACCTGCTGGAGGTGGTTTGCTTGTAGTTACAGTTCATGAAGCTCAGGATTTGGAGGGAAAACATCATACGAATCCGTTTGTGCGATTGCTTTTAAAAGGAGAGGAGAGGAAGACAAAGGTAAATAGTATCCACATTTCTTGCACATAATTTAGTAGTATCATCCAATTGTTAGACCGGTGTAAGAAAAGGGTATATAATCCAAAATTTGTAAGATATTTGAAGTTTTTAACCAAACCCTAATTGTTGGCATTCTTTGGTGTAAGAAAAGGGGTATACTGCAGTTATTCTTGGTACTAAGATTTTTATCAAAATTGTTGGCATTCTTTGGTTTCAGTTATCGTGTCTGATTAATATTTTGTTTTAATTTTTTTTTTTGCAGCATATTAAGAAGAATAGAGATCCTAGGTGGGATGAAGAGTTCCAGTTTGTGTGTGAGGAGCCCCCAATTCACGACAAATTACACGTGGAGGTTATTAGTAGACCTTCAAGCATTGGCATCCATTCAAAGGTACCATTTTTGTTCATTTCTACTGTTAATTTGATTTTCTAACTTTAATGGAAGTGTTTCATGACTAATTTTTTTATACATATATATTTTGGTGATTAGGAAAATCTGGGGTACTTGGATATCAACCTTGCAGATGTGGTGAGTAATAGGAGAATTAATGAGAAATACAACCTAATTGATTCCAAAAACGGTCGAATTCAGATTGAACTACAGTGGCGAACTTCATAAGAAAAAACCAGTTGACAAGCAAACAGAGATTGATGTGTTTTCGCAAGAGCAAAAAAATTGTTTATTATTATCTTTTCCCTTCAAATCATGTATCTTCTCAGGGCATGGCTTGTTTGTAAATGTTCTCATAGGAGTTGCATAGAATTTGTTTGTTTTGTTAGTATCATGCTTCAAACAGGATATTTCTTGATTTGGTTTCCGTTTTTACTTTTGTCAAAGTATGTTCTTTTCATTGTTTTAATTAGATGGTATGCTCTTCCACTGTATTATTATTATTTTTTTTCTAGCTTTTAGTGATAAATTCTATCTTATATTTAATTTACACATAAATTTTGATTAGAATAGGAGTTTAACTTTTGCTATATGACATCCTAAAACAAATTGATTAATAATAGTAGTTGCGAAATGAAATTTTCATGCTTAATAAATCTTGTGAGAGTAATAATAAACCAAATTAAATATACAAACGACAAGAGTTCAATGTGAACACCTTTTCAAAAATATGCATTAAATAACAAAAAAAATTCGAACCAATATTTTTGATGTCAAATATTTGGAAAACCGAGATAGGATTTTTTTTTTCAAAACCCTTGAAGGCCAGCTTCGGATATTATCTTTTTATATTTGTTTTTACTATAATAAAAAGGTAATGGATTCTTTGAGACTATTTTAATACACAAATACGTAATCATATATGTCATACATTTGCTTTTCTTTCAGCCTCCAAATGTTTTGTACAGTGCTTTCGGATTTGCCCCAAAATAAATGTAAAATTCTGTATCCCTCCGTGTCCCTACAAAGTGCTGCATTTAAGCAAAATTCACATACAGCTCTAAATCCAATGAAATAATAAACAAACAACAGCAATCGACAACAGCAACAAAAACCAAGCCAACAATAATTAAAATAATTTACACGACCTAGACCAAGGAAATAAAAAACAGTAGCCCAAAAATGCGAGCTTAAAGAGTACTCTAATTGGTTGGAATCAAAATGTTCACAACACCTATATGTATCCAAAATACTATACTGAGTCCTGTAGAAACTGCAATGCTGGTATCTCTAGAATTTCATTCGGTATGATAATTTGTGTGAAGAACTTGTCTTCCACAGCAGTGGAGATCTCGTCCCAAGTGAACGGTATACTGCAAAAAAAAAAAAAAATTAAAAATAAATCAAAGGCTATAATTTCAAGGAATGAAAATAGAAATTGTAATATTAATATATATTTTCCTACTTATCATCATCGTCAAGCAAAAAGGCATTGCCAGTATCGTCGCTTTTTTCAATTTCATCATTCATCTTGCTTAGAACCTAGAAAGATCGATGAAGATAATTGTTATTAAAGTTCAGGTATTGTGAACTAAAAAATAATTGAAATAGAAATCGACACAGAATTAGCTGGAGCAATAATTTTATGATTTGAAGCATCTCGACTTACATCTTGTGACACGCTTTGAGTGTTGTACTTGTCATCCCAGTACTGTGAACAAATCTGACGGAGCTGTTGAACGTTCAATTCCTATAGGAGTTGATATCAGATCAGATGTAAGTCATAATAATAAGCTTTATCAAACTTGCATGTGAATGCGTGTGTGTGTGTGAGAGAGAGAGAGAGAGAGATTACAGGGCATAGATCACTAGTTAGATCTTCATACGAGACTCTATACTTTTGAAAGATCACCTAAAATTGATAAACAATACCAGAACAAATGAAATTTAGATATTTAAAAACTTAAAATAGTTTAATCAAGCCTTGAGTGCATCAAAATTTTGAAGAAATATAAAACTTACCAAGAAGCCAACGGCTTGTCTAATGTGCTTGAGCTCATCCCACGCAGATCCAATTATCTGTTTGCATTGGTTATGCTTAGATTTAACATGCCAGAGAAAAAGACAAAAAAAAAAAAAAACGGAAGAAGAAGAAGTCTAATCTACACATGCCTCTTCCTTTGCTTTACTACACAATGCCTCCAGTTCTTCTAACCCATATTTCACATACTCTCCATTACTAAAGGAGCAGCATTCCCTCCGCATTAGAAGACTTAACAAGAAAGGTCCCGAAAAAGGAAAAGTTAGCATTTTACCGCATTTGAGATATCTTTAATAACAGAGGTGCGAAGAAACATAAAAGAAATGCAAATGATAAGAATGAAAAATATAAAATTCAAGCAATTTACTGTAAAAGCATTTATTTTTTGCACAATTTAAGTAGAACTGCTATGATCAGTCGCTTCAGTTAGCAACAAAATTGACAAATAAGAATAAAGATACCTGTTGAAGAGTTGAACATTGATGAAAGAGAAAGTCTGGCCAATTAATTTCCTAGTTACTATGGTCGGTACCTGAGACACCATCACATAAAAATTATTTAATACTTAAATTGGGTTACACTAAAAAAATAAAGCTTAATCAATGAAGAGTACATACCCCATTCTCTTGCAACATCTCAAGAAAGTCATTGAGGTTGTCTACTAGTGTTTTCCAATGGCTATTTAGGTTTGAATTTTTGACTGAGCGACCTCTCACTATGCTTGCTTTTGCAGTTCTTGGTGCCTTTAGTTTTTTAATTTCATCAAATACAAATTGTTAGAGCACTTATACAGTACTAATCAAACTTTGAAAACATACTGTAGAGACTCTAAAAAAGGAAATCTGAGTATAATGGCGTGTTTAACAAATTAACAGTATAAAAATGTTAAAGATAATTTGTGCATCCATAGAAAAGAATCGGTTAAAAGACGGGCTTTTTTTTAGAATTCTTAAAATGAACGTAGAATCTAAACATACCTGAATAGCGAGAGAGAGCAAGGAAGTGAGTTCCCTCCTCAAATTATCACGAACCATGCCATAAAATGTCTCGACAAATGCTTGTAATTGTTGTTTGAAAAGCATCGCTGTCTGCTTTGCTTCCACTTGGCGCACCACAATTGATCCCTCATAAGACATGCTTGCTGACGAACCTCGAAATCCCTAAACATAATATAAACAAGTACATTATTAGCAGTGTGGGACCCACATATGTCTAGATTAACTTGCAATTTTGATATCTAATAGCACATTAATTATATCCCATTTCCTCTTACAAGAACACAATGGTCTCAAATGAAGCAAACATGAAACTACAGATGCTTCATAGGAAAAATTAGAATGAATCTACACATATAATTATAAACACATGCACACAAATAAAAACCCAGTGCTAGCATAGGAAATACTGCTATTTTTATTGTTACTTTTTGAAATAGATGCTGATATTTTAAGGAAAATAAAAAGTTAGGTAATAGTTGCAATGATATACTTGTGCCATCCTTCCAAAGAAAGAGGTTGAAGGGGGTAACTTGTTACGCGGCATTGAACCAGTGCCAGTTGACATTTTAAGGCTCTTTTGTAGTAAAATTGCCAGAGTAGATGAATTAGCCAACCAAAATGCAAGATCGTCATTATTATCTGGGCTCTGTGACAAATATAAAAATAAAAATGAGAAAATATGTCAGCTCGACTTCCCTGTGGTGCAACTAAAATGTAACATTAATGCATGCTTATACATGAGAAAGGCCATTATTTATGCCCCTTACATGAGTTAACCAATAAATATTTACCTAATAAGGCATCAATGGATCAAAGGTTACATCAGTTATTGCATAAGAAAGGCATATTCGCTCAGAATGACAACAGTATATTGTTCAGAGAAAGGAAAAATAAAGAGACATTTTTAATTTAAAAAAAATATATATATAATTTTCAGTTGAATAAAGTTTCTTATGAATTCTAGAAAAGAACAAAAAGATGAAGTGGCATACCTCAAAAGCAGAACCAATCATTTGTATCACCCGGTCAAATACACCTGTTTTATCTGCTTCAAAGGATTTCCAACGAAGAAAGCACTTGTATATAGTTACAGCAGCAATTGGCTTTCCAGGAACAACTCCAACTCTGTGCACCACACAGTTTATAAGTGCTTCAAGACTCTCCTGTAAGGGAACAAAAATACCTAGCATTAGTGGTCACCAATGAATAATTAACAAAAAAAAGGTAAGAGTAAATTACACAATGTTCCATAAACAATCACATTAGGGACCAATATGAGAAAAGAATGATACATTAAGGACCATTTATGTAAGTTAGTAAAAAATATATATATAAAACTTTGTATGGTCATTACAGGCTGTCTTTCAAGATAGGAAGCATGCTTCTTCAAAGGAGTGCCTTGCTTCAAAGGTGATGTGCCTTGTTTCATTGGTGATCCACTTTGGTGTTCCTGTAAAATAATCTCACCGATTTCAATAATAAGTGAATAAATACAAGAAATAAATGAAATATAGGTAAATTTATTCGTAAGACCTCATTAGATGGCCGGCCGTTACTCACTGTGCTCAAACTCTGCATCATTTAGAAAATTAAATAAAAAATCGCTCATACTATTTAAATTTAGTTTATCAAATTATGAAACTAGAGACTGAAAAGGAAATTGTACTTGTTTCAAAGGCGGCAAGTGTGGAGTCCCGTTTTGTGAAGTTTGTCTAGAAGGAGAAGGCAGGGCTTGTTTCCTTAGAAGCTGGTTTTCAGCTTCCATTTGAGATAGTTTTTCTTGAAGGCTGCACATGAACAGGTCAAATTTTATAAATCAGAAAGATTTTCACTATTCATAAACTATAACATTAATGACCTAAAGCTATAATAACCAACCTTAGTACTGAATTTTTCAATGCAACTATAGTTGATTCTGCTTCTTTGGTTTCCTTCACGGATTCTTCATACTTCTTCTCAGTTTCTTGCACTTTCACTTCAAGAGAAGTTACAACCGTCTACAAAAATCATCATAAAAATAACTTAAGATTTAGCTAATGAAAACTTGAGAACAGTTTCAGATAAAATACATAAGACAATAGTAATGCTTTTCATGGGTTGACCATAATTTGAGGGATAGAGTACCTTAAGATTATCATTTTCGGCAGTAAGTTTATCAACAAGAGCAGTATCAACAACTGGCACCTCCTTAACTAAAACCTCTTTCTCAGATGCAACTTTAGTGATCTCCTTCTCTTTAGCCAACAATTCTTTAGTCTCTTTAACGTGTCGTTCCATCTCTTGGTAAGCTAGTTTCAGCTTCGCAATCTCTTGTGATTTTGCTTCCTCTGCATCAGACTGAAATAAACAAAATTTGTGTATCAGTTAATCTCAATTTCATAATTGAACTCCAACTAAGAAGGAGAGAAAAAAATCAGAAAATAATGATCTCCAAGCAACAGAAAGGAATATGTAAATAATCCCTATTAGTTCCTCTATATGAAAGTTGTAACCAACAAGTGTCATAGTTGTGACTAACAAAACTAACCTCCAGAGTAACACAATTGCTAAAACAAAGATTTAAAAGAATGAACAAATTGACTAAATAGCCCAGGAATATTTCAAAATAACTCAAGTAAAATCGCTCCTCGATCAGCTTACACAAGCTGCAAATCTAAATAGTCTTAAGGGAGGGAATAAATGGATATATAAAGTATCCACATCTAATAAATTATACCCCTCCATCAATATCTCTATTGTGTTAGTTGTAAAAATGAGAAATTTTAGGTGTAAAGTAAGCACAAGGAAACAATCAGTTGCATTTTGTAAATAACACACACAACAAATGGCATACCCGCATTCGTCTCTCCAACTGCAACCTCAAGGTCAAGTCCTCGACTTGCTTCTCAAGTTTGTTTTTGGCAGCTTGTAGCGCACCAGTTTCTTTTGCAGCCTGAGGTAAATAAGTTTTAATTAGTATCCAATGGAAATAGCAAATTGCTTTCCATATGTAAGACTTGCTCATCAGTAGTACTGTTACATTAGACATGCCAAGCACATTACCGAAGAATAAAAGAAGGAACAATGGAATAATATAAGTATTGCATCTTACCATTTTGAGTTTCTTAAGCTCCTTTTTAGCAACTCTAACACGCCAAGCACATTGAGTTGAAATAGCTGCTTTCTTTAGTTGCATGTAATTGGACCTTGCCAAATGGGTTCTGGACCAGCTCTGGAACAGAAAAATACCAGAAAATATATATGATAGATATTATGATGTACTAATTAAAATAAACATCAATCTTACCGAAAAAGAAAGCTATACTCCTAAAATACCATATGGTATCCAAGTGTACCTAGTATACAAGATTTCTACCGTTTGGGATTAAAGCATTTCAATTTTTAATTTCATTTCATGGAGGTCCATTTAGTTATCAGTGATATTCAAACACATAATACCTGAATAACTACTGCTGCTTTTGTTTGGCGCCTGAAAAGGAACTCCTTTCGAGCAGCTATGCCACGTAGAGCTGCCTGAATGGTAATAGATGCAGAAATCAAATCTTTGAAAGCCTTGATTGCATGATACCGACGAGTATATGTTTGTATTGTTAAGGCAGCTGCCTCCTTGCGCAGGTTCTCATAGAGTCTCCTTGCATTTGTTCCTTCAATTTAAAACCAAGTATACTAGTTACTTCATCAAGCAAATGAAATAGGTGTTTTTTAAACTGTATTTTCGTATGTCTAGTCTTGTTGTTACTTGCTGATTTATGTACAGGTGCATAACCAATCATTCACACCATGGGGCAATCCTTGGATTCAATTTGCAATGGAATAATGTCATACTTACATAATAGACCCCCCAATGTGAAAAGTCTTGCGATGAGATCCTTAGTTTAGGCCCAACAAAATTAAGGCATATGGGGATGTGATTTAGTTTAGACCAGTTTAGGCCAGCCTAACTTTAGACTTACGCCTAATTAGGCCAGTGTATTTAATGCTCTTTTGGTGGAATAACTGAGACCTAAACCCCTTATTCCATGGTTTATGCTTACCTCTGCATATGGCTTGGAGGAGAACAGCTGAAGAACGAACCAAAATGAGTTTTTTGCGAGCCTGGTGGGTCCGGACCTTCCTCTGAATCTTGCTAGCGGATCGTCCCAGTACCTCGTTTCTCATGGCATCAAGCTCTGCCATCTGGCCAGCCCGTAGAAACACCTTGGTCAAGCCTATCTGCAAAGAGAATCACACAGCAATGGCAATCATAGGTCAGAGAAACCTCCTGTTCTTTAACTACGCATGCTCCATGGAAAGTTAACATGTCAGAGTTCAAAACTCTTTAACCTAAAACTTGTCTAAGAATCATTTGATCATTTACCAAAGAACTAAAAACAAATATTTCACGTAGAAGTTTGAGGTAGCTGAAATTCGGAGATTTTATGAGCTAGGAAATCAAGAATCAACTTCTAATTGATTGGTTGTGGAAAATTGGCACTTAAAAAGAAAAATAGCGGAGACAGAGACAGAGAAGGCAAGGAAGAGATTGAAAATTAATGCACCATTCTCATCTAGTGGATCATCCTATTACGAAAGTGAAAATCCCCATAACATAGTAATACTTTGATAGGAGCATTTTATGTTTTACTTTTACAGTTTTCTAGACGCATTTGAAGATTTTCACTTTCGTAATAGGATGTACAGTACAATTAGTCCAATCTTACCTACCAGAAATAAATAACTCTATTTCATTACCTGGGAGCCCTTAAGTTGTACTTTCTCAAGCAGCTTCTTTGTCCCGGTAATTTCATCATAACTGCAATAACATACAGCAGTTTCAAAAAGGTACTGATAAGGAACTAATTCGTTGTTAATTTGTAAAAAATAAAATTTACCTTCCACCTAATACTTCAGGAGCTAAAACACCAAAACGGTCTATAAATTCATCGAAGGTACGCCTGGTTGGAAAACCAGCACAACTAATCCTAATAGCCTCCAATACACCCTGTTTAAGAAGAATAGCACCCATATTAAAATATTACCAGTTGCGTGCAAGTATTATCACGTTGCAATTGAGTATTGAATGGTAATTGATCTAGATGAGTTATTGAATGGTAATTGATCTAGATGGTATTATCACGTTGCAACAGTAAGTACTGGCATGCAAAAGATATGCTGACACGCAAATTGGTTATAATGTAAGAATTAAGGTCTAATTTGGAGATTTAACATTGTGTTCCGGCAAAAAAAAAAAAAATCCTTGAACACCTTTTACTATTGCAATGGTGCTATAGCACTCCGAAGAAAAAAAGAAAGGATGTAAAAAAGAAAAGCGCTTACACCACATCTGAGTTGCTGGATGACATTTTTACCCTCAAAAATGGCTGGCTTAAGAAGATTGTTTGGCTTGATACAACGAATATAATGTGGCTCAGTAGCACTCAAAGTCTCTAATAAGCTTTGCAGTTGTTGCTGTTTAAGTTAAAAAAAAAAAAAAAAAAAACATATAAACAATCGGACTTTTCAAATTACAAGAACTCATGCACAAGAGAGTTGTTCACCAGTTAACAAAAACAAAAGACTCAATTAATAACATCTTTTGTGTAGATTGAACACTTTTTGAGTGTGATTTTTCTTTTGACCCTTCAACTAACCTTGTTTTACTATCCTTTTTTTTTTTTTAAGGTCAGTGGCTGAGCGCTCACTGATAATTTTCATTAAAAAAACAAAAATTCTTACATCCTACATAATTACATTACTACAACCAGTTTTAACCTCCCTAGATATTGTACTGCACTGAATTTAGATGCATTATATGCATGCGTAACCCCTCAGCCTTACTTCTCCTAAATCCCCCCCCCCCCCAGATGTAGTGGTACCAGTTACTGATATCAAGACTGGTATCGTGAATTATTGTTTTTACCGTCCTACTGAGTCTGCTACTATTATGAACCCAAATAAATATAACAATACCATGATGTACCATAGTCCTTCATGAAGTATAGTTGTACCTTGAATCTGGTACCAATAGATGAAAATTTGGAGGGTTTGGATGTGTCTTCGGGTGGAAAAAGACTAGCAATGAAACTACAGTCAGAGGCACCTAATAAGGCTTGATGTTCCGGAACAATAAAATCTTTGTTCTTATCCAAAAATAGATCTGTCTGATATTGCACCTAAAAAAACAAGAACGAAATTTGATAAGTACAGAATTTTTGTTCATACCCAATAACCCTAGTATGTGACAGAAAACAAACAAATTAACTGCAAGTTGACACTTGCTCAGTTCTTGAGCAGAATTCTACTCACCAAGTAATAGAACAATGACTTGAAATACTGTACCTGTCTTTTTTTTTTTGAAACTTAGCAGTAGCTACTAAATACTGTACCTGTCATGACTAGGTCTAACACAGTGCCAAGTGTGGGGTACCACCAAAACTCAATATCACTTTGTTTACTGTTCTTTCTGTTCCCTTCTTATGAGTTTACCGGGCTCAATTGAGAATTTGGGCAAGGACCAATGCTCAATTAAAGCTTAACAAGAACCCCCTCAACCCCCAGATCGAAAAAAATTAAAGAAACAAAGAAAATAAATATGTAAAAAATGAAAGACGCCAATTCAGTATCTTTGTTGACGTGCTGTTTATAATTACAAATGGCATATGAAATATCTGATTACTTACATCACCGGCATAATGATGTATGGTAAAGTCAAATCGAGACAGCTTTGGCTTTGAGAAACGTGGGTTCTTTGTGAAATTTTGATACAGTTTCTCAGCAAAAGTTTCATGATTTGCTCTTGGCAACATGCTACAAAATAAGCAAAGAAAAATAAAATCAAACTTTCGATGCAGTATAAATTAATCAGGAAACTTAAAAAGGAAATGCTACAACACATACCAGGTTTCATCCAGGAGAGCAATTATTCCGCCTGGTTTCTGCATAGCATTTAATTATGAAGTTGTCATTTCAAATAATCAAACTTATTATGTACATGCTATTTGATAAAGCACCAAGAGTATACCTTCTCTATGAGATCAAGAATATCTTGGTTATCAATAAACTCAATATAGCTCCAATCAATTTCTTCTTTTGTATATTCTTCTTGTTCCATCTTGAAGACGTGCTGTTTCATTAGATTATAGAAAATTTAAGTTTATATTTTTTTCTCGCATTAATAATAAAACGATAACAAGGCATCTGTGATGATAGCGTGAAGAAATATAGAATCATGAAAAATTACAATTAAACCGATATTTAACATTTTCTTAAAAAAAATATAAGCAACCTAGGTTAAATACCCCTATCATTTTCCAAAAGTCCAGGAAAATATGAGGTGCTTTGCAGAACACTCTTCACGATCCAGCCTATTCAATTGTACATAAATAAAAAATGACTCGTATGACCTAAATTTTCCATTCTGACCTGGTTAAAGTGCTGCTGAAGCTTTTCATTTGTTAAGTTGATACAAAATTGCTCAAAGCTGCACCAACAAAAGCATATTAGAAGATTCAAAATCAGAACAAGGTCATAAAACAACTGTGCTACAAGCAAAAACTGTCAGTGCTCCTACACTAGATTTTTTTTCCCGGTGGGCTTCACTTTTTTATTTTTTATTTTTTAAAATTTAGGCATGGGGATGAGGGTTCAATGGGTGATGGAAAAAGCCCTAAAAGTGAGACATGACACAACAATGACAAATGCTACAAAAGGCGTACCAGCTAAGCACCTGTTTGTCTTGAAACTTTCAAAGCCATATATGTCCAAAACTCCAATCAGAAACTTTGAGTTGGGATCTTGACCTAATGAGGCGTTTATCTTATTCACAAGCCTGGTAATCAAAAGAAAAATAAAAAAAAGATTGAATCAATTACAAAATTACAAGAAAGTTTATATTACTCTTTTTTATAACAGTTTTAAAATAAATAAGATTGTATACCCTGCTATATTAGAAGATACATTTGCACCATGTTTAAATGACAAACATCTCACAAAAAGTACCAATATCCATTCTCTTCCAATTTCTTTGAAAAATATGCTCAAATAAGCCCCTTATGACCCAATTTATATATAGAGAGAGGGGCATCTTACCGTCTTCTTGTTTTATAGCAGCATGCAATATGCAAGTTTTATGATTTTTAAGAAATTATGTACGACTTTGTCCCTTTGAATAGCATCACTGACAAATAAATAATTGTGATAAATAAAGTAAACACTAACCAATCAAACAAGCGTGAGTAGACAGTTTTCGCTAGTCCATCTCTGCTTAAAACTGCAGCTCTTGGATCTAGATTTTTTGTGATCTTTTCACCACGGGTAACAATAACACGCTTACATAAGGAGATCTCAAGTTCCTTCACATCACACCTATATAAATAAACAAATAAAAAAGTTAGATAACAAATATCAAAATACCAAGTGCCGTACAGATTTGGGTGTAAGACAAGCAGCAGAATGGGTCTTAAGTATTTAGTGCACCAGACTTAACCTTGGATTATGAAATCAGGGTAATGAAATACTATGCGCAGAAATCAAGATATTGAAAATTATAAAATTACTGTTATGAATTAGAACATGCTTACAAGAAAAGTTCAGCCGCTGTGTTGAGATGAAACCGGGATTTCTCATCTCTTGGAACAGAGGAATCGTTTTCTTCCCCCTCAGAGAATTCCACATTGCCTAAATGAAGAATTGCAGCCACCGCACGAAATATTGCATCCTATATAAAAATGAATTTTGTTAGCTCAAAAACATAGCAGGCACTAGCGAACTTGGCATTTCAACAAGTACATGTCAATACACAACCTTACCATGCACAGAATCAATCAAAATGATACCAGGACAAAAAGCATCCAATAAGCCTAACTGTTAGCCATATTTATCCTCAAAAGATGGAAAAATTCATGCAGTATTTCAGCATAAAAATGTTTCCTTTACTTGTATAAGATTTCAACATTCAGCAAAGTACAACAAAATATATATGCAAATATAATTGGAGTTCTATATAAGGACACACTTTTTCAATGAAAAAAAAATGCTCAACTCGTGCTCAAATGGAGATGTCATTTCATTGTTTCTGAAGTAAAGGAGGTAATATTAGAAAGAAAAAATGAGCTGTGATTAAATACTACTTGCTTGAGATTGTCGCTCTAGTTGCCATCTTCTCTAACTATTGAGGATATCTAACTTTTTAATGTTGCGCCTGTAAAACTATAGGGCTAAAATGGTGAACACCAAAGTACAAGTTCAGATACCTGTTCTTCATTGTTGATTCCAACAATATCCATAGCACGTCTGGTCTCAAGATATTCCTTTGCATCATCTAATGCATCAAGATCGATGCAGTTTGACTGATTCAGGTAATGATATGTTCTTGCATCACCCAATTTGAACCTCTCTTTGTCCTGTATTAATAATTATTCATTACAGAAAACTTCCATGTGTATCCCTTAACTTATTACCATATATCATTATAAATAAAAATGTTAAACATAAACAGGATACAACCATAAAACAAGAAAAATATCAGACATACCCAACAATTGACCTATAAACTCGCTATACCGCATAAAAGAACAAGGAAAACATCACATCCTACCTATCGAGTTTATAGGTCAACAAGGAAAAATAATTTATCTTCTCTATAGAAGCATAAGAAGAAAAGACATTTACTTTGACAAACAAATATTTAATCAAAAGACCTAAATCAGCAAAATGAGATGACAAAACTATACCACAGGGGGGGCAGCACACAGCATGTAGAAGCAGTGGTAATTTCTCTCAGGGTCAGAAATCTGACATACACGGGATCTTTCTAGAAGATAAGTTCTTACAGCAGCTCCAGAAATTCTCCCACTATCATCAAATTGAATCTCGACAAATTTGCCAAAACGACTGGTACATTATGAAAGAATAAGTCAACTAGAAGAAAACATATAATATAAAACAACACAATGAGGAAAATGGAGATGAGCTAGGAAAAGAGATTTTACCTTGAGTTGTTATTTCTGACAGTTTTTGCATTACCAAATGCTTCCAGAACAGGGTTTGACTGTAACAAGACATAGTTCTCGAGTTAGACAGTCAAAAGGACAAAATAGATACTTTACAAAAATATTCAATAACAAGGTTCTTGAGTTAGACAGTCAACAAGACATAGTTCTCGAGTCCTGAACACCCTTAGTTTTAGATTTGATTTGTGCTTACTTGGCACTTCTAATTTTTTGCCTTAGACCCTCCCCAGATCTTATCCAAAATCAAGTTTCTTTTTTTTTTTTTGTTAATCAAAGGCCTTCTTTAGAGAGGCGAGACCAATATTATAAGATGTCAAATTACCCTCTATTTTACACCCAAATGCTCCATAGTGACTCCCTTTATCTCCCTAGTGAAAATTTTCTAAAATTCCCAGTAGCATGTGGGAAAATGGCGGTGTCACTGATCAACTGAGCCGGAAACCTTGTTACAAAATCAAGTATTGATTTGTGCTTAGTTGGGTTCTTATATTGAGTAGATACAGATAGATATTTACCTTGCTTCTAGCAAGAAAACAATGCTTTGTTAACAAACAACTAATCTTCGAATAAATTCAGAAAAAAAGAAAGAAGGGCAATAGTAAATGTGGTGAAGCTTGAGGTTAAGGAATGACCTCAAGAACTTTCTGTTCTACAGTCCTTCCTTCAGCTCCTACACGGCCTCCCATATAAGCAAGATATTGCATGAGCCTCTTTGTGCTCTCTGTCTTGCCGGCCCCACTCTCTCCACTTACTAGAATTGCCTGGCTCTTCTCATCCCGGATCATAAGCCTGAATGCAATTTGCAGCCATTAACATTCACTTGTTCATTTAAAACATTTAATTTTTTTACCATCATATGAAACCCTTAAAAAAGAAGACCATGACAGTACATGGTTTCATAGGTAGAAACAAATTCAAAGTTTGGGAATAGTTCGGCAAGGTTCAAAATTCATCTAAGGCATAATGTGTAAAATTTGTCGAAATAGTTAGCTATTAATTATTGCAAATACATTAAGTATCATATAAGGATCGATAGAAATCATCACAATGGATCTGGAAGTAATGACGTAAAATATAATAACTTAAATCGCTATTTTTTATAACCTCTTGAAACTGACCCTGGTGTGCAATTTGTACCAGAAAAAACTTTTACTTTATTCCAGTACCATATAACACAGATTTAGTAACTAAACCACACTCGAATTTCTTGGTGAAAAACCAAAACTAGAAAAAAAAAAAAAAAAAAAAAAACTGTTGTCACTCCTATCCTCATTCAAACTCTTAACTGACCATTAACAATAGTCCATGCTTCAGATTCACCTTATTATACTAAATTTATCTTTGCTGTTTCTATTTTGAGAAAATATGATTTCTGACCTGGAAAACAATGGAGATTAAAACACCTAGAGTAAAAGATTAGAACCTGTAGGCAGCATCGGCAACAGCAAAAGGATGGGGGCTTAAGTCACCAAAGCCGGCACCTTTGTATTGTTGCATCATATGGTTTTCATACAGATGCGGCATCCGCCTAAATGGGTTCACCGCTATAAGTATATTCCCTGTGTAAGTCTGTCGATCCGATCACCATACACACATCAGCAATGCAATAAGGGGAAAAGAAATAGTATAAAGAATAAAGATGACAACATGAACACAAAAACAAAGCAAAATGATGGTGCAATTTCATCACTTCACCATATAGTGGAACAATTTTCTATGTACATTAGTGCTTGTTTACTCCGTCTTTTATTTTGTTTTCTTCCTTTCTTTTCATAATGACTTATTTATGTTGCTTTAACATTCAGATTTTATTTCTTCTTAATTTTCTCTGTGTTCTCATCCCACAGAAGACCATTTCCAAAATCCCTTTTCCAACTTGTTGAAATTATCTAAGAAAAAAGCAAGCATGCAACTTACATAGATTTGATTGGTTTGATATCTGGATCTAAGGTTTTGAAGAACACCAGGCTCATGCAAGTATGGTAGCCTTGTCATGTCCTCCACCCCACATGTCGGGGCTTCCGGATCTTTGGCATAGATATTTGATGATTTTTCTGTTACCTGAGTATACCAATAAAAATTAGTACATATATTTCATTCATGTGTATAACCCAAATTTCTGATGTTGTCCCAGTAAAACCATCTGAGCATCAAATATGCAATTGCCCCTTAATCAAACTCAGTAAGCTTCAATTTTGCAATTTAGCCTCAGTTAACTACAATTTCCCTTAAGTCCACAGTTACAACTCTAATTCCATAAAAGTACCCTAATTTGTGATTGACTGTAAAATAACCTGTTCAGATATTTAACCTGCACGCTGGTATAATTATATGCCGGATAACAACGAGGAAAAGAATACTGAATAAATGAACTAACCGTCTTGCCAGAAGAAGTGTTGATAGTGATATCATCTCCATTAATCTCTACCACCTCCCCATCAATCCAAGCCTCAACAGGGTCCTCAACCCACACCTGAGACCCTATCATGTATGCTTGACTTCCCTGTAAAAAAAAAAGCAAACAACCCACAAAAAAGATTAAGTTTGCATTACAAACCTTTTGTACATTTGCAAGTTTGCATTAAATGAAGTTGCATAGTTCTGTCAGTTTCCATTGAATGCAGAGTGTTTGAACAATAAAAACAGTATGTGACCCTTCCCTGAATGCAATGTGACCTCAAATTTGAGGCAATTGGTTTTGAAACACGAAGATAAGCTTACCATTTTTAAGTTTAGGGAGGAGGAAGCGGTCAAATCAGAAGTCAATAATCTAAATTCGCTTTCGTCCAATAGGAAATCGTTGAATTATGTACTCTATATCGCACGAAATCACTTGAATTTCAAAAACCAAGCTCTGGATCACAGAGCCCGACGAAATGCTTCAATCTTTCTCACCCCTCCGACCTTAACTCCATTGAGCTTCCGAGAAAGAAGAATAAGATAGACAATTCAAATCAGGTCAATCAGGCAATCTCCATTGTTGACCTAAAATCCGAATGGAGATCACGATCGGACTTTTTTAAAAACAAAAAAAAGGAAAGAAAGAAAAATCAAATTATGATTTCCCCCCTTTTCCAGCTTGTTCTAAAGATAGAAAAGAAAAGAAAGAGAGGTAGAGAGAAAGAGAAAAGGGAATGAATAAATGAGCCGCAAAGGCTACTTCTCCGAGATCTTTCTTCCTCTCTCTTGTTTCCCCTGTCCGTTTTCTACTCTATAAAACGATGAACATGAACTCACAGACTGAAACGGAGATGTCTTTTAGAGAATGGGATTCACTCCAATGTAATCTGGACCAAGTTAGGTCCTATGCCAGTTCAAAACTGTCAAATTTACAAAACGATTCGTGTATATACAATAAGAGTAGGTTCTCACGAATCTTGAAGAAAATCGGACGGATCGACAGGCAATACACCGAATTTTTTCCAAACCCATTGGACGGCCCCTATTCAGTCTTTTAGGGAATCGGAAGTGGTCCATTCTTTTGAACCAAGTTCGGTCCGATGCCAGTTAAAACCGTCCGATTCAATATGAGATTCACGTAGATTACAATCAGATTAAGTTTACACGAAAATTGAGGTAGATTGACGGTTCCTACCGTGCAATTCACCGAATTTGGTCCGAACCCATCGGACCGCCCTCTATTAAATATTTTAGATCTCCAAAATAAATGGTTGATTTTCTTTGGATATATCTGTGTTTAATTAGATGTGACTGGTGTTTCTGGGCTCTGCAATTCTGCTTCTGCATAGATATCTTTTTCTATCGCTACAGACTACAGTGAAATTACACAGGTACGCGACACAGAATGTGGCGAGGGAGGTGGCAAGTGGCAACCGGCGATAGGAAACGACTCGGTCAATAAATTAAAGGACAAACCTTTTGTCTACGATTCAATTATGCAAATTAGTCCAGGATATTATTTAAATCGGCTATTGTTTATCCTCAAATTGTCTGCCTTATAGAAACCAGAGTTCCTTTTTAAAAAAAAGAGAAATTTAGATATATGCCCATCATAACTTCATCAATTAGATATTTACCTATTAAACTTTAAATTTAATTATTTCCCCATCTAAACTTAACTAATTTATTAATATACACATTGCTTAACTTTTATCGCTTTAAAATAATATTTAATAATTCAAAAAATGACATGGACAGTTTTTATAATATTCATAGCTGTCTATTTAGTTTTGTTTATTACTATTGAATTATAAATTAAGGCATAATATTAGCAATGAGTATATTAATAAATTAGTTAAGTTTAGAAATGGGCATACTTTTTTCTTTATTTGAACAAAAAAGTATTGAATAACTTTTATCAGAAGAGATACAAATATTTAAAGTATTCAAATTTATTCAAATACTTTTTTAAAGGATCAACCTATATTTATTCAAATACATTTTTGTATTAGCAGAAGAGATACAGTGGCATGTAATACCTTGAATTTGGATATGAACTTTTTTATAAATTTTAACATGAGCGAAAATTTTGAAATTTGATTAAATTCAAAATACCTTGAATATTCTAATATTCTTTAAAGCTTAAGGAAAAAAATAATTTTTTTATCTCTTTTGTTGATCTAACATTTCAATAATATGTTATTGATCTTTGTAACATCTTGAAAAAGAGACTAATTTGTTTATTATGTCATTACAAATGCTCCAAGTCTGCTCATGCAAATAGAGATTTTTGAAGAAAAATGAAAAATTCTATGTTAAATAATTTTTAAAACGAACTATTTTTAAAGTAAAGTTGGAACTAATTTTTTCTATGTAGAATAGTATGCCGTTATGGTAGTTCTATATTTAGACTGCTGGTAGAGTAAGTACAATTCTACTTTAGATTTGATGGGCTTCTGGATCGTTCGATCCACTTTAAGATTCATGTGCTTATGTCAATTTTTGTGTGTAGGTATTTTAAAGTGGAACGGATGATTCTATAGTTCATCAGATCTAATTTGTTCCTGTTATATAAGGCTTTTCATTAGAATCCACATCCTCTAAGGTAACATAATATTTCTGTTTGGATTACGACTATCTGATCGAAATTTAGATCAAACTGATTCAAGATGAAATATACATAGCTGCTTTAATAGTCATGCGGTTTTTGATTGGACGGTCCAGATCCAAACAAGAACGTTCTGTTTCCTTGGGTGATTCGAAAATAAATCTGCTGTAATTCTTGGGGAATTACAGGACCTTGAAATCCCAATCTAAATCGTTAGTATTTCTTGAGATTTGTGCATGAAAACTTACTTTTTTTCGAGATCTGTGTAGAAAACATTTGAAGGGTTGATATTGGAATTTCAGGGTCCTGTAATCCCGAAAGCAAATTCGGATTCGGGTGATACGAATTCATTTCATTATATCTGACATTTTGAAGAGGTATTTGAAATTGAGTATGTTTGAGAAAGAAATATTTTGGAGGACGCATTTGTAATAATGTAGGAACTGTTAATTAGAAGAGCTGGTTGACGTTGTCGAGGTCCAGCCATTTAATCAATCAAACAAACAAACAGTTGCATTAATCCAGAGAGAGTTCCACGGCTCCGGTTTGCACGTTTCGCAATGAGCCAATGACAAGAAATGAAATCTGCTGAAATCCTCAACGATTTCAGGTCCCTGAAATTCCAAATCCAACCATTTAAGTTTTTTCACACACGAATCTCAAAGCAGACATAATTCTATGCACAAATCACGAAATATATAGATGGTTGGATTGAGAATTTTAGAGTCCCTGAAATCTCCATAGATTTCAGCAGATTTGAGCTCCAATGACAACCATCTCTCTCATTATCTCATTCATTTAAGCGGGGTGGGTTCTACGGAGATCAGACCGAATTCGCTCGTGCAGATCTAAGTGCAAAATAATTTTAATTCAATCTGACCGAACCGAAGTCGTCCGATTCGTATGACTTAAGTACGGATAACTTTAACATTTGTACAGATAACAGTCCATTGCGCATTTTAAAGCGCACCCTCTATTTCTAAATACGCACCGGATTGAGTTTCATCCTGATGGAAGTAAATCTAGACCGTAAATTTACAAGTCCCACTTATACGGTACTTGAGATGATACAGACTCTTACATGCACTGTCTATTGTAGTGACAAATGAATTATTAGGATTCAATTCAGCAGGTTCAAAAATTTGTAATTCGGAAATAATTTGGTCCCACAAGAGAGCAAAAAAAATAAAAATAAAAAAATCGATTTTTTGTGTTTTATTCGTGAATAATTCGTAAATTTTGTTTTATTCGTATTTTATTCACAAATAATTTGATCAACCGAATAATTCGTCATTCGATTCAAATTATTTGTAAATAAAACGCGAATATTGAGTATGCCGTCTATAAATTTCTTTACGAGAAATCTCATTTAACCTTGCTCAGTTATTGCATAAAATTCGGAGTAGATTGTTATTCCGGAGCTTAGAATAATTAATGAAAATGTTTTAAGTAGAATATATCTAATTGTAAATATTTTATTAGTTAGTTTCCTTTCAACATGCATGTTCTAGATGCCATTAACACCTAGTTAACAATATTTAACATAAGTTGTTTTAAGAATACGGTCATGATCAAATATACAATAAATCATGATAAATGTTACCGTGTGTTTTTAATATTAAATTATTGTGTTTGGATGAAATTAACACGAAGTTAGTGAGAATAATTATTAATCTGAGTTAAAATTCCAATTACTAACGGGTAAGCATATAGTACTATTTTTAAATTAGCGCTAAACCTAAATCAATCCAAACGTAACGTAGTTAGATTCTTTTAACATTTAGTAGTTCTCTTCAACACTTATATATTTAAAGTGTGTGTGATATATGACAGTGTAACAATGATGACCAAATATGTCTTGAAAATTATAATCATAATGGTGTTAAAGAAAACAGTACACTAAGCATTTATGAGAACAATATTTTCTAGTTAAAAATAATTAGCTTAATCTTCAAGTAGTGTTTTAAAAGATGGCTTAAATGAGAACTTGCATTTGATCCAATGGCAAATGATCTCTATGTGAGAGGTCGTGAGTTTGAAATCTGGACGAGAGAAATACTTATTATAATAACAAAGATATTAAATAATTGAGTGGCTTGACTTCCAACTTTTACTAAAAAAAATGACTTAAATAAGGGTAAATAAACAGCTAATAACAAAATGTATTTAAAACTGAAATTTTTATTAATATCCAAAAAAATTAAAAAAATAAATTTGCCAATATTTAAAAAAAAAAAAACTAAACCACAGCTTTAATTCACGGTTTTAGCCTCAAAATTGCAAAATTTAATTTATGGTTTTAGCCCTCTCAAAATTGCAGAATAAATCCATGGCTTTGTAAAACTGAAAATTAAAATTGTGATTTAGAACTCAAAATAGATTAATTTTCATGAAACCGGAAATTAAGTTCATGGTTTTAGATTTTTTTTAAAATTAAACATAAAATGTTATAATTTATTTATTTTTTATATTGAAATATTAGAAAATTATAATATATTTCATTAAAAATAGATAGAATACTATATTAATATGATTTATTAAAAAGATTGCGTCGACAAAGAACCTGAATCAACATTTTTTGCCACTGTAAAAAAATTAAAATATTTCTTGATGTGTTATTGGAAAAAATAAAAATGTTTTGAATGTGAGTTATTGATTATGGTTCAAAAGACACTAATAATCAGAAAATATTGTGGTTCTTCTATTTTTGAAAAAATAACAATTTTCTTGACAGAATCAGACGAAATTTCTCATCAACTTTTTTTTTTTTTATATTTCGCTGGTTTGTTCGGAATTCATTTAAAAGGTTTATAGTATTGATTATACATGTTTACAGAATCCTTTGAAGAAGGTTACAAACACTTTTTAATTAAATCCAGAGATAATCCAGGGATTCGTGTCCGGATCAGACTCTTAACCGCTTCCCATTTAAAATACATGGTCAGTATTATTGTGCTTTGAGATTCGTGCATAAATAATATAAATCTTCCGAATTATCCACGTATCAACTCAAAGTATGAGATATCTCAGGGGATGCGAATTCCTATATTTAAGTTCATAACTGATCTTATTCTGACCATATTTTATATTTTGAGTAAAGCTAATATACACTTAAGTGCACCAATGAATCCATACACTTAATTCTAGAACCGTACGATTAGCTTTGAGATTCGTGTAGATTCTTTAAAAGTCGTGTAGCTTCTTTAAAAGTCGTGATACACGAATCTCAAAGCTAATCGTACGGTTCTAGGGTTAAGTGTATGGGTTCATTGGTACACTTAAGTGTATATTAGCTTTACTCTTATATTTTAGCAACAATAAATTCTAGAGTGAGTCTATGGTACTATGCATATCACGGGTTGTTACCGTGCTACGGCTCTATATTCGAGTTTTCAAATCCTAACGGTCGATCCGAACCGTTCATCTTATTTTCCATATTAATATGTGTTTGGAGACCAAATTTTACATTTTTTGAAAATTTTTTACTATTTTTTTAGATATTTAGAAAATCACTTGATCTGAAAATTCTAGTCCATCCAAAAACAGTGATTTTCAATAAATCTAAAAGAATAGTAAAAAAATTTCAAAAAAATATAAAATTTGGTCTCCAAACACATAGTAATACGGAGAACAAGATGAACGGTTTGGATTGACCGTTAGGATTTGAAAACTCAAATATAGAGCCGTAGAACAGTAACAACCCATGATATGCATAGTACCATAGACTCACTCTAAATTCTAATTGAATAAAAAGATTATTATGTTGTAATGGCCGAATAATTAAGACAATGGAATGCCAATGATACTTAATTACTTGCATGTAACATATTAATATATTAAGGTCATATTTGGTTGTGGAGTAACTTTAAACCGGAGTAAATTGTTTACTTCAAACTAAGATGGAGTAAGTTAATCATGTTTGGTGGAGTAAATTAAACCACCTCTCTAAATGGAGTAAGTTACACCGGTTTAATTCAAATCTTACTCTAACTTACTCCATCAATTTTACTTCTCGTTTAACTCCTTAAGCGTGAAAACAGAAATTTACTCCACCTCTTACTCCACGACCAAACATGACCTAACATATTAACATATTAACATATTCATTTCACGAGTATATCTGCGTACATTTCCATTACAGTATATTCTGGTTTACATGTTCCTAGCTAAGTAACAAGGGCCACAGTAGACACCTTAAACTTCAATTCTTTAGAAGCCTTTATTAAGTGCAGCTAGATAGTTCGGCCTGTTAGCCATGGGCCATAGCACGAGAATGGAGCGCACACATTTAATTAAGCGGACACTTTAATTTTCCAATGTAAATTAACAAAAGCTTTGCAGTAAAATTGAGTCCGTTAACGATAAAATTAAGTTCTGTAACGTCCAAAGATTGAAAAATTAAGAAAAGAAAATCAATACATTAATGGAAAATCCAACCAATTACAAAGTACTTCTTAAAAATATTCTGTAACGTCATAAAATACAAGAACATAAGAAAAAAAAAATGCTTCCTAAAGCAAATATGCCAGACATAATATGGTCCCGATAGACAAAACATACATAATCCCAATACGGGATTTTGGCATTATATACTCACCTATGTTATAAACGAATTGAATCCATTTTTGTCCAATAAAAACAACATAAAACAAGGCAGGAGATGCTAACAGCAGAGTGACAGCAAGAATGATGATGGCGAGAGGCAAGGAAACAGGAGCAAGTGTTACATACATCCCCAATCCAAATGCTACAACCATACTACTCGCTGCCAGTATAAATTCATATATTGCAATTGCGAGGGCAGAGCGAGTAGGACCTTCCATAGCATTTCCAAGAAGAGCAAATAAGCTTAAGAATCCTTGTATAAATGCCAAGGAGTTTGCTATAATAAATGCCCGGAATATATGTTTCCTCCCAAGAATTGGTATACCGTTGTCTTGGTTATAACCTCCGGGAATTGTGAAGGCAGCAGCAAATGTAACAGTTGTGATAAGTACGGAACCCAGTCCAATGACTTGAATTTTCTGCCAATAATCTGCGATTGGTGGTCCTACTACATCGTCAAACCACTTTGCAGTAAATTTGTGACCTTCAGTCCGAAGATACTTGCTAATCTTCGCATCATCAAAGTGCTGTAAGAGAGAAAATATATCAAGTTCATAGTTGCAAAATTTTACAAATAAACTACTATTACATGTCTAACAGATATCAAGTAATAATATGAAAATTGCAAAAGGGAAAAGAAACATATATATTTGTGGTATTGGGTGATGCTCCAATACACTGTAAAACTCCAGAACATCCATAGTTTCATAGAGTGATTGTAATTTAAATAAAATATTTTTGATTACGGGATAATAATCATAATTTTAATCTTCGGAATCAATAAAGAAAATATTGACTAGTCCAGTAGATTTCAAAGTGTCTAGCTCTCAATTATCAAAATTATTTTAATAGATTTGCTACCACTAAAGCCAACAATTGAATATTTAATTCGTTTTATAATGACCTTGGATATAATAGAACGGTCGAGATAAATTGAAAATTTTTTTTAGTAAAAGATGGTATACAATAATTGGACTCATATATATTTGTTTACATATAACCTAACTATCTAATTAGCCAGTGTATGTTTTCTGCGCAAGTGTATGTTTTCTGCGCATGGTACTTCAGTAGTTGGTAACAACGTACGTACGCACACTAGTTAAGTAAAATTAACAAGAAATTAATAATTTTATGACGTGTCTGTTAATTTAGGCATACCTCACTAAGTCCTCCCAGTTGCCTCAGGGAGACTTCGAATGGTGTTAACCCTTCGTTGTTTAGGGCTATTTCTGCAAAGGGGTCAATTTGACTCCTCTTGCTTTCCCAAATAGAGTTTTCCCAAATAGCTCTTACAATGGAGGTGTGCCCCTTCATTGCTGCAATGTGAATTGGTGTATTTCCATCATAATCCACCGCATTATTCATTCTTCCTGCCTTTTCTTTATTTGCGAATGACTTTGTAAATATTTCTAAAAAAACGATTTTGTGGTTCTCTTCCGCTGCAATGTGAAAAATATTTCTTCCACGAGAATCTAACACCTCTGCATGATCAGGGTACTTTTCCATAAAATGTATTACTAGGTTAGCGTTGCCTGTAAGTGCTATTAAATGAACTGGAAGTACTTCATCAGGAAATTGGGTGAGTCCTAGTTTAGGGTCAACAGTTAACATGTATTTTACCATCTCAGTATATCTTTTAGTTATAGCTATGCGAATTGGGGATGACTTTTCATTGTTGATCTTGTATAATATTTCATGATTTAACCACAAAAGCTTTTTGCCGCAATCTATATGGCCGTGTTCGGTGGCAACGTGCATGGCAGTATCTCCATTTTTATTTATTTCTTCTAGCGCATCCTTGACAACAACATAATCAATTTCAATGAGTTTCTGGATGACCTCTGTGTTGCCAGCCCTAGCAGCATAGTGAAGAGGTGTCTCTAACATCTTGTTCTTCTCTTTCAACAGGGACCTATCTTTTTTAAATACCATCAAAGCAAGCTCATTGTGCCTCCTAGTGACAAGTAAGTGAAGAAGAGTGTCTCCAGAACGCGTTGCGCTTCTGAGCTCGGATTGGACAGTCCTCAGAGGATGGGGGGCCTCTATTGTTACCTGATTAGACAATGCAAAATTTCATTAAAGCATCAAAATTAAACATATCTAAAATATATCATCTTCTCTTAGATTGAGAAAATAAGATAGGGGATAATTAAGGACACATTTCCCAGACATTTAGCTCTGATAATTTGTATATTAGGTTGTGGAACACTCCAATTAAATAACGATACTTTCAAAACTGTTATGATCTCCGGTCCATGACAATAGACCAGCTTAAATAGAAGCATTAAAATCATTTAACCCTATCGATCAAAAGTACTAATATATATAGTCCTTCTAATTAAGGTTGCAAAATACTATGAGATGGTCGGGTTTTTACTTTTTAGGACAGCCATTTCCGATCATGATAGTTAACATCATAGCAAAATTGGAACGTAGAAGAAGCTTTCAGTCGGGTTTTAATTAAGTCGTATGTTTCGAGAGAAGAATTGAGATATGTAAAAGACTAACGGGCAACAGCTGTAGCTTTTTCATTACATATATATAATGCATATATTATATATGCTAGTATTGTGCCTGTACATTACAATGGGAATATATTATAAGATTGAATAAAATTTGAAGAGACTTTTTTTATTCGACATTCACACAAAATAAAATGAAAAAAAAACAGAAATTCAAATAATAAATAACAATAAAAGAAACAACAACATATGAAAAAAAAAGATCAAATATAATATAATTTTTTTAAGTAGCATTGCGATTTAATATCTAATTTTCTCCAGAAGGAAGACAAGTCATTAAACGATTTAGATGAGAAATGATATGTCAAGAAATAAAATTCGAAAAAATATAATTAAATAATTCAAATAAAAATTTTCTCCGCATATATTATTGATAAAATTTATTTTAACAATGAAAATTTCTCTACATAAAAGTTCTAGACATTCTTCATTTTCTCCCTGGATAAAAAAAATATGATTGTTTCCATTAGCACAAGATTTGTTATTCATTTATTCACAAAAACACAATAAGCCGAAGCAAAATTCAGAAAGATATGATTGTTTTCATTTTCATTGTTGAAACTATAAAGGAAGAGCATAATAAAACGGAGGAAATAGAGAAATAATGAAATAATTTAATTGCAAGAATTAAAAATAGTTATAAGGAGAAATAAGAAAATAGATTGCTAGAAATTTATTGAATTTTAATGTGATATACCATGTAGTAGTTTGTTTGGCGAGTATGTTTTTAACTAAATTTAGACTTCTACATATAAAATAGATGTATTTAATCACATATTATGTGATTGGAGAATTGATATTCAATTCGGAAATTCATCAATTGGATGGATCAAGACAACTACGTGCATAATATAAGAATAGAGATGCATAAAGTGACTAATTCAATGCATATATTATATAACTTGATTAATGCATTAATCAAGTTGTTTCAAATAGCCACTAATTCAAATTTTGGTTGGATTAGCAATTAAACAAGGAGGCTAGTGGCTATTTCGAATGAATATCCACCCAAAAACTCTAAAAAACTTACCTGAATAATATTATTCAAATGAAAATTTTCATTGCTGCCATCGTTAATTTGTAAAAAACAAACTTAAAATCATGATCTTTGGACTTCTGTATGAACTAGTAAGGGCTCATTAGTGTTGAAATTCATTTTTTTTTGTCAAGTATTTATTTTTACATTAGTATTTGTGCAAATTAATATTACCTGAACATGATCTGTTGGTTCGTTGGGCTCTAGTTCAAGACGTCGTATTAGTACATCTCTGTTGCCTTCTATTGTTGTCGTGAAAAGATCAGGCGGCATAAGTATTTGGTATAGTTCATCAATTTCAGAGCCCATGATTTGGGAGGATGCCATGGCCATCGATGAGGATAGATTGAATTGCTCTTACTCTTTTGCGGACGAGGATAGATTGTTGGGGAAGATTTTATTGTGCACTCTGAAAATCAATAACGTGCTATATATATTTATATAACTTAACGCATGCAAGTTACGTTGCACATGAAGAATATTTTATGGTGGAGTCTGAAAGTCAATAATGTTTAATCATATTTAATTAATTTAACTTCTGACAGGTAGCATGCTGCATCACTAGGAGACCTTAATTGGGGGAAACTCTAATTAAAAATAATAATAATACCATTCGTCTCTGTCCTTGTTTATTTTCATATTCCTTCATCTCCTCTCAAAATTGATTTTTTTTCAGGGATAATAATTTGTACTTTCGTTTCAAAAAAATGACCTTCATTTTATCTAAGACAGTTCACCCTTTATTCGCTCGGAGAGGACGATTCTTATATTTTTTTAAAAGTGCAATTTGTACGAATTTCAAGAAAAAGAAGAATTAGACAAGAAATAATCGAAATTTTACAAGTGCAAGGGGAAGGGATTGCCGCGAGCTAGCTTCCTCCAACCTCGATGTCTCTTTTCTTTTTCTCTTTGTTTTTTTTTTTGTCCATTTGTTTATTCATACATTGCTTCGTCTGTTTGTCCATCTTCGGAGTTAATGTCCTTACTCTAAAATCTTGAAAATACGTATCCACCCTCTAATTAAAATTCTTAATATATATTTATCCTTCAAAAAAATTTAAAACATATATTTTTTAAAAAAAGGCTACATATGTATCCAATTTATTAATTATTCTATTAGAACCTATTTTATATTTATAAAATAGCCACTTTATGCTTTATTCGAATAATAAAAATATGTAATTTGTTTAAAAAAAAAATTAGTTTTCTAATTTATCGGTTTTGAGTAAAGCAAAAGCTCATTTACTTCCTTGTAATGCATATACAAATTTATACCGAAATGTCACTGTGCATGCGTTGTAGATAGATAAATGAACTATTTGTTCTCACACAAAAAAAATGTAAGCACCTCTTTTCTTTTTAACAATTCAATGAATGTATAAAGTAAAAATCTCATGATTTTGTGATATCAATTTGAAAGAGTTCGTGTAAATATGTTACACAGCTCGGGACCGTTCGATTGTGTCAAATTCATGTTGCATAAATCTTCAAAAATTATTCTTCAAACCCGGCCTGACCGTATGCCATACGAGTCCGCATCGTCTGTATTAACTCATCTTTTGAGTTAATACATATACGTCATCCGATTGTAAACGGAGCTCATCTGGCTCTCGTTTAAAACATAGAGAGGTACCTACAGATCTAATTCGTACGAACTTCAAAATTAATCGCACGGTCCAAATACAATTAACTAAAAAAATAAAAAAATTCCTTTTTGAGTTAATGCAAATTAAGGATACGAATTCATGCCATACCGCATGGTGCGCAGCAAACGATGTGAACTCCTTAGTCTTTGGGGAAGAAACCAAGTATTCACATGCATGAAGGGAATCATTCTATCTACCTTGTAAGTCAACTCGAGGCAGATCCGAATTCCGTGGTGCATTCATTTAATTTTGTGTAATAATGAAATACAATTCATCGAGCACTACCAAACTGCTCATTAATTAATTTGTATATAATTCATTAGTCAAACCAATGGCAGATTTCGAGGTCTACTTCATTAGTTCAGATCGGACATGAGCTAGCTAGTTGCTCCCGTATACTAAATGAGAATAGAAAATGACTAACAAATCCCCTTTTCCTCAATAAGCTACTTAATTAATAAGTTTGATTTGAAAACTACGCAGACACGAATTATTGATTTTGTCACGTCTAGCTGCATTAATACGCTGCTCTATTTGAATTCTTTTTTAAAAACACTCCAAATATGTATCATGTATGATGCTTTCAGAGTACAAATTAAATCTGATGTTGTTATTATTTGGACAAAAAAAAAACAGAAATTTACTTTTTCTTCATCGAACCATTCAATTTTTTTTATACGAATCCCGATAAAAATCAACAGTTAGACTGGTACATACGTTTGGATGAAACAAGGAATATAACAAGTAGAGAGCTATCCCAATTGAAGAGAGCAAAAATAACACTAATCCGAGAATAACACTATTCTTTTGAACTATTTAATCCGGAATAACAATAACTCACTATTCTTTGTTTGTAATAGCCAATTTCATTCATGCTTTCAGATAGTATGTCTCTTTCCCATGTCTTGTGAATTTATGATTCTCATAAACTATGTGGTCTATACTTTCTTCATTGAAGTCAAAATCTATTATATAATTATGTTTTTTACAAAAAAAAAATTACAAAACAAACTAACAATATTATTTACCAATGCATTTAATATATAAAATCAGTCAAATTTGACAAAACATCATGTGAACAAAATAACAAATTCTTTTTTTTGAGGAAATGTGACAGAAGCTGCCACATAGATATATTGATTTCAAAGTGTTACAATCATCTAACTGTACTCATACAAGCCGCCTATACAGCACTGGTAAAATAAACACAAATCATGTACTGTCTCTATATTCCTTAAACTACACCGGTACAATAGAAATAACAGTGGTACAGTATAGGTACACTGATTCAAACATTATTTTAGCAGTTCCTTAGCCAGAGACTCATTTCTTCTACTATTCTTTTGGCCAATATTTGTGCTGGTAACCGGTTGTTTCTGAAAATGATGCAATTGCGATTCTTCCATATGCTCCACATGGCACATACAAACCTCGTTGTCCATTCATTTTTGCACATTCCCCCCTCTTGTTTGACCATATTCCATGATTCATCCCAAATCTGAATTCCAGTACCCGCAATTTTCATTATGTGTCTATTCAAGTGTGATGCAATAAAGAACCATACCTCCACTGCAAAAGGGCATAGAAAAATTAGGTGCGCAAGTGATTCAATCGGGCAATTGGCACAGCAAACACAAACAAGGTCTATTTGCATCCCTCTTCTTCTCATGCACTCTTTTGTTAATAATCTGTCATGTAGAGCTAGGTAAGCAAACACCTTTGCTGTGAGTGTTATTTTGCAAGACCAAATGTATTGACATGACCAAGTTATCTTTCCCCCTTTGCACAGGATATTATAAGCTGTGCTTGATGAGTATATATATATAGAGAGAGATAGGCTAATATACAATCGATTGTTCCTAGCCTCCCGTACAATCAAGTTGTTTTCCGATTTTTAAAGTCCAAATGATCGATCCAAACCATTAGATGTGATCTCCATATTAAAATGTGCTAGGAGACCAAATTTTACATTTTTTGGAATTTTTTTACTTTTTATTAAGTCACTTTGAAAATCACTGATTCAACGATAGCTTCTGATTTTACTGTTTGGTTAAGCCACCGTTGGATCAGCGATTTTCAAAGTGCCTTAATAAATGTAAAATTTGGTCTCCTAGCACATTTTAATATGAAGATTCCATCTAACAGTTTGGATCGATCATTTGAACTTTAAAAATTGAAAAACGACTTGGTTGCACGAGAGGCTAGTAACAATCAATTGTATATTAGCCTATATCTCTCTCTCTATATATATATCACGGAATATGCTAGCATGCTATGCATAGCATAGAACCCCTCCATGCAACGGATTGGATTTGGAGTTTTCAAAATCCTAACGGTCGATCCGAACCGTTCATCTTGTTCTCCATATTAATATGTGTTTGGAGACCAAATTTTACATTTTTTGGAATTTTTTTACTATTTCTTTAGATTTATTGAAAATCGCTGTTTTTTATGGTACAGATTTGCTGAAAACAGCGATTTTCAATAAATCTAAAGAAATAGTAAAAAAATTCCAAAAAATGTAAAATTTGGTCTCCAAATACATATTAATATGGAGAACAAAATGAACGGTTCGGATCGACTGTTAAGATTTTCAAAACTCAAAATCCGAACCGTTGCATGGTGGGGTTCTATGCTATGCATAGCATGCTAGCATGTTCCTATATATCACTATACATATATCACCAATTCTGTAAACGTTAATATAAACCATGTAATATATCATAGCCAACCTTGTAAACAAATTATCAATTCTATAAATAAATTATCAATTTATACATCATCAACAAATGCATAGCAAAGTTTGAAACTTCAGTTGATGTATACAGTAAACATAAACCTGCAAATTAATTTGCAATGAATAATGCAAATATACTAATTTGCAATTGTAAAAATCTACCATACTGTGAATATATGAAACATAAACATGATAAACTAAAATAATATATATCATGTTAACATCATAATTGAATCATATAAACTGCAATAGATAAATATGACAAACTAAACGATTTATATAACTTTCAATACAAAATTGTAAATTTACATCAAAAAACTTGATGGAAATTCGATACCAGTATATAATCAAAACAATTGATGTAAATGCGAAATTGGATACCAGTATATAATCAGAAACTCACTGAATAGCTTTTAACGCTTCGATGCTACTCTTCAATGGAGAAGCGGCACAAAAATAGAACCACTGGAGATGCTGGTCCTCAATGATGCTCTTCAATGGAGAAACGACGCAAAATTAGAACCACAGGAGATGCTGTGACTCGATCCTTGAAATAAATCGATTCACAAAAAGAAGAAATAGAAGAGGAAACAAATCATATCAGACTATGAAAAAAAAAAAGAGAAATAAATCAATTCAATTTTCAAAAAAATAGAAAGTGGTAAAAATGAAAGGGTTCAGATAGGAAAAATGTCGGCAGTAGTGGGGACCATGTCACCTGAAAGTGCTGGTTATGGTCATTAGGGACGGTTGAAAATGTGAGGCCGAAAATATAAATTTTTTAGTTACGAAGTGGGGGACCACGTCGGAAGAAGCTAAATCGGAAAGGTTTCTCTAGGCGGAGATTATCAGGGGACTAAAGGTTGGGAGGTGTTACATTTTCTCTTATAAAATAGTCATTTTATCTTTTATTAGAATAATAAAAATATGTAATTTATTTAAGAGAAATATTTAGTCTTCTAATTTATTAGTTTTGAGTAAAGCAAAAACTCATTTACTTCTTTGTAATGCATATACAAATCTATATATACCGAAATATCATTGTGCATGCGTCCGATTAGAGAAATAAACTATTTGTTCTCAAAAAAAAAAAATTTAACCACATCTTTTCTTTTAACAATTCAATGAATGTATAAAGTGAAAAATCTAATCATATGATATCAATTTGAAAGAGTTGGTGTAAATACGTTACGCAGCTCGGGGACCGTTCGATCGTGTCAAATTCATGTTGCATAAATCTTCAAAAAATATTCTTCATACCCCATCCAACCGTATGCCATAGTTTAGTGAGAAAATTTGCTTATTATATCCGAATTATACTCGAATAATTTGTTTTTTTGGTGATGCCGAACTGAATGTGGAATTATTCAGTTGACCGAATTTTGACAGAATTAAACCCGAATAATTCGTGAATTTTACAAACTTTTTCTGTATTTTACGAATTATTCACAAATTTTTCCTAGAATATATATTTTTTTGTTTTTTATTTCTCTTACAGAAGTGAGATCTCTGATCTGGATAATTCTGAATCATTCTCGAATTATACCCGTATCACAAATTTTTAATCTTACTGAACCGAATCCAAATAATTCATTTGTCACTGTGTGCCATACTGCGTGGTGTGCATCAAACGATGTGAACTCCTTAGTCTTTGTTGAAGAAACCAAGTATTCACATGAAGGGAATTACAATGTTGTAAATAACGGTATGCAGTCATCAGACGGACAGGGTATAGCCACCAAGCGATTAATCGGGAATAATCGAGAATAATAGAGAATAATCAGAAATAATTAGTCGATTAATCGAGAAAATCCGTAATAATTTGATCACTGCTAATGATTAATCGGTCGATTAATCGACCTAAACGAACGTTTTTTACAACACTGGGGAATCATTCTACAACCTTGCAGTAATTAACTCAACTCGTGGCAGATCCGAATTCCGAGGTGCATTCATTTAATTTTGTGTAATAATGAATTCAAATGATCAAGTTGATATATATAATGAGAAGGGATCAAGTTACAATATTTTTTGAGTTACAACAAGTTTTTTATTTATTTTGAAAGTCCATATCGTCGATTCAAACCGTTAGATATGATATCTACAATAAAATATGCTTGGAGACCAAATTTTATATTTTTTGGAATTTTTTTACTATTTATTAAGATGAGTACAAAATTCAATGGTCTGAATTTGACTAGTTTTTGTACCGATCTTAATAAATAGTAAAAAAATTTCAAAAAATATAAAATTTGGTCTCCAAGCACATTTTATTATAGAGATCATATTTAACGGTTTGGATCGACGATTTGGACTTTCAAAATTAAAAAAAAGTTTATTATAACTTGTTGTAACTCAAAAAATGTTGTAACTTGATCCCTCCTCATATATAATATAGTTCACAATTCATCGAGCACAACCAAACAGCTCATTAATTTGTATCTAATTCATTTGTCAAACCAATGACAGATCTCGATGTCTACTTACTTTATTAGGTCAATTCAATTTGATTCAGTCGATTTCAGATCGCACACGAGCTAGCTCCTCCCGTATACTAAATGAGAATAGAAAATGACTAACAGATCGATGTTGGATGGGGGAAATAATCTTCCTCTTTTACTCAATAAGCTAAATAATTAAGTTTGATTTGAAAACTACGCAGATAAGAATTATTGATATTGTCACATGCATCTAGCTCCATAAATGTGCTGCTCTATTTGAATTCTTTCTTAAAAACACTCCAAATATGAATCATGCATGATGTTTTATGAGTACAAATCTGTTGTTATTATTTTGAAAAAAAAAAAACACAAATTTACTTTACTTCATCGAACCATTAATTTTTTTTTATACAAATCTCGACAAAAATTAACAGTTAGACTAAAAGAATAAGAACCCATTTCATTCATGCTTTCAGATAGTATGTCTCTTTCCCATGTCTTGTGAATGTATGACCGTTTTTCTTTGATTTTGTATATTTAGTTATAAGATTAATAGGAACAATTTGAAGAGAATATTTTTTGTATTTTAACTGATTTATCTTTTTATCAAATCAATGGATTGATTTATGATGTAATTCAATAAATATTGTGGGGGAATGAAATTTAAAGGAATAGCGCTAATTCAAGAATAGCTGCTATTCCTGACGAGCTATTCTCAACACAACACGTTTGGATGAAAAAAAACGCTATTCTTAACAAAGGAATAGCTTGTGTTAGCTGCTATTCTGCTATTTCTATGAAGTGTTGGGTTAACGGCTATTCTGAACCTAGGAATAACTGCTATTCCGAGCTATTTCTTGATTCATCCAAACACATCCTAAAAAAAGTTATACAAAACAGAGGTATTATGATCACCTTAGTCGCTTTTTGAATCGATCCCGTGTTAGTTCATCTCTGCTACCGTTATAATTGTTAGGATTTTGAGCAATACAAAGATATTGGAGGTCTAAGTCCATTTTCTTATTTTTCCTCTTTCCAACAGTAAATTATAAAGATGAGTTTATTTGGTTTACACAATTTACATAGAAGTCCAAATAAACATGCATGTAAATTACAAGAAACAACAAATTTATAAATAAGCTCTTTTAAATAAATTGGGACACAACAAATTCCTTCCATATCATGAGGTAGAACCCTCATGATATTACTAATATGTCTTTTTATGATGTTCGTTTTGTTTTTAAGGGAAGGCATTAAAGTAATTATGAAAGTCTATATAAAAGTGTTATCCTTTCACTTTGATCCATTTCACAAGTGTGAAAATTAGTAGATTAACTTAGATCTAAATCTAGATGTCTCTGTCTCATCGTCTCTTCCTCTCTGATCCTCCTTCGGTCTACATGCAACAATTGTAATATCTAGCACTGAGAGAATTTTTTTTGTCTTAATACCTATTTTACCCTTCTAACACTCTCTTTCTTAGGACTCAATTAAGTAACGCAGATTCTCTCTCCACTCAATTAAAGAAAGTAACAGAGACTCTCTCGTCCAAATCGAATATACCCAATAATAGAGACGAATCAAATTGTACAATTTATAGGAAAAAAAAAACTGGCAATGAAATCAAATTTATAGGATTTTTTTTTAAAATAAGTCCAAGAATTTTTTAGTAGGGGGGTCATTTGACAAAATAAAGACAGAAACTTGATTAATTATCATCTGAAAACGGAAATAAATTTTTCAATCTGGTCGAAAAACCTAATATTTTCCAATGCAAAACGGGTTACTTCTGAGGATTTCGCATCCTCTGAGATATCTTATATTTTGTGTGACTTTATGGAATATCTCAACAGTTCAAATACGTTCTGCACAAATCTCAAAGCTTAAATAATACTGCCCCTGCTTTATCCCCGAATAGGCACCCGACACATCGGTCATGCAAAATATGAGATAGAGAGGATATGCACTCACTTCTGAGTATGTTGTGCTTGAGTATCAGTTGGAGCATGATTCTTTTATTCTAATTCAAGTAAGTCTGTCTTCTCATTTCTATGCAGAATTCAGGTTTCAAGAAAGAACACAGGTCCATATTTCAGCAATATTATATTGCCCCCTTTTATGGATACGCATGGAACGATGAATGTTGAATAGTTAGAGCTAACTATATAATAGGAACTTGATAGGTCTTTTGTGTATTTTGTATACAACTTAGAATACCCTCTTTTATGAAAGTTTCATGATACTAAAAACTTTAAGGTGGTTGTTATTGATTGAACGCTAATAGAGATTAGAAATAAGAGGATTAAGAAGAAACATCGAATTTCACTAAACTGAGGAATAAGGTTCTCTTTTATTTTTTACCTAATTAATTAAACTAGTATGCGTGTTATGAAGCAGTATATACTACATTTATACTAAAGATCAAGTATAGAAGATAATTAGAAGCAAAAGAAATAAAAGAAATAATGAATCAATGGAAAACCTCAAATAGAACGTAGCATAAATCATTGTTTACAACATTTCTCTGCTATCGTTTAATTACAACCTCAATTAGAACATATCATACAACAAAACGGCCTCTATTAGTCTATCTTTTTTCTTGTAAAACAGAGAACTATTTTATCTTTTATCTTGGTCAAAATTGCTTCTATCTGAGCTAACAATTGCTTAATGTTTCTATCTTTTTCCGGTCATGATCAAAATTGCACAAAGGTAAATTAGATAACTACTTTTTTTTTAAAATAATCTTTACAAGTTACTCATTAATATTTGTGTAACAATCGAACAACTACTAACAGATACATTGGCTCAAAGTATTGGATTAATGAGGTCATAATATTTTGTTGATTAAACTACTAACAACTACGCAACATGGTCCATTGTTGATTAAATTTGATTCTATTCCGAGTTTCTCTCCTATAAATTCTACAAATTGATTCATTTCTATTTTTGTGTTGAGTTTGAATTAATTGAGTATTTATATTTTTGGAGGAGAGAGGGCCGTTGTTTCCTTTAATTGATTGAAGAGAGAGAATTGGCATTAATTGAGTCAAAAGAAGAAAGAGAGGGTTGGGAGGAGGGTAAAATTGGTAATAAGAGAAAAAAAATTGGTACTAAGAGAAAAAAATTCTCCGAGCGTTAATTATCACCATAGTCACAAGATTCGCAAATTATACTCGAATTATACCTGAATAATTCAGTTTTTTGGGTGATGCCAAAATGAATGCCGAATTATTCGGTTGACCAAACTTTAACCAAATTAAACCCGAATAATTCGCAAATTTTATGAATTTTTCCCGAATTTTATGAATTATTCACAAATTTTTCCCAAAACATTTTTTTTTTAGATTTTGGACATTATGAAATCTAATTAATACCGGAAAAATAAGTTAATTTAGAATATCATAGAAGCATGCATGTAATTAATTATATGACATAGATTAATATCCATCTAACCGTATATGTTAAAATCAGACACTTAAAATTTCTGCAAATAAAATTTGACAAAATTCGGTGCAGAAATTAATGTTGATAGTTAAAATTGTAAATGTAGGTCAAGGCAAAAAAAAAAAAAAAAATAATAGCAAATGCGAGCATTACTCATTACTATCAGGGTCGTTTTTTTAATAAATTCGATCCTGAAACTCGTTTAGATTTCTTCTTTTATTTAGCTGAAGTAAATCAGTGTATCTGGGAGTAACTTTTTGCCGCTGCACATGTAACGTGTTGTAATTTGTAAATCGTAACCAATCATGAATCACTAACTGATTAAATACCCAATTCAAATGCACAAATAATAGACCAACTTATTATCTCTCCCATATAGTAAATCTTACGCTCATAAAGTCTGGAAGGCTGAGATTACAATGATTGATACATGTTTACAGAATCCTTTGAAGAAGGTTACATACACTTTTAGTTAAATTCGGGGATAATCCAGGGATTAGTGTTCGGAGACGGTTAGTAGATTCCTATTTAAAATACATGACCAGTATTACTGTGCTTTGAGATTCGTGCATAAATAATTTAAATGCTCGATCCGAATTATCCACGTTTCAACTCAAAGTATGAGATATCTCTAGGGGTGAAAACGGAGCGGATAATGCTGATACCATATCCGCATCCGTCGGATAATGAGCGGATACGAATACGGATACGGATAGTAAACAGATATCAAAATTCAAAACCAAATTCGCCTTAAACAGATATGAAACAGATAGTCCACAGATATGGATATAAAACGAATAATGGTCGGATAATTGAGTTATATAAATTTTAAAATACAAATACTAATTAACAAAAATTAATAATTTAAATATTTAAGTTGGTAATTTATAAAAGAAAAAAAAATAATCCGAAATGGGCTTGAAATAGTTTGAATATCCTTTAATTTATTGCCACATGGGCTCAAGAGTTTGGATATCCCTTAATTGGGCTTGAAAGAGAGCTTTGTCTCACGTGGCCACGTGGGATTTCAGAGAGAGAGAGAGCAGAGGAATCCAAGACCATTGCGAAATTAGTCCGGATGTGTAAAGAAAATAGTCCCACATGAGTTACAGTAAAATAATTCAACACTATATATCTCTTTGAAAGCCAACAGCCATGTGAGACGGCGCAGACAGAGAAGAGAGAAGAAAATATTGGGATTTGCCCTAGTGGTTTAAACTGGAATTTGAGTGTCGGATATATGCGGATATCTATCCGTTCCGTTTTCCGTTTAGACATCTCTGACCGAATCCATATCTGCATAAGATATCTATCCGTTCCGTTTATAGACATCTCTGATCGAATCCATATCTGTATCTGGGGTTCCATATCTGTATCTGGGGTTCCGTTTAGACATCTCTGATCGAATTCATATCTGTATCTGGGGTACGCTTATTCAATGATTATTTGGATCCTGTTTGATTCGGATTATTAACGGATTCAGGCGGATTCAGGCGATATCCGGGATTCGGATTATTAACGGGGCGATATCCGGGTACTGTACTGCCAAATACTGTTTGATTCGGATTCGGATTATTAACGGATTCAGGCGGATTCAGGCGATATCCGGGATTCGGATTATTAACGGATTCAGGCGATATCTGGGTACTGTACTGCTTATCCAATAATTATCCGGATCCGTTTGATTCAGATTCGGAGCAGATATCAATTCCTATATATGTAAGTTCATAACTGATCTTATTCTGCGCATATTTTATATTTTAGCAACAATAAATTCTAACTGAATGAAAAGATTATTATGCTCTAATAATGAAAAGATTATTATGCTCTAATGGCCGAATAATTAAGACAATGGAATGCCAATGATGATTAACTGTTTGCATGCACTACTACAGAAATGGTAATTGTACACTACACATTGTATACAGATTTGGCAATTTTATATAAAAATCGTGTAGAAATTGTAATTTTTTGAAAGCCTGAAATATCTATGGAATCTGTACACGGATATTTATTAAAGAATAAGTGTAGAAAGCCTTGAGAGAGCTACACTGACGTTTATTAGGAATTGTACACTGATGTGTAATTAAATAACAATGTAGAAAATCTTGAGAGAGCTACAAGGGTATTTATTAAAGAACCGTGTAGAAAGGTAGGCAATGTACACAGATGTTTAATTGAATAACAGTGTAGAAAGCCTTGAGAGAGCTACACAGATATTTATTAAAGAACAATGTAAAAATGTAAGCATTGTACACAGATGTTTGTTTAAATAACAGTGTAGAAAGCCTTGAGAGAACTACATGGATTTATACTTAAAAATCTGTGTAGAAAGGTTATTGTAGGGTTTTGGTTATATAAAAGACCTTCTCCTTCCAACGCCATTTTGATCAATTAATACTCTCTCTATATTGAATGTTGGTCTGATTTCTACGCATAAGGAGGCCGAATCTGAGTTCTTTGAAGTTAATTTGTATTTCTTCTTTCTATCTTGCTATGGTTAGTCCTGTATATATATATTTCTCTTTTCTTCCTTTAATTTTATGTTACTTATTATTGCTTATTTAGATCAATTATTAATTAATGCATGCATGCTTGATTTGTTAAGATAATGTAAATAATTAGTGTATTGTGGATCATTTTTTGAAAGTGAGAAGTAAAGAAAACACCTAAGGTCTCCATCATCAGATCTAAGGAAAACCATTAAAGATTAGTACTAACGCTTTCGCCTAAAGATGTTTGTACTTTAGAACTGTAAGATTTAAATTATTTTGCTATTTTATTTTGGATTTACGGATTTTGGATTGCTTGTATTTTTAAATTGCAAGACACGTCATGAATTATTAAGACTATCATTTGGTATCAGAGCCATCGTAAATTTATATAAGATGCAATAATTTTTGTTTTTACGAAATTGATTTTCAATAGTTTGTATAAAAGCTATATAGATTCAACTAATTTCATAGATAAATATTTTCTTATAATTTTGGATGAAAATTTTAAAGGAGAATTTTTATTCCTTATTATGTATGCACATATATATGTTGATCAATGGATTCTTATTGGTGATGCAATATGTTGGAGATATTTAACCAAGAGGCATCATGTCACGGATCACATAGGAGCTCATTTTTTGATATGTTGGATCTAATACGCCTTAGTTTATATGAAATTATGATCCAAACTAGATCATAACCAAGCATTTTGACAACATGAGCCAAACTTTACGAATTTTGTGCCAAAGCTTGATCACATAGTTACTAAGTGGTAAGGATATAACTTTTATACAGACATTGTATTAGGTCCTGAGGAGTATATGTTATGTTTTATCGCATGGAATTGCATGTACAAAAGGGTGTGTGTGTGTATATATGTATATATATATGCTGTAGCTAATTTGCTGCCGGTAGTGCTGCCGCTGTTTTTTTTATTTTGTGATGTCCAAACAACAAATCCAAACTGTTAGATGTTTAATATATATTATAATCTACTTGGAGACCAAATTTTACATTTTTTGGAATTTTTTTTACTATATATTAAGCTGGTTTGAAAACCGTTGATTTCAATACTGCAGAAATTTACTGAAATCAACGATTTTCAAACCAGCTTAATATATAGTAAAAAAATTCCAAAAAATGTAAAATTTGGTCTCCAAGTAGATTATAATATAGATTAAACATCTAATGGTTTGGATTTGTTGTTTGGACATCACACGGATAAATATAGCTCCGGCAACACCTCTACTGAAATGCTGCCAGCAGCAATTTAGACAGACCTATATATATATGTTGCATGAATTGTAATATGTTAATATTTTCTATGGTTTTCATATCGTCTTACTTATACTTTTCATTTTATTAATAGCAATTGATATTTGCGAGTGTCTTGCATGTACCTTTTCTTGTTACTAACTAATACCAAATGATAATTGTAGTATGGACCAAAGCAAAAGTGTTACTCCAAGAAGCAGATCGACGATCTCAAATGTATGTGGGCACGGTGGTTTCAAGAAGAATTTTGTAATGCTAAATATGAATTTATATAATTTTGTATAATATAGTGTACATGAATTATTTATACTATTGTATAGTTTTGGAATTCTGAGTTTAAAAGGCCTATGTTTAGTGTTTCTCTATTTTAAAATTTTGAATTTAAATGGCTAGCAAAATTGGAGGCTAGTCACACAAAAAAATAAAATAAATTAAAATAAGATAATTCTACATAGACATTTAACTAAAGTCTATTTAGAAAGATATTTAAACATAAAAAAAAAAAGAGAGCTACACGGACATTTAGCTAAATATCCGTATAAAAAGAGTAATCATACACGGACATTTAGGTAAATGTTCGTGTAGAAAGAGTAATTGTAAATGGCTGTTGATGTAATAATTCGTGTAGCTTAGTTATTTTGATAGCGACACTGATAAGTGTTTGTACATGGTTGTTTATGTAATAGTCTATGTAGCTCTCAATAATCGCACACAAGTAAATATATGTGTATAATTTATTCAAGAATTTATACATCCTCACACTCCACATGACAAAAAATCCGTGTAGCTTCTCTGTTTATGTCCATGTGCAATCTTTTATTCCGTAGTAGTGATGTAACATATTAAAATATTCATTTCACGGGTACATATGCGTACATATCCATTACAGTATATATATTATGCTTTACGTGTTACTGTTTTACTGTATATGATGATTCCTAGCTAAGTAACATGGGCCACCTAAGACACCTTAAACTTTGATTCTTTAAAAGCCTTTACTAAGTGCAGCTAGACTGCCTAGGCCGGCCTGTTAGCCTTGGGCCATAGTACAAGAATGGAGCACATACATTTTTCTGATAACTAACCGGACACAGAGATAGCACGAGAAGAGGATCTCATATTACACCTTTTATTCTTGTGACATTGAATTATACTCTTTATTTTTAAATTTTTAAAATTTTAAACAGTCGATTTAAACAATTCAACATTATGGATATATTAAACTGTACTTGCAGATCAAATTTTATTTTTTTTTAAATTTTTTTACTATTTATTTAGCATTTTACAAAATTGTTATTTTCAGACCATTGAATTTTTGTACTCATCTTAATAAATAGTAATTTTTTTTTAAAAAAAATGTAAAATTTTATATGCAAGTATATTTTAATATATCCATCATGCTGAACTGTTTGGACTTTGAAAATATAGAGTGTAATCCGGTATAAAAAAAAAAGGGTGTAATTGGATCCCTTCTCATTAACAAAAGCTTCTGTAAAAAATTAGTCCGTTAATGATAAAATTAAGTTCTGTAACGTCCAAAGATTGAAAAATTAAGAAAAGAAAATCAATACATTAATGGAAAATCCAACCAATTACAAAGTACTTGTTAAAAATATTCCGTAACGTCATAAACACAAGAACATAAGAAAAAAAAAATGCTTCCTAAAGCACATATAAATGCATAGATCTACAAAAAGGCCAGACCTATAATGATCCCGATAGACAAAACACACATAGTCCAAATACCAGGTTTCGACATTATATACTCAACTATGTTATAAAGGACTCGAATCCATTCTGGTCCGATGACAGCGACTCGAAACAAGGCAGGAGATGCTAAAAACACAGTGACAACAAGAATGATGATGGCGAGAGGCAAGGAAGTAGGACCAAGTGTCACATAAATTCCCAATCCAAATGCTATAATCATACTACTCGCTACCAGTATAAATGCATATATTGCAAATGCGAGGGCAGACCGAGTTGGACCTTCCATAGCATTTTCAAGGAGAGCAAATAAGCTTAAGAATCCTTGTATAAATGCCAAGGAGTTTGCTATAATAAATGCCCGGAATATATATTTCCTCCTTAGAATTGGTGTACCATAGTTTTGGTCATAACCTCCGGGAATTGTGAAGGTAGCAGCAAATGTAACAGTTGTGATAAGTACGGAGCCCAGTCCGATGACTTGAATTTTCTCCCATTTGTCTGCAGTTAGTGGTTCCGCTACATCGTCAAACCACTTTGCAGTAAATTTGTGACCTTCAGTCCGAAGATGCTTGCTAATCTTGGCATCATCAGAGTGCTGTAAGAGAGAAAAGACATCAAGTTCATAGTTGAAATTTTTTACAAATAAACTACTATTACATGTCTAACAGATATCAAGTAATAATATGAAAAAATGCAAAAGGGAAAAGAAAAACACACACACATATATATTTGAGGTATTGGGTGATGCTCCAATACACTGTAAAACTCTAGAACATCCATAGTTTCATAGAGCGATTGTAATTTACATAAAAATATTTATGATAACGGGATAATAATCATAATTTTGATCTTCAGAATCAATAAAGAAAATATAGGCTAGTCCAGTAGATTTCAAAGTGTCTAGCTCTCAATTATCAGAATTATTTTAATAGATTTGCTACCACTAAAGCCAACAATTGAATTTTTTATTCGTTTTATAATGGCCTTGGATAATAGAACGGTTGAGATAATTGAAATATTTTTTTTAGTAAAAGATGGTATACAATAATTGGACTCATATGTATTTGTTTACATATAACCTAACTATCTAATTAGCCAGTGTATGTTTTCCGCGCGTGGTAGTTCAGTGGTTGGGAGCAACACACTAGTTTAAGTAAAATTAACAAGAAATAATTTTATGACGTGTCTGTTAATTTAGGCATACCTCACTAGATTCTTCCAGTTGCTTCAGGGAGACTTGGAATGGAGTTAACCCTTCGCTGTTGTGGACTTTTTCTGCAACAATGCCAATGCGACTCCTCCTGCCTTGCCAAATAGCCCTTACAATTGGGGTGTACCCCTTCATTGCTGCAATGTGCATTGGTGTATTTCCATCATTATCCACCGCATTATTCATTCTTACTGCCATTTCTTTAATTTGGAATGACTTTGTAAATATTTCTGAAAAAATATTTTTTTGGTTCTTTTCCGCTGCAATGTGAAAAATATTTCTTCCACGAGAATCTAACGACTCTGCATAATCAGGATAATTTTTCATGAAATAAACTACCATATGAGTATTTCCTTTAGTTATAGCTATCTTAATTGGAGATAACTGTTGATTGTTGAGCGTGTATAATATTTCTTTATTTAACTTCAAAAACTCAAGGACGCAATCTATATGGCCTTGTTTGGTGGCAACGTGCAATGCGGTGTCTCCATTTTCATTTATTTCTTCTAGCACATCCTTCACAATGTCACGATTATTTTGAATGAGTTTCTTGATAACCTCTATGTTGCCAGCCTTCGCAGCATAATGAAGAGGTGTCTCTAACATCCTGTTCTGCAATTTCAACAGGGATGTATCTCTTTTAAATACCATCAAAGCGAGTTCATTGTGCCTTCTATTAACAAGTAAGTGAAGAACAGTGTCTCCAAAACGCACTGCACTTCGGAGCTCGGCTTGGACAGTCCTCAGAGGATGGGGGTCCTCTATTGTTATCTGATTAGACAATGCAAAATTTCATTAAAACATCAAAATTAAACATATTTAAAATATATCATCTTCTCTTAGATTGAGAAAATAAGATAGGGGAGATAATTAAGGACACATCTCCCAGACATTTAGCTCTGATAATTTATATATTAGGTTGTGGAATACTCCTTTTAAATAGATCAGCTTAGAAGCATTAAAATCATTTAACCCTAACGATCAAAAGTACTAATATATATATATATAGTCCTTCTAATTAAGGTTGCAAAATACTATAAGATGGTTGGGTTCTTACTTTTTAGGACAGCCATTTCTGATCATGATAGTTAATATCAGAGCGAAATTGGATGTAGAAGAAGCTTTCAGTTTGCTCCCATCTCTCCACTAGTTTAATTAGGTTGTATGTTTCAAGAGAAAAATTAAGATATGTAAAAGACTAACAGGCAACAGCTGTGTTCTTTCCCCGTTTAATTAGGAAGATTACAGACACTATAGAAGCAATAAATAGTTTGTGAAATATTACCCGAACTTCTGTTGGATCTTTCGGCTCTAGTTCAAGACGTGCTATTAGTACATGTCTGTTGCCTTCTATTATTGTCTTGTAAAGATCAGTCGGCATAAGTAATCGGTATAGTTCATCACTATCAGAGCTCATGCTTTGGGAGAATGGAATGGCCATTAGAATGGATGAGGATAGATTGAATTGCTCTTACTCTTTTGCGGATGAGGATATATAGATTGTTGGAGAAAATTTTATTGTGCAGTCTGGAAATCGATAACGTGCTATATTTATATAACTTAACGCACGTTGCATGCACATGAAGAATATTTTATTGTCCAACCTCGACATCTCGTCTTTTCTTTTTTCTTTTTCTTTTTCTTTTGTCTCTGTTCTCTTTAATTTGGTCCTTCCATTCTTATTCTTATTCTTTTTCTTTTTGTCTGTTTTCTTTTTCTTTTTTTTTACTAACGGAGTCTTCCGTTAACGTACTCACATCCTTCGTTTCGTCTGATTTAATTTCTTTCCTCCACTTCAAGTAAGGGACTAAGCACATCTCTAGGTATTTACATGCTGCTTCTTTTCGCTTGTTGTTTGACATCTGAGTCCTAATTTGGATTAATAAAAATTATTTGTGAAAAATTATCTTGATTGAAACCTACTAAAAATATTTCTCTTCTTTTTGGTTTAGCCAAGATTTAGGTTCTTTTTTAACAAAAAAATTAGTACTGGATATCGATTCATAGAAATGGTGCAAAAGTTCAGTTGTCAGAAATGTGAAAAATTGCAACTAGATCCCTACTGTTTTTGTAATTATATCTTCTTTCAAAATAGCTTTTTACAATTACTAAATTGCATGCTAAAATGGATTCAGACTAGGAATTTGAGTTGAATATCATAGAATACACACTGAATGTCTTTTTAATATGAATGTTGCGGTTTTAGAACAATGGGTTTATTGGCATGTTTAATTCTTGTTGGCAGATAAGTTCTTCAACCTGTCATGTACGAGTAAGGCGTTACAAACTTGCTTCGTACTCTCAAATACCATAATTGTTACCAGTAACCTGTCATGTACCAGTAACAATGGGTTTACTAATACTTGTTAAAGGTGTGTTAGTGTTATACAGGTTAGAGAGCTACATAAGAGCACTGTCCTGGAAGCTGTTTTGAGAAATAATACTTCAGAGCAGAAATGTGATAAAGTTAATCTTGTTGTTATGTTTCAGTTTGTTTTGTTTATGTTTTGTTTTAATTCTAGCAAAGTTTAAGTTTTCTGTTTTAGATAAAGTGTGCTGTCAGAGTAATCCTAGCGGATGGCTAAGAATAGAGTAGAGGTTATTTTTAGTGAGCAGTTATTTAGATTCCAGTTTTTATTTAGTGGATGTAACATTTCATATAGCAGTTATGATTTTGTATGTGCTTATATATATATATAAGAAAACCAGAAAATGATGCAGCAAGTTAAGCATCACAAAAAGGCCTCTATTTTCTTTTGTCTCTGTGATTGTGTGAGTTTCTTGAGCAATCTCAAATTGTGTAACTGGCTGCAAGAAAAATAACCAACATTTGGTATCAGAGCAAGGCGCAAGGAGAGAAATGGCAGAAGTTGATGGAGATCCATCCAAGACACTTGCAGTTCCCAAACCGATGGCCAAAAGTGTCTCTATACCGATCCAGTATCCCATGTTAAGCGAGATTAATTACGGCATATGGGCTGTCAAGATGAAGATAGTCCTTCGTTCGCTGGGAGTTTGGTCTGTGATAGAAGGAGGGGACAAAGATGAGGACAAGGATCAAGGAGCGATGGTTGCAATATCTCAGGCAGTGTCGGACGATGTGATGATGGCAATCGCAGAGAAGCAGTCGGCCAAGGAGGCCTGGGACGCTATCAGGGAGATGCGTATTGGCGAGGACCGTGTCAAGAAGGCACGTGTACAAGTCCTGAAACGGCAACTAAATAAATTGCATATGCAAGAATCGGAAACTGTGAATGAGTATTCAATGAAGTTGATTGCCTTAGTTGGTGAGATCCGATCCCTTGGCACAAAACTTGAAGATACTGAAGTTGTAGAGAAGTTATTCAGTTCGGTTCCAGATCGGTTCCTTCAGATCATTGGAACAATTGAGCAATTTGGAGATTTAGACACGATGTCAGTCTCTGAAGCAATTGGCAGATTGAGAACATTTGAAGAAGGGCTAAAGGGGCGGCATCATACAAAGGGTACAGGGGAACAGTTGCTTCTTAGTCAAGCCGAATGGGAGGCTAAATTCTCAAAAGGTAGAAGAGAAGAAGGTTTGGGCAGTACCAAAAGAGGAGGCCGACATGGAAGGGGTCGGGGCCGTGGACGTGGTCAAGGTGCAGGCCGAGGAGGCAATGATCACACGGGAGATGAACGAAAGCCACGAAAGTTTGATATTGCTAAGGTGAAATGTTACAATTGCAATGATTATGGTCATTTCGCTAAAGAATGTCCCAAACCAAATAGAAGAGAGAAGGCTAATTTGGTTGTAAAGAACAATGATGATGAACCAGCACTGTTGTTGGCTGAAACCTGTGAACTTATCCACACAATACCGAATGAAGGAAAATTACTGCACGAAGATGAAATGGCGCTAAAGGCTGTCAGTACCCTGGACACAACCTGGTATTTAGACAGTGGCGCAAGCAATCATATGACCGGTTGCATTGAAAGATTTGCAGAGATTGATACAACGATTAGAGGAACAGTTCGGTTTGGAGATGGTTCAACAGTAGAGATACAAGGAAGGGGTTCGATACTCTTTGAATGCTTCACTGGTGAACACAGATTACTCACTAACGTTTACTATATTCCAAGGTTAAAAAGTAACATAATTAGTTTTGGACAGTTAGATGAGAATGGATGTAAGATAGTGATTGAAAGAGGAGTATTGTCTATCCTGGACAGAACACAGAAAGTGCTAGTCAAAGTGACCAGATCTGGGAATCGGTTATTCCTTCTGCGCACTTCTCCAACCTTTCTAGAATGTCTCCTGGTGAGAAGCAAAGAAGGAGCTTGGCTCTGGCACGCAAGGTATGGACATGTGAATTTTCATGCTTTAAAGATCATGGGTAAAAATGGAATGGTGCATGGCATGCCCTTGATAGATCATGAAGATCGCATTTGTGATGGATGCTTGATTGGAAAACAACATCGAAAACCATTCCCTGCTGAATCAAATTTCAGAGTCGAGTACCCTCTTGAGTTGTGGCATATAGATTTGTGCGGGCCAATCACACCGACTACAAATGGAGGAAAGCGTTATTTTATGCTAATTGTCGATGATTGCACAAGGTTTATGTGGCAGGTTTTGATCTCAAGCAAAGCTGAGGCGTTCGAAAATTTTAAAAGGATCAAAGCTGCAGCCGAAATGGAGAAGGGGTGTAAGTTGAAAGCTTTTTGAAGTGATCGTGGTGGTGAATTCACATCAAATGAGTTCAAGAGCTTTTGTGAATTAAATGGTATTAAACACTACCTTATTGCACCTTATTCTCCGCAGCAAAATGGTGTCGTGGAACGGAGAAATCAGATAGTGGTTGGCATGGCAAGAAGTTTGCTGAAAAGTAAAAGTGTTCCCGGTGAATTTTGGGGAGAAGCGGTGTCAACGACAATTTACTTGCTGAACAGAGCACCAACTAAGAGTCTAGTTGACAAGACACCCTATGAAGCCTACTACAATCGAAAGCCAAGGGTTGAACACTTGCGAATTTTTGGATGTATTGCTCACGTGAAGAATGTCACACCTCACCTTCCGAAACTAGCAGATTGAAGCAAACCTATGGTGTTTATTGGGTATGATTTGAATACCAAGGGTTATCGGATGTTTGATCCAAAGACAAAACAGGTGGTAGTGACTCGTGATGCCGTGTTTGATGAAGAAAAGAAGTGGGACTGGACTGATTCATCGGCTACAGAATCTAGACCAGCAAAGGATATCTTTAATGTTCTTTATTTTCCTGTTGCAGGTTCAAGTGATACTGCCCATCAACGAATTGAGGAAGAGATGCTGTATCCTAATATGGCGTCTCCACAGCCAGGGCTCTATCAACCTGACGAGCCTGAGAATACATCTGCTGGTAGCAACAGAGCAGATGGATTCGGCTCTGGAAATACACAAACTCCAGTGTCGTTTCCTGTTGAGCAGAGGGCATCCGAATTCATCCATCCAGAGGCATCAGAAGTGGGACCAAGAGGGAAACAAGACCTAAACAGTTTGTACGACAAAACTATTCCTATTGAATTGGATTATTCGGGGCTATGTTTGCTAGGAGAAGAGGAGCCTACAAGTTATGAAGAAGCAAGAACCGACTTAGCATGGAGAAAGGCTATGGAAGAAGAAATTTCTAGCATACGGGAGAATGCAATATGGAGGTTAGTTGATTTACCAGAAAATCATAAGCCAATTGGTTTGAAGTGGGTATTTAAATTGAAGAAAGATACTCAAGGCAAAACAATTAAACACAAGGCGAGGTTAGTAGCAAAGGGGTATGTTCAAAAGCACGGGATTGATTTTGACGAAGTTTTTGCTCCTGTTGCTCGATTGGAAACTGTACGGTTGCTGATCTCAATCGCTGCACAAAAAGGGTGGCAAGTGCATCACATGGATGTAAAATCCGCTTTCCTTAATGGTGAATTGAAGGAGGACGTGTATGTTATGCAGCCACCGGGTTTTGAGATGAAGGGAGAAGAGCATAAGGTGCTGAAATTGTATAAAGCCTTGTACGGTTTGCGACAAGCACCTAGAGCATGGAACTCCAAGTTGGATAAGTCTTTGAAGGCACTCGGTTTTGAGAGGTGTCTATTAGAACATGCTGTGTACACGAGAAAGGAAGGTAATTTAATTGTTGGAGTATACGTAGATGATTTGATCATCACCGGAGAGAGTATTCGAGGCATTGACAAATTCAAATCTCAGATGAAAGGTTTATTTAGCATGAGTGATCTTGGATTACTTAGCTATTATTTGGGGATTGAAGTGTGTCAGACTCCAACAAGAATCACCTTAAAGCAATCGGGTTTTGCAAAGAAGGTGCTGGAGAAATGTGGGATGAAGGACTGTAACTCAACACAGATTCCTATGGAGCCTCATCTGAAATTGAACAAGGACAGCCTTGAACCTCCTGTAGATGTAACTTTGTATCGAAGTATTGTTGGCAGTTTGAGATACTTGCTGCACACACGTCCAGACTTGGCGTTTGCTGTTGGAATGGTAAGCCGATTTATGGAGAAACCCACGCTGGAACACATGGCAGCAGTAAAGCACATACTAAGGTACGTGAAGGGAACATTAAACTTTGGTTTTGTGTATGAGAAGAAAGAAGGAGATTTGGAGCTGATCGGGTTTTCGGACAGTGATCTGGCTGGTGACAATAATGACAGGAAAAACACTACAGGATTGATATTTTTTCTTGGGGCAAATGCGATCAGCTGGTGTTCACAAAAGCAAAAAGTGGTGGCACTGTCTTCATGCGAAGCAGAGTATATTGCTGGCTGTGCGGCAGCGTGTCAAGGTGTGTGGCTGAGTCGATTGCTAAGAGAATTGTTGAAGACTGAGCCTAAGGAAGTGGTGCTAAACATAGACAATCAATCCGCAATTGCTCTAACCAAGAACTCAGTTTATCACGAGAGGAGTAAACATATTGACACTCGGTTTCATTACATTAGAGATTGTGTGGAATCGGGATTGATTAAAGTTCAGCATGTTCGCACTGAAGATCAGTGTGCTGATATCTTAACGAAGTCACTGGGAAGGATAAAGTTTCAGGAGATGAGAGGAAAGATTGGTGTACTGGACATCAATAAAGAACAACAAGCTTAAGGAGGAGAATGATAGAATTAATCTTGTTGTTATGTTTCAGTTTGTTTTGTTTATGTTTTGTTTAAATTCTAGCAGAGTTTAAGTTTTTTGTTTTAGATAAAGTGTGCTGTCAGAGTAATCCTAGCGGATGGCTAAGAATAGAGTAGAGGTTATTTTTAGTGAGCAGTTATTTAGATTCCAGTTTTTATTTAGTGGATGTAACCTTTCATATAGCAGTTATGATTTTGTATGTGCTTATATATATATATAAGAAAACCAGAAAATGATGCAGCAAGTTAAGCATCACAAAAAGGCCTCTATTTTCTTTTGTCTCTGTGATTGTGTGAGTTTCTTGAGCAATCTCAAATTGTGTAACTGGCCGCAAGAAAAATAACCAACAAAATGTAGAAGGAAACATGCACAAAGTCTCGACACCAGGCAAAGTATGAATTGAGATGTTTGGTCTTAGTCTAATTTGCATTGTGCTAGCTTGATGTATCAATTTCTTTTCTTTTTTTCTTTTTTTCCAATAGTAGGGTTAGTAGCATTCGACTGTGGTAGATTAGTTTATGAAGAGATGTTAGATATATATGTATCAGTACAGTGTAAAACTTGTTCGTTTCAATAAAATTTGTTTCTGAGCATATCTTTTAGCAGTGTATATAGTTTAATTATCTATTTCTGAGCACATTCCGCTTTTGACATATTTCATCTGTGACCAATCTCTGATTAATCTAATCATTAGTGTACCAGTCTTTACAACTAAATATGCTTTAACAAACACATAGCAAAACAACGTTGTTTGCATTGAAAATTAAGTAATACCTAATTTATCTATACCAATACATCACCAAAACAGCATTGTTTACTTCTATAAAGCCACTCTATTTCTCTAAACATGCAGAGTAAACAATAAAATAATAAGTAATATTTTGTAATATAATGGAGAAGAAACTTGTGTGCTTATCATTATTAAATAACATACCTGTCAAATTAGGTGGTGTACCAGTAATATGAGAATCTACAAGAGTAGATTCTTAACTATCATGCATTCTAATATTACGAAATTCAGTTGTAGATCCATAAAAATGTGTATTCTGAAAAACATCAACTTTCAAAATTCTAAAAAAATAGTAAAAATTTCCAAAAAAATGTAAAATTTGGTCACCAAGCACAATTTAATATGGAGAGATGGCAGAAAGTAGCGAACATCGTTGGTCCATAAAATTTTCAAAATTACGTATATGATTTCTACGAGTATCTCTGATTTTCTCTAAGAATGTAGATAAAAAGGTGGTGAGAATGGTTGGTCCATACGATTTTCAAAATTACGTATATGATTTCTACGAGTATCTCTGATTTTCTCTAAGAATGTAGATAAAAAGGTACCTATTTTGTTGACCTGAAGAAGAGAAAATTAGGTACGATGCTAAGCAGTTCGGAAGAGAGGAGGCGGTTCGCTCAGTTAGTTGATGAAAATAATCGAATTTGCTTCCGCGATTAGGAGTGGAGGGAGCGAGTGTGAGAGAGAATTTGCTTCTCGTGATTGGGAGAAGGGATGGAGCAAGCGCGACAGAGAAGGCGAAGGATGGGACGTTAACGGAAGGACTCCGTTAGTGAAATTGAGCGGTCCATGGCAAGAATCTCAAATTCTCAATGCTGGATTGAACGGTGGATCTTCACATTGAACCATCTCTGGTCAGATGGGCATCGGAATGCCGGTTCCTGCTTCCTTTGGGATATTAACCATAGTGAGAGATGAATTATTCGAGTTTAGTTTGGCAAGGTAGAGATGCTACTTTTACCCGATTATCCGGATCTAATCCGGAACCGAACCGGACCCGATCAAGAACCGACTCAGATTCGATTAATTTGGATAGGGTTTGGTTTAAAAAATATAACCGATTAAATTATGGGTATGGGTACAAAATTAATAATTTAATATCTGACCCGGATCCGAACCCGAACCAATACTATAATGGGTAAGATATAGGTATCATTTAATTATCCGACCCATAACCGAACCCGACTTGATACCCGTATAAATACCTGATAAATATATATTAATAACACCCATATAAATTCCTTGATTCATCCAAACGCACCCTTATACAAAATAAAGGTATTATGGTCACCTTAGTCGCTTTTTGAATGGATCGATCCCGTGTTAGTTCAGCTCTGCTACCGTTATAATTGTTAGGATTTTGAGCAATACAAAGATATTGGAGGTCTAAGTCCATTTTCTTATTTTTCATCTTTCCAACAGTAAATTATAAAGATGAGTTTATTTGGTTTACACAATTTACATAGAAGTCCAAATAAACATGCATGTAAATTACAAGAAAGAACAAATTTATAAATAAGCTCTTTTAAATAAATTGGGACACAACAAACTCCTTCTAATATGTCTTTTTATGATGTTAATTTTGATTTTAAGTGAAGGCATTAAAGTAATTATGAAAGTCTATATAAGAGTGTCATCCTTTCACTTTCATTCAATTTGATCCATTTCACAAGTGTGAAAAGTAGATTTAAATCTAGATTTAGATCTCTCCGTCTCATCCTCTCTTCCTCTCCTATCCTCCTTCGGTCTACATGCAACAATTGCAATATCTAGCACTGAGAGAATTTTTTTTGTCTTAATACCTATTTTACCCTTCTAACACTCTCTTTCTTCGGACTCAATTAAGTAACGCAAATTCTCTCTTCACTCAATTAAAGAAATTAAGTAACAGAAACTCTCTCCTCCAAATCTAATATGCCCAATAATGGAAACGAATCAAATTGTACAATTTATAGGAAAAAAACTTGCAATGAAATAAAATTTCTTGATATTAATCGTGATACTTGTGGCCAAAAATATATGAAGGCTTTTAATATAGAGGTAATTTTATGTTGTTCTTATGGCAGGATTTTTTTTAAAATAAGTCCAAGAATTTTTTAGTAGGGGGGTCATTTGACAAAATAAAGACAGAAACTTCATTAATTTTCATCTGAAAACAGAAATAAATTTTCCAATCTGGTCCAAAAACCTAATATTTTCCAACGCAAAACGGGTTGTGAGGATTTCGCATCCGCTGAGAAATCTTATATTTTGTGTAACTTCATGGAATATCTCAACAGTTCAAATACGTTCTGCACAAATCTCAAAGCTCAAATAATACTGCCCCTGCACTATCCCTGAATAGGCACCGGAGACGTCGGTCACGCAAAATATGAGATACAGAGGATATGCACTCACTTCTGAGTATGTTGTGCTCGAGTATCAGTTGGAGCATGATTCTTTTATTCTAATTCAAATAAGTCTGTCTTCTCATTTCTGTGCAGATTTCAGGTTTCAAGAAAGAACACAGGTCCATATTTCAGCAATATTATATTGCCCCCTTTTTATGGATAAGCATGGAACGATGAATGTTGAATAGTTAGAGCTAACTATATAATAGGAACTTGATAGGTCTTTTGTGTATTTTGTATACAACTTAGAATACCCTCTTTTATGAAAGCTTCATGATGGTATAAAATTTAAGGTTTTTATTATTGATTGAACGCTAAGAGAGATTAGAAATAAGAGTATTAAGAAGTACATTGAATTTCACTAAACTGAGGAATAAGGTTCTCTTTTATTTTTTACCTAATTAATTAAACTAGTATGCATGTTATGAAGCAGTATATACCACATTTATACTAAAGATCAAGTATAGAAGGTAATTAGAAGCAAAAGAAATAAAAGAAATAATGAATCAATGGAAAACCTCAAATAGAACGTAGCATACATCATTGTTTACAACATTTCTCTGCTATCGTTTACAACCTCAATTAGAACATATCATACAACAACATTTACAACCTTCCTCTGCTAATACAAAAACAAATACCAATTGGCAAATCAGAGAACCACATTATTATCCAGTCACGGTCAAAACAGCCTCTATCAGTCTATCTTTTTATTGGTAACACAAGTCACGGAGGATGCATATGCAGAGACTTATGCATAGGCATCCTTATATATATATGGAACCTTCCTCTGCTAGCAATAATCACGGAGGTTCCATATATATATATATATATGGAGATGGGCTATAGTGCATTGCAATGTATAGGAATCCTTGTACATTGGACTATATATAAATTACCGATTCAAAGTTCAAATGACCAATTCAAATCGTTCATCTTGTTCTCCATATTAATATGTACTTGGAGACCAAATTTTATATTTTTTTGAATTTTTTTACTATTTATTAAGCCACTTTGAAAATCTAAAAATCCGGGTTAACAGTAAAAACAGTAAAAATTTCTGAACTACCGGATTGGCGATTTTCAAAGTGGCTTAATAAATAGTAAACAATTTCAAAAAAATGTAAAATTTGGTCTCCAAGTACATATTAATATGGAGAACAAGATAAACGGTTTGAATCAGTTATTTAGACTTTGAATCAGTGATTTATATATAGTCTAATGTACAAGAATACCTATACATTGCAATGCATCATAGCCCATCTATATATATATATTATCGATATAATGTGGAGGAGTTATCCTTCTCCGATGGATGACCAAAACGTGGAATAATGTAGATTTTGGACATCATGAAATCTTATTAATACCCAACAAATTAATAAGTTAATTTAGAATATTACATGACATAGATTAATCTATCTAACTGTATATGTTGAAATCAGACACTTATTAAAATTTCTGCAAATAAAATTTGACAAAATTCGGTGCAGAACTTAATGTTTAATTTATAGTTAAAATTGTAAATGCAGGTCAAGGCAAAAAAAAAAAAAAATGTAATAGCAAATGCTAGCATTACTCATTACTATCAGGGTCGTTGTTTTTAATAAATTCGATCCTAAAACTCATTTAGATTTCTTCTTTTATTTAGCTAAAGTAAATCAGTGTATCTATCTGGCAGTAACTTTTTGCCGCTGCACATGTAACGTGTTGTAATTTGTAAACCATAACCGCCTCATGAATCACTAACTGATTAAATACCAATTCAAATGCACAAATAATAGACCAACTTATTATCTCTCCCATATTAGTAAATATTACGCTCATAAAGTCTGGAAGGCTGAGATTACAATGATTGATACATGTTTACAGAATCCTTTGAAGAAGGTTACATACACTTTTTAGTAAAATCCGGGGATAATCCAGGGATAATCCAGGGATTGGTGTCTAGCAGCTTCCTATTTAAAATACATGATCAGTATTATGTGCTTTGAGATTCGTGCAAAATAATTTAAATGCTCCCAATATATATTCACGTATCAACTCAAAGTATGAGATATCTCAGGGGATGAGAATTCCTATGTAAGCTCATAACTGATCTTATTCTGCGCATATTTTATATTTTAACAACAATAAATTCTAATTGAATAAAAAAGATTATTATGTTGTAATGGCCGAATAATTAAGACAATGGATTGCCAATGATGCTTAACTGCTTACATGTAACATATTAACATTTTCATTTGAGGAGTATATACAGTATATTATGTTTTACATGTTACTGTTTTTACTGTATATCATGATTCCTAACTAAGTAACATGGGCCACAGTAGACACCTTAAACTGCAATTCTTTAAAAGCCTTTACTAAGTGCAGCTAGACTGCCTAGGCTGGCCTGTTAGCCTTGGGCCATAGCACATACATTTCGCTGATAATTAATTAACTAACCGGACACTTTAATTTTCCAATGTAAATTAACAAAAGCTTCTGTAAAAAAGTCAGTCCTTTCACGATAAAATTAAGTTCTGTAACATCCAAAGATTGAAAAATTAAGAAAAGAAAATCAATACATTAATAGAAAGTCCAACCAACAAAGTACTTATTAAAAATATTCCGTAACTTCATAAATACAAGAACATAAGAAAAAAAAAATGCTTCCTAAAGCAAATATACCCGGTGTTGATAGAGCATGGCAATGTATAAATGCATAGATTTACAAAAAGGCCAGACCTAAGATGATCCCAATAGACACAGCATACATAGTCCAAATACCGGATTTTGACATTACATACTCACCTATGTTATAAAGGACTCGAATCCATTTTTGTCCGATTGCAACAACATAAAACAAGGCAGGAGACGCTAACACCAAAGTGGTAACAAAAATGATGATGGCGAGAGGCAAAGAAATAGGAGCAAGTGTCACAAACATTCCCAATCCAAATGCTACAACCATACTACTCGCTGCCAGTATAAATGCATATATTGCATATGCGAGTGCAAAGCGAGATGGACCTTCCATAGCATTTCCAAGGAGAGCAAATAAGCTTAAGAATCCTTGTATAAATGCCAAGGAGTTTGCTATAATAAATGCCCGGAATATATATTTCCTCCCGAGAATTGGTGTACTGTAGTCTCCATTATAACCTCTAGGAATTGTGAAGGCAGCAGCAAATGTAACAGTTGTGATAAGTACGGAGCCCAGTCCGATGACTTGAATTTTCTCCCATTTATCTGCGATTGGTGGTCCTACTACATCGTCAAACCACTTTGCAGTAAATTTGTGACCTTCAGTCCGAAGATACTTGCTAATCTTTGCACCATCAAAGTGCTGTAAGAGAGAAAAGACATCAAGTTCATAGTTGAAATTTTTTACAAATAAACTACTATTACATGTCTTTAGAGATATCAAGTAATAATATGAAAAAAATGCAAAAGGGAATAGAAACGTATATATTTGTGATTGGGTGATGCTCCAATACACTGTAAAACTTTAGAACATCCATAGTTTCATAGAGCGATATATTGTAATTTAAATAAAATATTTATGATTACGGGATAAACATAATTTTAACCAGAATATCAATTAATAAAGAAAATATAGACTAGTCCAGTAGATTTCAAAGTGTCTAGCTCTCAATTATCAAAATTATTTTAATAGATTTGCTACCAGTAAAGCCAACAATTGAATATTTAATTCGTTTTATAATGGCCTTGGATAATAGATTTAACGGTCGACATAAATTGGAATATTTTTTTAGTAAAAAATGGTATACAATAATTATACTCATATTTGTTTACATATGTATAACCTAACTATCTAATTAGCCAGTGTATGTTTTCCGTGCGTGGTAGTTCAGTAGTTGGTAGCAACGTACACTAGTTAAGTAAAATTAACAAGAAATAATTTTGTGACGTGTCTGTTAATTTAGGCATACCTCACTAACTTCTCCCAGTTGCCTCAGGGAGACTTCGAATGGTGTTAACCCTTCGTTGTTTTTGAGTGTTTTCATTTCTATTTTTGTGTTGAGTTTGAATTAATTGAGCATTTATATTTTTGGAGGAGAGAAGGCCGTTGTTTCCTTTAATTGATTGAAGAGAGAGAATTGGCATTAATTGAGTCAAAGAAGAAAGAGAGGCTTGGGAGTGTAAAATTGGTACTAATAGTTACTGATAGCTTCTATCAGTTTTTCAAAAAAAAATTGGTACTAATAGAAAAAAAAAAATCCTTTCAGCGCTAGTTATCACAATTACTGCAGCGTGTAAAATAGCACTTCCCATTAAGAGTATGTTTTGGTTAGAGTAAGAATAGGTTATTTTCATAACAAGGCTGTTCGGAATAACTTATTTTTTATTTGAATGGAGTTGAATAGCAATAATAGTGAATTCAAATCTTTTGTTTTATTAAAATAGCATATTCTTATAAAAAATGAATTTAGCTATTCTAATAAAACAAATAACAAAAGAGCTATTCTGACTATTCTTATTTGCGACCAAACATACTCTAAAAAAATAGTCTGTATTTTCTAGTTGCACTCTTTACATGAGGGAATATGGAATCCCCTACATCGATCACTTCATTTCCGTCAAATCAATTTTGACCATCAAGCACGACTGAGTACGATCAATAACCGTGTAATATTTTTTTATCGATATAATGCGGAGGAGTTATCCTTCACGGATGGATGACCAAAACGTGGAATAATATAGATTTTGGACATTATGAAAACTAATTAATACCGGGCAAATAATTTAATTTAGAATGTCATAGAAGCATGCATGTAATTAATTATATGACATAGATCAATATCCATCTAACTGTATATGTTAAAATCAGCGACGCTTATTAAAATTTCTGCAAATAACATTTGACAAAATTCGGTGCAGAAATTAATGTTTATAGTTAAAATTGTAAATGCAGGTCAAGGCAAAAAAAATAGTAATAGCAAATGCTAGCATTACTCATTACTATCAGGGTCGATTTTTTTAACAAATTTGGTTTTGAAACTCATTTAGATTTCTTCTTTTGTTTAGCTGAAGCAAAGCAGTGTATCTGGCAATAACTTTTTGCCGCTGCACATGTAACGTACGTGTTGTAATTTGTAAACCATAACCGCCTAATGAATCACTAACTGATTAAATACTCAATTCAAATGCACAAATAATAGACCAACTTATTATCTCTCCCATATTAGTAAATCTTACGCTCATAAAGTCTGGAAGGCTGAGATTACAATGATTGATACATGTTTACAGAATCCTTTGAAGAAGGTTACATACACTTTTTAGTAAAATCCGGGGATAATCCAGGGATTGGTGTCTAGCAGCTTCCTATTTAAAATACATGATCAGTATTATTGTGCTTTGAGATTCGTGCACAAATAATTTAAATGCGCTCCCAATATCCACGTATCAACTCAAAGTATGAGATATCTCAGGGGATGCGAATTCCTATGTAAGTTCATAACTGATCTTATTCTGCGCATATTTTATATTTTAGCAACAATAAATTCTAACTGAATAAAAAAGATTATTATGTTCTAACGGCCGAATAATTAAGACCATTGCCAATGATACCCAATGATACTTAACTGCTTGCATGTAACATATTAACATATTCATTTTACGAGTATATATGCGTACATATCCATTACAATATATTATGTTTTACATGTTACTGTTTTACTGTACTATATCATGATTCCTAGCTAAGCTAAGTAACATGGGCAACAGTAGACACCTTAAACTTAAACTTTAATTCTTTAAAAGCCTTTACTAAGTGCAGCTAAACTGCCTAGGCCGGCCTGTTAGCGTTGGGCCATAGCACGAGAATTGAGCACATACATTTTGCTGATAACTAACCGGACACTTTAATTTTCCAATGTAAATTAACAAAAGCTTCTGTAAAAAATTCAGTCCGTGCACGATATAATTAAGTTCTGTAACATCGAAAGATTGAAAAATTAAGAAAAGAAAATCAATACATTAATGGAAAATCCAACCAATTACAAAATACTTCTTAAAAATATTCCGTAACGTCATAAATACAAGAACATTAAAAAATAAAAAAAATTGCTTCCTAAAGCAAATATATGCCCGTTGTTGATAGAGAATGGCAATGTATAAATGCATAGATCTACAATAAGGCCAGACCTAAAATGATCCCGATGGACAAAACATACATAGTCCAAATACCGCATTTCGACATTACATACTCACCTATGTTATACAAGACTCGAATACATTTTTGTCCGATGTCAACAATCTGAAACAAGCCAGGAGATGCTAAAAACAGAGTGATAACAAGAATGATGATGGCCAGAGGCAAGGAAATAGGAGCAAGTGTCACATACATCTCCAATCTAAATGCTACAACCATACTACTCGCTGCCAGTATAAATACATATATTGCAAATGCCAGGGTAGAGTGAGTTGGACCTTCCATAGCATTTCGAAGGAGAGTAAATAAGCTTAAGAATCCTTGTATAAATGCCAAGGAGTTTGCTATAATAAATGCTCGGAATATATATTTCCTCCCAAGAATTGGTGTACCGTTGTCTTGGTTATAACCTCCTGGAATTGTAAAGGCAGCTGCAAATGTAACAGTTGTGATAAGTACGGAGCCCAATCCGATGACTTGAATTTTCTCCCATTTATCTGCGATTGATAATCCTACTACATCGTCAAACCACTTTTTAGTAAATTTGTGGCCTTCAGTTCGAAGATACTTACTAATCTTTGCACCATCCAAATGCTGTAAGAGAGAAAAGTTGTCAAGTTCATAGTTGCAAAATTTTACAATAAACTACTATTACATGTCTAACAGATATCAAGTAATAATATGAAAAAATTGCAAAAGGGAAAAGAAACATATATATTTGTGGTATTCGGTGATGCTCCAATACACTCTAAAACTTTAGAACATCCATAGTTTCATAGAGCGATTGTAATTTAAATAAAATATTTATGATTACGGGATAATAATCATAATTTTAATCTTCGGAATCAATAAAGAAAATATAGACTAGTCCAGTAGATTTCAAACTGTCTAGCTCTCAATTATCAAAATTATTTTAATAAATTTGCTACCAGTAAAGCCAACAATTGAATATTTAATTCGTTTTATAATGGCCTTGGATAATAGAACGGCCGGTCGAGATAAATTGGAATATTTTTTTAGTAAAAGATGGTATACAATAATTAGACTCATATTTGTTTACATATAACCTAACTATCTAATTAGCCAGTGTATGTTTTCTGCGCATGGTAGTTCAGTAGTAGGTAGCAACGTACCCTAGTTAAGTAAAATTAACAAGAAATAATTTTGTGACGTGTCTGTTAATTTAGGCATACCTCATCACTAGCTTGTCCTTCCAGTTGCTTCAGGGAGGCCTCGAATGGTGTTAACCCTTTGTTGTTTTGGACTGTTTCTGCAATGCGACTCGTCTTGTTTTCCCAAATAGCTCTTACAATTGAGGTGTGCCCCTTCATTTCTGCAATGTGCATTGGTGTATTTCCATCATGATCCACCGCATTATTCATTCTTCCTGCCATTTCTTTATATGTGGATGGAAATATTTCTAAAAAAAGGATTTTTTTGGTTCTCTTGCGCTGCAATGTGAAAAAGATTTCTTCCATGTGAATCTAACAACTCTGCATAATCAGCGTACCTTTCCATGAAATGTATTACCAGTTCAGCGTTGCCTGTAAGTGCCATTAAATGAACTGGAAATACTTCATCAGGAAATTGGGTGCGTCCTAGTGTAGGGTCAATATCTAACATGGCTTTTACCATATTAGTGTATCCTTTAGTTATAGCTATGTGAATTGGAGATAACATTTCATTGTTGACCTTGTATAATATTTCTTGATTTAACAACATAAACTCAAGGCCGCAATATACATAGCCGTGTTTTGTGGCAACGTGCAATGCTGTGTCTCCATTTTGCATTTATTTTTTCTAGCGCATCCCTGACAATGACAGAATTATTTCGAATGAGTTTCTGGATGACCGGTGTCTCTAACATCTTGTACAAATAATAGACTAACTTATTATCTTTCCCATATTAGTAAATCTTACGCTCATAAAGTCTGGAAGGCTGAGATTACAATGATTGATGCATGTTTACAGAATCCTTCTTCGAAGGTTACATACACTTTTTAGTTAAATCCGGGGATAGGTCAGCTTCCTATTTAAAATACATGATCAGTATTATTGTGCTTTGAGATTCGTGATAAATAATTTAAATGCTACCAATATCCACGTACCAACTCAAAGTATGAGATATCTCAGGGGATGCGAATTCCTACGTAAGTTCATAACTGATCTTATTCTGCGCATATTTTATATTTTAGCAACAATAAATTCAAACTGAATATAAAGATTATTATGTTGTAATGGCCTAATAATTAAGACAATGGAATGCCAATGATGCTTAACTGCTTGCATGTAACATATTAACATATTCATTTCACGAGTATATATGCGTACATATCTATTACAGTATATTATGTTTTACATGTTAATTACTGTTTTATTGTATATCATGATTCCTAGCTAAGTAACATGGGCCACAGCAGACACCTTAAACTTTAATTCTTTAAAAGCCTTTACTAAGTGCAGCTAGACTGCCTAGGTTGGCCTGTTAGCATTAGGCCATAGCACGAGAATGGAGCACATACATTTTGCTGATAACTAACAGGATACTTTAATTTCCCAATAGAAAATTAGATTAACTTTAGAAGGCAGTAGAACATATGTTAATTTAAATGGTACTTTAGGTCCGTATTTTTCTTGTAGGAGGGGGGTTAGACAGGGCGACCCACTATCACATTTCCTATTTATTCTAGTTACTGATGTTGTAAATAAAATTTTACAAGGGGCGAAAGTAGGGGGATATATCGAGGAGTGAGGCTATGGTACTATGCATATCACGGGTTGTTACCGTGCTACGGTTCTATATTCGAGTTTTCAAATCCTAACGGTCGATCCGAACCGTTCATCTTGTTCTCCATATTAATATGTGTTTGGAGACCAAATTTTACATTTTTTGAAATTTTTTTACTATTTTTTTAGATTTATTGAAAATCACTGTTTTTGGATGGTCCAGAATTTTCAGATCAAGTGATTTTCTAAATATCTAAAAAAATAGTTAAAAATTTTCAAAAAATGTAAAATTTGGTCTCCAAACACATATTAATATGGAGAACAAGATGAACAGTTCGGATCGACCGTTAGGATTTGAAAACTCAAATATAGAGCCGTAGTACAGTAACAAATCGTAATATGCATAGTACCATAGACTCACTCTATATCGAGGGCCTAGGAAACTTTCCAAATTTTGAAAATATTTTGAATTTACATTTTGCGGATGATACCTAGTTGTTCCTTAAAGCTGATAAGGACATCTTGATTCATATTAAATGGCTTCTTTTGGCTTTTGAGAATGTTTCTGGTCTTAAGATTAATTTTGAGAAAAGTGAAATGTACCCTCTTAATTTATCTGTATCGAAATGTGATGCACTATCTTCTATGTTATGATGTAAAGTAGCTACTCTTCCACTTACTTATTTAGGTATTCCAATCAATAATAAATCTCTTACGGATATCGATTGGCAAATTTTACTTGATAAAATTGAAAAAAGACTTCAAAGTTGGAAATTGTCATTATTATCTTTAAGGGGTCGAGTTACCCTTTTAAATTCAGTTTTGTCAGCTATTCCACTATACAGGATGTCTATCTATAGATTACCTGCAAAAATTAGGCATCAAATAGATAAGATTAGAAGGAAATTTTATGGCATGGAGGTAATTCTACTAGGAAAAAATATTATCTGGTTGCATGGAATGTAGTTTGTAAGAGTAAGGATCAAGGTGGTCTTGGTGTCTTGGATCTGAAAAATATGAATAAAGCTCTCCTAGCCAAGTGGTGGATAAGATTCCATGACAATTCCATTACTGCTATATGGAAAGATATTCTTCACTATAAATATGATTTCAGAACTGTCCTTCCATATGTTCTCCTTTTTGGAGATCTATTTTAAAAGATCATGTTATAATTAATTTATGCCTTAATAAAGAAATAGGTAATGGTAAAACTACTGTTTTTTGGTTAGATAGATGGTTTACTGAACATGCCTTGCAACAGCTATATCCCAATTTTTTTTCAATTGTTTTTAATAGGTTTATTTATGTGGCAGATGTTTTTGTTAACTCCTTCTTACAATTGTCTTTTAAAAGACAACTTACGGGTATTTACTTAGTAGAATGCAATGCTTTGCAATTAAAATTTCAATATTTTACTTTATCTGATCAGTTAGAGGATAAGCTTATATAGCGTTGGTCTAAGAATGACAATTTTACGGTTCATTCTTTTTATAAGTGGTTGGAATATGGGGACATACCAAATAAAAGAGTATTCAACTATTTGAAAATCTAATATGCCTTTGAAAATAAAGATTTTCTTATGGTTGGTTAGATGGAACAAAATACTTACCAAACTCAATTTAGTAGCTAAAGGGTGGCAAGGGGATACTACGTGTGTCTTTTGTGATCAGCCAGAGAGTACTGATCATTTGTTCACTCCATGCTCTTTTATTAGATTAATATGGATATGGATTGCAAACCATAATAATTTTATTTATAATTGTCATACTTTGGTTGATTTGTGGATGATTGGTGCTTGTATTCCTTTAAAAGATAGATTGTTAGTAGAATTATTACGAGAGGCTATTCTATGGACTATTTGACTAGAAAGAAATAGATTATGCTTTAATGATAGTTTCTCATGTTCTATTAACATTATTGGTACTAAGATTATTTCCTTGACTCAATTCTGGTGTAAATCTAGAGGTGATGATTCTTTTTTTAAATTAAATCTTATAATGCCTTTTGATGTTAAGGATCTTCCAGATCTCATTCTATTGGAAGAAGCAATAAGTCCCTATACGACTCAAGTGATGGACCTCCTATTGTCCCTCGCTTGGGAAACACCAGTGGAGGATTTGTAGGGTTCTGGCAATGACAACCCCCCATCTCCAATGTCTAGAGAAGAGGAGGAGGATGAAGACTTATTAGATATGTAGTACTTAGTTTTTTGTCTATTATGATATTTTGGTATTTTCTTATGTTACTGCCTTATGTTTTGTGCATGTTTTAATGTTTTTGGTACTTCCTTCTGTTGGTACTTTTGTTATGAACAGCTGTAAAGACTTGTCATATTTGATTATGGTACCAATTTTAGGTACCAAGTCGAATATGTTATAGTTTCTGATTTCAATGAAATCGGTGGTATATACCACTATTTTTCAAAAAAAAAAATTCCAATGGAAATTAACAAAAGCTTATGTAAAAAATTCAATCTATTCACGATAAAATTAAGTTCTGTAACGTCCAAAGATTGAAAAATTAAGAAAAGAAAATCAATACATTAATGGAAAATCCAACCAACAAAGTACTTATTAAAAATATTCCGTCATAAATACAAGAACATAAGAAAAAAAATGCTTCCTAAAGCAAATATGCCCAGTGTTGATAGAGAATGGCAATGTATAAATGCATAGATCTACAAAAAGGCCAGACCTAAACCGATCCCGATAGACAAAACATACATAGTCAAAATAACAGGTTTCGACATTACATACTCACGTATGTCATAAACGACTTGAACCCATTTTTGTCCGATGGCAACAACATAAAACAAGGCAGGAGACGCTAAAAACACAGTGATAACAAGAATGATGATGGCGAGAGAAAAGGAAGCAGGAGCAAGTGTCACATATATTCTCAATCCAAATGCTACAACCATACTACTCGCTGCCAGTATAAATGTATATATTGCAAATGCGAGGGCAGAGTGAGATGGACCTTCCATAGCATTTTCAAGGAGAGCAAATAAGCTTAAGAATCCTTGTATAAATGCCAAGGAGTTTGCTATAACAAATAACCGGAATATATATTTTCTCCCTAGAATTGGTGTACCGTGATCTTGGTCATAACCTCCGGGAATTGTGAAGGCAGCAGCAAATGTAACAGTTGTGATAAGTACGGAGCCCAGTCCGATGACTTGAATTTTCTCCCATTTATTTGCGATTGGTGGTTCTACTACATCTTCAAACCACTTTTTAGTAAATTTGTGATCTTTAGTCCGAAGATACTTCCTAATCTTTGCACCATCAAAGTGCTGTAAGAGAGAGAAGATATCAAGTTCATGGTTGCAAAATTTTATAAATAAACTACTATTACATGTCTAACAGATATCAAGTAATAATATGAAAAAAATGCAAAAGAGAAAAGAAACATATATATTTGTGGTAAAAATGCAAAAGAGAAAAGAAACATATATATTTGTGGTATTGGGTGATGCTCCAATACACTGTAAAACTTTAGAACAACCATAGTTTTATAGGGTGATTGTAATTTGAATAAAGTATTTATGAATACGGGATAATAATCATAATTTTAATCTGCATAATCAATAAAGAAAATCTAGACTAGTCCAGTAGATTTCAAAGTGTCTAGCTCTCAATTATCAAAAATTTTGTAATATATAGATTGGCTGCCAACTGTAAAGCCAACAATTGAATATTTAATTCGTTTTATAATGGCCTTGGATAATAGAACGGTCTAGATAAATTGGAATATTTTTTTAGTAAAAGATGGTATACAATAATTAGACTCATATTTGTTTACATATAACCTAATTAACTATCTAATTAGCCAGTGTATGTTTTCCACACATGGTAGTTCACTAGTTGATAGCAACGTACAAACTAGCTAGTTAAGTAAAATTAACAAGAAATAATTTTGTGACGTGTCTGCTAATTTAGGCATACCTCAAGTCCTTCCAATTGCCTCCGTGAGACTTCGAATGGTGTTAACCCTTCGTTGTTTAGGACTATTTCTGCATGGATGCCAATGCGACTCCTCTTATTGCTTTCCCAAATAACTCTTACAATTGAGGTGTGCCCCTTCTTTGCTGCAATGTGCATTGGTGTATTTCCATCATAATCCACCGCATTATTCATTCTGCTTGCCATTTCTTTAATTGCCATTTCTTTAATTCGGAATGACTTTGTAAATATTTCTGAAAAAATGATTTTTTGGTTCTCTTCCGCTGCAATGTGAAAAATATTTCTTCCACAATCATCTAACAACTCTGCATGATTAGGGTAAGTTATCATGAAATGTTTTACCATATCAGTATATCCTTTAGTTATAGCTATGTGAATTGGAGATAACTGTTGATTGTTGAGCGTGTATAATATTTCTTTATTTAACTCCAAAAACTCAAGGACGCAATCTTTATGGCCTTGTTTGGTGGCAACGTGCAATGCGGTGTCTCCATTTTCATTTCTTTCTTCTAGCGCATCCTTGACAATGTCAGGATGATTTTGAATTAGTTTCTTGATGACTTCTATGTTGCCGGCCTTAGCAGCATAATGAAGAGGTGTCTCTAACATCTTGTTCTGCAATTTCAACAGGGATGTATCTTTTTTAAATACCATCAAAGCGAGCTCATTGTGCCTTCTATTAACAAGTAAGTGAAGAACAGAGTCTCCAGAACGCGCTACACTTCGGATCAAGGCTTGGGCACTCCTCAGAGGATTGGAGGCCTCTATTGCTATCTGATTAGACAATGCAAAATTTCATTAAAGCATCAAAATTAAACATATTTAAAATATATAATCTTCTCTTAGATTGAGAAAATAAGATAGGGGAGATAATTAAGGACACATCTCCCAGACATTTAGCTCTGATAATTTATATATTAGGTTGTGGAATACTCCAATTAAATAGATCTGCTTAGAAGCATTAAAATCATTTAACCCTAACGATCAAAAGTACTAATATAGTCCTTCTAATTAAGGTTGCAAAATACTATAAGATGGTCGGATTCTTACTTTTTAGGACAGCCATTTCCGATCATGATAGTTAATATCAGAGCAAAATTGGAACGTAGAAGAAGCTTTCAGTTTGCTCCCATCTGTCCATTAGTTTAATTAGGTCGTATGTTTCAAGAGAAAAATTAAGATATGTAAAAGACTAACAGGCAACAGCTGTAGATTTTTCATTACATATATGTAATGCATATATTATATATATGTATTAAGTGACTAATTCAATGCATATATAATGCATTAATAAAGTTATTTCACTAATTCAAATTTTGGTTGGATTAGTAATTATTAAACAAGGAGGCTAGTGGCTATTTCGAATGAATATCCACCCAAAAACTCTAAAAAACTTACCTGAATATTATTCAAATGAAAATTTTCATTGCTGCCATCGTTAATTTGTAAAAAATAAACTTAAAATCATGATCTTTGGACTTGTATATGAACTAGCTAGTTAGGGCTTATTAGTGTTGAAATTCATATATATTTTTTTGTCAAGTATTTATTTAATTTTATTTTACATTAGTATTTGGGATATAATAAGATGGTGGATTCTTGATTAGTTTGAGTATTATTGGACGATGTTTGAAAATGTTTATATGCATCACAGATGTAAATAGATGTTAAATGGGACCTACAGGATATTGTACAGATTTTTTTTCTTTTTATATACAACGAAATAATGAATTAAATAATGAATAAAAGGATAGCGTTTCTATAACTTTCCACCAAAAATTGCAGTGATAGTTTCATTTTCACTATATGTGGTTGTTTAAGTTTACTCACAAAATTAATTAATTAATTATTGGGCATGTTTGTACCTGATTCGTTTAGAGTCGTTGCAGATTTTTATCCTTCCCATTGGGATTCCAAAATTTTGTACTTGTTTAATTAGTACTATTTCATTCTTAATAATACAGAGGAAGATATGATCAGATGAGATGCATGGTTAACTGGTATTCAGTCTATTCATTTTATGCTTGGTTAGAATTTGATGAAATTTGTAATAAAAATATTGATAGAATTTGAAATTTTAAAATACGAGATGATGATATTAACACTATTTATTTTTTTAATAAGACACCATTATTTAAATATTTTTATTATGAGGAGGGCTCAAATGCACTCAAATTTTAATGCACCCAAATGCACCCTATCATTTTTCTCCATTTTAAAAGTCCAAATAATCAATCCGAACCATTAGATGCGATATATATATATTAAGATGTGCTTGGAGACCAAATTTTACATTTTTTGGAATTTGCTTACTATTTATTAAGCCACTTTGAAAAATCGCTAATCCAATGGTTCAGAATATGTAAAATCAGCGATTTTCAAAGTGGCTTAATAAATAGTAAAAAATTTCCAAAAAATGTAAAATTTGGTCCTCAACCACATCCTAATATATATATATATATATATATATATATATCACATCTAACGGTTCGGATTGACTATTCGGACTTTAAAAGCGGAGAAAAATAATTTGAAAGATAAGGTGCATTTGGATGCATTTGAACCCTCCTCTTTTATTATATAGACAATTTTATCATTCATTAAGTATTTCCTTTAAAAACTAATTCTCTCTCATATCTTATCATAGGATTTTATTTACCTAATTAAATATACTTAATGAAAAATATAAGGAGATAAATATAACAGTAAAAAATATATATATTTACTAGATTCTCTCTCATACTATTTAAATATTTACTAATTATCTCTCATAATTTTTTTCCTTAAAACTTAGATCTAACTTTTTTCACCACATCTTATTATGATTTCAAAAATATAACAGTGAAAAATTTAATTATATTTTGAGAATCTAGCAACAATATTTATATCGATTTATTTTACTCAGGTCCACAAATTTTGTTGATTTTACTTAAAATTTAAGTAACATTGTTTCAACTTGATTTATTTTATTTAGTAACGTATCTAACTATCCAAATTTTGGAAACTTACCCCAACAATCTTAAGTGTATTTCTTAATTTGGATAGTATTTGAATGATTTATCAATATGTTTTTTTTTTTATTTAAATTTAGTAGTTATATTGAGATTATTATTATTCATAAATTGCATTGGATTATTATTTATAATTAAATTAGAATCAGAGGTATAAGAGAATGGGAAACTGAATAATACACTGTGTTAATATAAAAGCAATACGCTGTGTGCTTTCCCCGTTAAATTAGGTACATTACCGACACTATAGAAGCAAGAAAAAGTTTGTGAAATTGATATTACCTGAACATGATCTGTTGGTTCGTCTGGCTCTAGTTGAAGACTTGGTATTAGTACATCTCTGTTGCCTTCTATTATTGCCTTGTAAAAATCAGTCTTCATACGTACTCGGTATAGTTCATCACTTTGAGAGGTCATGCTTTGGGAGGATGGAATGGCCATTAGGATATTTTATAGAGTCAATCTAATATACACTTAAGTGTATGAATTGAACCATACACTTAAATCTAAAGTTCTAGAATTAGTTTTGAGATTCGCACTGCACAACTTTTGAAGAATCTACACGATTTTTTAAAAAAATCGTACGATCCTAGTGTTAAGTGTACAGTACACTTAAGTGTATATTAGTTTTACTCTATTTTATATAACTTAACGCACGTTGCATGCACATGAAGAACATTTTATTGTCCAACCTCGACGTCTCTTGTCTTTTCTTTTTTCTTTTTCTTTTTCTTTTTGTCTGTTTTTTTTTTTCTTTTTCTTTACTAACGGAGTCTTCCGTTAACGTACTCACATCCTTCGTTTCGTCTGATTTAATTTCTTTCCTCCACTTCAAGTAAGGGACTAAGCGCATCTCTAGGTATTTACATGCTGCTGCTTTTCGCTTGTTGTTTGACATCTGAGTCCTAATTTGGATTAATAAAAATTATTTGTGAAAAATTATCTTGATTGAAGCCTACTAAAAATATTTCTCTTCTTTTTGGTTTAGCCAAGATTTAGGTTCTTTTTGAACAAAAAAAAAATAGTACTGGATATCGATTGATGAAAATGGTGCAAAAGTTCAGTTGTCAGAAATGTGAAAAATTGCAACTAGATCCCTACTGTTTTTGTAATTATATCTTCTTTCAAAATAGCTTTTCACAATTACTAAATTGCATGCTAAAATGGATTTAGACTAGGAATTTGAGTTGAATATCATACAAGACACAGTGAATGTCTTTTTAATATGAATGTTGCGTTTTTAGAACAATGGGTTTATTGGCATGTTTAATTCTTGTTGGCAGATAAGTTCTTCAACCTGTCATGTACCAGTAAGGCGTTACAAACTTACTTTTGTACTCTCAAATACCATAATTGTTACCAGTAACCTGTTTTATTGTCCAACCTCGACGTCTCTTGTCTTTTCTTTTTTCTTTTTCTTTTTCCTTTGTCTCTGTTCTCTTTTGGTCCTTCCATTCTTATTCTTTTTCTTTTTCTTTTTCTTTTTGTCTGTTTTTTTTTTTTTTTTCTTTTTCTTTACTAACGAAGTCTTCCATTAACGTACTCACATCCTTCGTTTCGTCTGATTTCTTTCCTCCACTTCAAGTAAGGGACTAAGCACATCTCTAGGTATTTACATGCTGCTTCTTTTCACTTGTTGTTTGACATCTGAGTCCTAATTTGGATTAATAAAAATTATATGTGAAAAATTATCTTGATTAAAACCTACTAAAAAAATTTCTCTTCTTTCTGGTTTAGCCAAGATTTAGGTTCTTTTTTAACAAAAAAATTAGTACTGGATATCGATTCATAGAAATGGTGCAAAAGTTCAGTTGTCAGAAATGTGAAAAATTGCATCTAGATCCCTACTGTTTTTGTAATTATATCTTCTTTCAAAATAGCTTTTTACAATTACTAAATTGCATGCTAAAATGGATTTAGACTAGGAATTTGAGTTGAATATCATAGAATACACACTGAATGTCTTTTTAATATGAATGTTGCATTTTTAGAACAATGGGTTTATTGGCATGTTTAATTCTTGTTGGCAGATAAGTTCTTCAACCTGTCATGTACCAGTAAGGCGTTACAAACTTGCTTTCGTACTCTCAAATACCATAATTGTTACCAGTAACCTGTCATGTACCAGTAACAATGGGTTTACTAATACTTGTTAAAGGTGTGTTAGTGTTATACAGGTTAGAGAGCTACATAAGAGCACTGTCCTGGAAGCTGTTTTGAGAAACAATACTTCAGAGCAGAAATGTAGAAGCAAACATGCACAAAGTCTCGACACTAGGCAAAGTGTGAATTGAGATGTTTGCATTGTGCTAGCTTGATGTATCAATTTCTTTTCTTTTTTTCTTTTTTTCCAATAGTAGGGTTAGTAGCATTCGACTGTGGTAGATTAGTTTATGAAGAGATGTTAGATATATATGTATCAGTACAGTGTAAAACTTCTTCGTTTCAATAAAATTTGCTTCCAAGCATATCTTTTAGCAGTGTATATAGTTTAATTATTTATTTCTGAGCATATTCAGCTTTTGACATATTTTATCTGTGACCAATCTCTGATTAATCTAATCATTAGTGTACCAGTCTTTACAACTAAAAATGCTTTAACAAACACATAGCAAAACAACGTTGTTTGCATTGAAAATTAAGTAATACCTAATTTATCTATACCAAAACATCACCAAAACAACATTGTTTACTTCTATAAAGCCACTCTATTTCTCTAAACATGCAGAGTAAACAATAAAATAATAAGTAATATTTTGTAATATAATGGAGAAGAAACTTGTGTGCTTATCATTATTAAATAACATACCTGTCAAATTAGGTGGTGTACCAGTAATATGAGAATCTACAAGAGTAGATTCTTAACTATCATGCATTCTAATATTACGAAATTCAGTTGTAGATCCATAAAAATGTGTATTCTGAAAAACATCAACTTTCAAAATTCTAAAGAAATAGTAAAAATTTCCAAAAAAATGTAAAATTTGGTCACCAAGCACAATTTAATATGGAGAGATGGCAGAAAGTAGCGAACATCGTTGGTCCATAAAAATTTCAAAATTACGTATATGATTTCTACGAGTATCTCTGATTTTCTCTAAGAATGTAGATAAAAAGGTGGTGAGAATGGTTGGTCCATACAATTTTCAAAATTACGTATATGATTTCTACGAGTATCTCTGATTTTCTCTAAGAATGTAGATAAAAAGGTGGTGAGAATGGTTGGTCCATACAATTTTCAAAATTACGTATATGATTTCTACGAGTATCTCTGATTTTCTCTAAGAATGTAGATAAAAAGGTACCTATTTTGTTGACCTGAAGAAGAGAAAAGGTACGATGCTAAGCAGTTCGGAAGAGAGGAGGCGGTTCGCTCAGTTGATGAAAACAATTGAATTTGCTTCCGCGATTAGGAGTGGAGGGAGCGAGTGTGAGAGAGAATTTGCTTCTCGTGATTGGGAGAAGGGATGGAGCAAGCACGAGAGAGAAGGCGAAGGATGGGACGTTAATGGAAAGACTCCGTTAGTGAAATTGAGCAGTCCATGGCATAAATCTCAATGCAATATTGAACGGTGGATCTTCCCATCGAACCAACTCTGGTCCGAAGGGCATCGGGAATGCAATTTTCATACAAAATCTGAAAACAGATCGTGAGATATTTGAGCTCAGAAGCACTCTTTCAGCAATTCGGGCAATTTTTGAGAACCGATATCTCACGATCTATTTTCAGATTTTATATGAAAATTCACAGTCTTATTATATGAAGTCAAGAATGGATATCGGTAAATTTTCATGATTTTTGAAAGTGTTTTGGTATGTTAATTAGAGGTGCAAATTTGGGCTCAAAAGCATTCCTTCAGTAGTTCGGGCAATTTTTGAGAGCCGATATCTTACGATTTGTTTTGAGATTTTGTATGAAATTTCACAGTCTTATTCTATGAAGTCAAAAATGTATGTCGGTAAATTTTCATGATTTTTGAAGGTATTTTGTTATGTTAACCAAAGATGTAAATTTGGGCTCAGAAGCACTCTTTCAGTAGTTCGGGCAATATTTGAGAGCTGATATCTCATGATCTGTTTTAAGATTTTGTATGAAACTTCACAGTCTTATTCTATGAAATCAAAAATGCATGTCGGTAAATTTTCATGGTTTTTAAAAGTGTTTTGATATGTTAACTAGAGATATAAAGTTGGGCTAAAAAAAAAATTCTAAACCGTAAGGAAATCTTACAGTTTGAATATTTAATCCAAACTGTAAAATTTCCTTACAGTTTGGGTAAAAATATAATTTTGCCAAACATCTAATTATTTATAATAAAATATTAATAAATTTGGATATTTTTAAAAAACTCGGGGCATCGGAACGCCCCTTCTTGCTTCCTCTGAAATATTAGCCACAATGACAAATGAATTATTCAAGTCGAACGACGAGGTTAATAATTCGGATATAATTTCATAAATGATTTCGAATTATTCGAATCAGAAATCACACTCTTATAAAAAAGCAAAAAAAAATGTTTAGGAAAAATTCAGAAAAAATTCAAGAATAATTCAGAAAATTCAGAAAAAAAATTCGTAAAATTTGTGAATTATTAGGATTTAATTCAGTCAAAGTTTGATCAATGAATAATTCAGCGTTCGATTCAGCATCACCCAAAAAATAAATTATTCGAGTATAATTCGCGAATCTTATGACTATGACATTAGCAAGCATCAACCGCCAATTTGCAAGCAATGTCAAACACGTTGCAAAAATAAATTTATTATTTGAAAATATAATTTGAATATATTTTCAGTCGCGCGTGGAGTTCTTTTCATACTTTTATTGTTGGAAATTTCAAAATTCTACTGTTGTAAGTACTAGAACCCCAACACGCATAGCTAGGAATTCGGGGAACCCATTTGTACAGAGTCAATTTTAGTGAGTACGGCGTTTAAATTTTTGATGGACCAAAAAGCCCCTGCCCAGCTCAATCCCCTGCCCTAGCGTTATTTTCATTCTTCTTATGTGGAGTAAACTTTGGTACGCACAGGCCTCAGCAAAAGAAGTTTTTATTTCCTTCTCCCTAGTCCCAAGAGAATATTATAACTCTATACATTCAACAAAGAACAAGAGAAGAGGCATCAAGTCAAAAATATTAAAACATATGTAAAATAATTATAAAATCACAAAATATTAAAACAAGAGAAGAGGCATCAAAACATAAGAAAGAACAATGCCCATGAGTCTGCTATTAAGCTGGTATGGACTATGGAGTCTGATACCAGTACAGAACCTGATGTGCATTTTTTTTCTGAATTATTAACTCTGTTCTTTGACAAAAATTATCCTAACAAGTATGTGTGTTCATTTTTCTTAAAAGTATAATATTTTGAGAAATATGAGTTTTGTCGGTTACATGCTTGGTTAATTGGTTACAGAATCAGAGGAACTCGTTACCTTTTATAATGGTGTACAGCCTCAAATTTCTGATGAATCCACTTAGGCCTTTAACTAAACTGTGCATATGATCAACCTAACCTACTATAGGTATCAAATAGTTGCAGTTCACCATTTGGAAATTCTCAGTTTCACGCTAGATGTAGAAAAATTAAATTTTCTTGTTAAAAAATTGCAGGGCTGTATCATGGTTTGCTGTTGGTTACTACTACTACTGTATAAAAAAGTATTAAAATTGCATTGCGACTCCCAAACATTCTAATAATCCTTTCTCTTCTACTCTATTCTGGAAGAAATGTGTGCTACTGAAGGGATAATTTTTTCTTAATATTGATTAAGAACATCTTCTCTGAAGTTTCAAATATCAGTGGTAACACCAACATTCTTTCAGAAATTTTCTTTTCTGATAACAGTGATTGTAACACTCTTGAGCTTAATTTGAAGAATAGAGATTCAATTTGTAATAAAATCAAACAATTTGTACTAATTGCAAATGAGCTCAGAAGAGCAACAATGGTGACAAGCACCAGAAGGGAAATAAGTCCATACAAAATTGATAACTGCAATGAGATTATCTCTCAATTGCTGTTTGTAATGACTCTGGAACAATCACAATGGAAAAGTGAAGGAATTGTGAAAGTATTCAGATAGAAGAAGACACGTTGAGAACAAGAAAGATAGAATCTTTATTCAAATTGATTGATAATTTTTCCTTATACAATCCATAGTCTAGTTAGCCTTTTATAGGCGATTACAACGCAACTAGAATTACTAAAATTGGTTGAGTAAAATCCTGTAAATGCTCCCAGCACGACACCTTAGCCAGATTGTGTTTTCCTGGCAGCTGACGTGTCACAGTGAGGTTTCCTCTTAACTAATTGCTCTTCGATGGATCTGGGCTTTTATTTAACTCCTGGGCCCAGTTGTAGTCTAATTCATTCTGCCCGAGCTCTTTGACCTCTCTGCCCGCTAACTCTTCTTCTTCTCTTTTCTCTTGAGCTTCAACAACCGTCCCCAAATCAGCTATATTTCGTTGCATTCCTCCCCCGTTAAACAGATTCGTGTCCTCACGAATAAACTCAGGAAACTGCTGTGCTATGCGATCATAATCCTCCCACGATGCGTCGTCCTGAGGTTGATCACGCCATTGCACCAAAATCTGGGCTGCCGCTGCATTGCCTCGTTTCACCATTCTTCGAGCCAGAATAGACTGAGGAGTCAAGGTCGAATTAGCTGCTGGCCCGAGCACCGGTAGTACAGGTATAGGTACATGATTCTCACCTATTTTTGCTTTCAATTGGGAGACATGAAAAACGGGATGGATGATTGAATTCGGTGGCAGATTTAGCTTGTATGCGACTTGGCCGACTCATTGAATCACCTCGAAAGGGCCATAATACTTCGAGCTCAGCTTCTGATTACGCCTCCCGGCAACCATAATCTGTCGGTAAGGCTGTAGTTTCAAGTAAACCCAATCGCCAACTTGGAACTGTCTCTCACTGCGATGCTTATCATCGTTTCTCTTCATTCTCTCTTGTGCCTTCACGAGATTGGATCTCAATTGAGCCAGGGTAGTTTGTCGATCTTGTAGATAAGTATTGACCGACTCAATTTGACTTCTCGGTGCACTACCCATTCCTAACTGAGGGGGAGGATATCCATAGAGAGCTTCAAAAGGCGAGATCTTTATTGCGCTATGAACATTCGAATTATACCACCACTCAGCCAGAGACAAGTACTTTGCCCATTTACCTTGCTTGTCATGAACCATGCTTCTAAGGTAATTCTCTAAACATTGGTTTACTTTCTCCGTTTGACCGTCAGTTTGTGGATGATACGATGTGCTCATATTGAGTTGAATTTCTAGCTTGCCCATCAGTTCCCGCCAAAAACGGCTTGTAAAAATTGGGTCACGATCTGAAACTATACTGTTAGGAAGGCCATGGAGTTTATATATACTGTCCATAAATGACTGAGCTATGTCAGATGCTTTAAACGGATGAGAAAGAGGGATAAAATGGGAATATTTGGTAAATCGGTCTACCACAACCATAATTACATCATACCCTTTAGACTTAGGCAATCCGGTTATAAAATCCATGCCAATACTCACCCAAGCTCCTGTTGGTATTGGTAAAGGTTGAAGAAGCCCAGCTGGAGCTGTGTGTTCAGACTTATTGATTTGGCAATTTCCACAATTTTGCACAAACACATGCACTATCTCTTTCAATCCTGGCCAAAAAAATTGTCTCTTGATCCTTTGGTAAGTAGCAGCTATCCCCGAATGACCCCCAATTGTTGAATCATGCAATGCTTTTAGAATTTTTTGTCTCCATTCACCTCCACTGCCTACACATATTCTGTTTTTATAATATAACATCCCTTGATGTTCACTTAACTTGGAGTGAGTTGCTTCATCACTATTTTCCAACAACCTCTTCTTCAACCCCTCAATCCATACGTCATTCTTATAACTCTCTTTAATCTCTTGTATCCATCTGGGTATTAATTCACTAACTGCTGCCAATTCAGCACTTGTCTGCACTTCATCCCCAAAATACCCTTCCCTTCTGGAAAGACAGTCAGCTACCTTATTTTCCACCCCTTTCTTATACTCAATTCTATAGTTTAACCCCAAGAGTTTGCTCAATCCTTTGTGCTGCATAGGAGTGTTGACTCTTTGCTCCAGCAAGTATTTCAGACTGATCTGATCAGTTCTGATTACAAATTCTGATCCAAGGAGGTAATGCCGCCATTTCGTCACAGCAGTATATAGGGCTAATAACTCCTTCTCATAAGTGGAGAGGGCTTGATTTTGCACTCCTAACTTCTTACTCATATATGCAATTGGTTGGTTACCTTGCATAAGCACTGCTCCAATACCAACACAGCTAGCATCTGTCTCAATTATGAATGGCTGTTGGTAGTCTGGTAATTTCAGTACAGGTGCTTCAGTCATAGCTTTCTTCAATTCTTCAAAGGCTAGTTGGGCTGCATGGTTCCATTTGAATGCATTCTTTTTTAGTAACTCAGTTAAAGGCTTGGAGATCATACCGTAACCCTTCACAAATCTTCTGTAATAACCTGTGAGGCCCAAAAACCCTCTCAAGCTCTTGATATTCTGTGGTGTTGGCCATTGTTGCATTGCTTTCACCTTGTTTGGATCAGTTGCTACTCCATTCTTGGAGATGACATGCCCCAGGTACTCCACTTGGTTGATAGCAAAAGAGCACTTGGACTTCTTCACATAGAGCTGATTCTGTTGGAGTATTTGGAGAGCCAACTTCAAGTGTTGCACATGTGTTTCTAGGTTCCTGCTATAAACCAAAATTGTTAGTTTGTAATAATCTAGAAGTCAATAATACGTTAATTTATCATAAAGCTTTGTTCATGAATTGGATGATTAATATCATTTTGTTGCCTTGAGTATTATTGCATTTATGGATCATTTCGAGTTCATGACTGAAATTGTAAAACTCCATAATATAGATGATATATACTCTTAATCTTAAAAAGTCACTGACCAAGGTAATTAGCAGGAACACTAATTACCGCTATAAGGTTAGTATGTGGATTAAATGATGGTCAAGTTTTACAGACCATAGACAAGGAGTTGTCATTTTAATCACATAGATATATGTTCCAGGAACATGATATCTGACAGACCCCGAATGAAACATTATACGGAATTGTGTTCGTGTCATTAATGCTTTCATTCAGTGTTAAGTTCTAAAGTATGAGGTATTCATCTTTCCTACTAAGAAATGTATATGTGTGATTGTTATCAAACGCTGTCGGTAAAATGCAGTTATAACGGTAGCTCTTCGGTATACATGGCTTAGCTGAGGTAGTGATGGTTTACCAAAAGTACTATTGTCCCTCGTATCTCTATACGAGCTATAGCATCACTGGGCCCCTTGATAGAGTAAGATTATCAGCGCGCGGTATGATTACAAGAGTAATCATATTTGATAATCTGCTCAAGATCAAGAAAAGATTAAGTTTACAAGAATGACACACACCTACCTTGAAACTAATCTGATAGCTATGTGACAAAAGAATTAACACGAGTAAATTGTTTACTGGATCGTGATATTGTACTGTACAACATCATCTGTGTAATTGGATGGTCATGATGTGTTGCCAGATGCCGCTCATGATTATAGAAGTTAAAACAGTTTTAACTCTATTTACCAACATAACACAGATCCTATTGGGTCACACCATATAGGAGTTAATCGGAGAATCTTATTGTGATTGATTATAAATTGGTTATGATCAATAGTAAGATGGTTATAATTAATTATACATGTTATAATTAAATTATAAATGTTATGTAAAAATAACAAGCAAAAACATTGGTTAATTTATAAACGTGTGTGACACGTTGTATAAAAGTTAACCGGTTAATTTATAAATGTGCATGACACGTTGTATAAATTACCGAAACAACAACCGCAAGAAAAATATATATAATTGTTCAGAATAATTATACGAATATTATTTGTGTTCGGGCCGAGGGCATTCGAGTCTTTTCAGATTCGTCCTTATCCGCATGACATGTCATCGATCATATCCAGATGACACGTCATCGATACCGAAACAAACAACCGCAGAAAAATATATATAATTGTTCAGAATAATTATACGAACATTATTTGTGTTCGGGCCGAGGGCATTTGGGTCTTTTCAGGTTCGTGCTTATCCGCATGACGTGTCATCGATCCTATCCAGATGACACGTCATCGATCTTATCCACATGTCATCCTTATCCATTCAATGACATATCTTGTAAATAGACCGAACTTGGAGGGCATTTTGGTCATTTGGCAACCGACCCTAAACCCTATAAATAGGGGTGGAGGGGTAGAGAGAAAAACCACTAATTCACTTGTATCGTTTCGTGCAGAATCGAATCGGTATTTTCTCTCTTTCTCGGTTTCTCTCCCAAATAGTGTTTCGGTTGAGAAAAGAAAGTTATACGTAGTTGACGTATAATCTTGCGAGTTGTTGTGGAGTATATTTACGGGGTTGATGAATAGTGTTTTACCGAATTTCACGGTATTTCAGTTTTGCTCATTGATGAAACTGAGTAACCGAAAATTCGTGTTTACGGGTTTTTGTCTTTTCCCCGTGAATAGTGTTTTTGCAGAATTCTGCGGTTTACGGTATTTCTGGCAAAAGAAATAAACCGCTCTCTGGTTAGTCCTGGTGGATAACCGATAGAGGCATCAGACGTCTGATGCTCCTAGACGAGTCGATTCCTTCCGTGATGTAGCTCTACACGCTCGGTCTGCATTCCAACTGTGATTTGAAAACAAGGTATAAATATGTTATATTAATCTATTTAATTGGTAAGTAGATTAAAGTTTTAGAAATCAATCATGGAGTAGATCTGTAAAATGATTAAATTGGGTTTTGATGCCAAAGGAATACTGAAGGTGGACCGCCTTGGAAAGTTTCCTGACATACCCCGTTTAATCCTGAGCTTAAGTTGGCCGTAGAAATTTTTGTTCTACGGTCATTCCGCACCTTAAGCCTAAACGAGTTTTGGTTACTGCGAAACCCCAAAAGTGGTATCCGAAACCCAACAAAAATATCATCAAAAAATACAAGAATGAATTTTCTGAGATAAGGTTGAAAAATACTGTTCATTAGTGCTTGGAAGGTGGCTGGTGCATTAGTCAACCCGAAAGGCATGACTTTAAATTCGTAAAGGCCGTCATGAGTGCTAGAAGCGGTTTTGTGCACATCTCTCTCATGCATCCTGATTTGGTGATAGCCGGATCTCAAATCAAGCTTAGAAAAATAGTGCGCCCCATGGAGTTCATCAAGCAAATCATCAATGATTGGAATTGGGAACTTGTTCTTCACGGTATCCTCATTCAACCTTCGATAATCTATGCACATGCGCCAAGTACCATCTTTCTTTTTCACTAACAACACTGGAGAGGAGTAGGAGCTAGTGCTGTGTTGAATTAGTGAGTTGTGGAGCAATTCTTGTACAATTTTCTCGATTTCTAATTTCTGGTAGTGGGAAAATCGATAAGGTCTTTGAGTGAATGGTTTAGAGTCTGGCTTGAGCTCAATTTTATGATCAATTTCTCTTATAGGTGGTAAGGAATTTGGTTCAGCAAATATAGGTTTGAATTCTTCAAGAACAACTTGTATAGGTGCCCCGGGTACAGCCCTCTTCTCGTCAATTTCTACCTCTACACTAAACAGCTGAGCATAGATGATTTCATGACCCTTTTTCTTCTCTTTCACTAAATTCACTTCCTCTTCACAAATATGTACCTCAGCCTTCACCCTTTCCTGAAAGAATTGGACTTCTTTACCATCACAATTAATGGCCATCATGCCTTGCTTCATATTAATTCGTATGGTATCTCTTTCAGCTAACCAATCAGCACCCAATATGACATCATACCCTTGCACCTTAAGCAGTCTCAAATTTGCTGTAAAAGGTTGGCCTTGCAATTCCAGTTTTACCCCTGGGCACCATGTGTTGGAGATCACTCTCTTACCAGTAGCACACCTCACTGTTAAGGAATTAGTTGGGGTAGTCGTTAGGTTCAGGTTGTGCACTAGGTTTGGATGAATAAAAGAGTGAGAAGCACCAGTATCAACTAACACCATGATGGGTATTGTCTACATCACTCCTTCAAATCTCAATGTGTTATTGTAGGCCGAATTACTGATGCTATGCAAAGTCACCTCATTTGCAGTTGGTACCCCTCTTTCTTCATCTTCACCATTCTGAACTGGGTCATCGTCTTCTGGATTGGAGATTGACTGCCATGTCTCTTCTTCTTCAGCAGTTAAGGCATGCAACCCCTTAGAGCACCTATGTCCTTGGAACCACTTCTCATTACACCTATAACATAGGTTCAATGCTCTTTTTTGCTCAATAGTCATCTGGTTTTGGGAGGAGGTAAGGGTCTTGGTTGCTTCAGCCCATGGCTTGGAATTGAGGGAAGGTTTTGATGGTTCTTGCCACTTCTTTACTCCTTCATATGGCCTATTATTTCTGGGGTGTTGGAAAGTTTGTGGTTTCAAGAAATAGGGTTTTTTATCAATAGGCCCCACTGCCTCTTCCATCTCCAAGGCCAAATTGAACACCTCATCCAATGTAGTTGGTTTGAACAAATGAATGGATCTTTGCAACTCATCTCTCAACCCACTGATGAAGCTCCATACAAAGAAATATTCATTCTTGATCCCAGTTTTTGCCAATAATCTTGCCTTTGCTTTTTGGAATTCGCTAATGTACTCATCCACTGAACTAGTTTGTTGGGTTTTCTTAAACTGAATCACAGGGTTGGCACTACTCCTAACCTTGAATCTTTCAAATACTGCCTCTACTAGAATATGCCATGGGGGATTTGGGTTTTCAACCCTATAGCAACTGTACCATTCCTTTGCATCACCAACAAAATTCATGGTAGCTATCTTTGTTTGGTACATCCCTGCAGTTTGATGCAAATCAAAGTAAAACTTACTATCCTCTAGCCAGTCAGTCGGATTTTTTCCATCAAAGATTGGAAAATCGATCTTGGGTAGCTGAACTCTAGGAGGGTGGTGGTGCTGTTGATCTTGGAACCTATTTCCCCTTCTAGGATCGAGTGTTCTCTCCTCCTCATCACCTGGAGAACCTCTTCCATTTGGATTGTGCCTTCGCAGCACTGAATTGCTATTCTCACCAGCTTCATTTTGCCTACTCGAAATGTATTCTTGGAACATGGCTGTTAAAGCTGCTATCTCTCCTTTTACGTCCGCAATTGCCACCTCCTGAGTTTGAGAGGTTCTGGCCATCTGAGAGAGTCTCTCGTTGATTGACACGATCTCCTGGTTGACCTCATCATCACCAAGATTGTTTCTTTTTGATTTCACCATGATTGCTGACGCTTTGACGGCTCGCTCGCTAATACCCAGTTGTGATCTTACGGCTCTGATACCAATTGCAATGAGATTATCTCTCAATTGCTGTTTGTAATGACTCTGGAACAATCACAATGGAAAAGTGAAGGAATTGTGAAAGTATTCAGATAGAAAAAGACACGTTGAGAACAAGAAAGATAGAATTTTTATTCAAATTGATTGATAATTTTTCCTTATACAATCCATAGTCTAGTTAGCCTTTTATAGGCGATTACAACGCAACTAGAATTACTAAAATTGGTTGAGTAAAATCCTGTAAATGCTCCCAGCACGACACCTCAGCCAGATTGTGTTTTCCTGGCAGCTGACGTGTCACAGTGAGGTTTCCTCTTAACTAATTGCTCTTCGATGGATCTGGGCTTTTATTTAACTCCTGGGCCCAGTTGTAGTCTAAATAAAAACACAGTGAGGTTTCCCGCTAACTCTTCTTCTTCTCTTTTCTCTTGAGCTTCAACAACCGTCCCCAAATCAGCTATATTTTGTTGAAATAACAAATTTCCTAAAATCCAATTTGGTAAACAGTTATATAGGCGATACTATTCTAACAAACGGATCACAATTTTATTCACCCGATTACCCTATTAGATTGTGTGTTGGCACCTCAGGAGCGCTCAGTATAACTGCGCTGACACCTTGTAACCAACTCTTTGCCTTCTTTTCCAATCTTCCCTGTTTACTTCATTAATTGGTTCTCTCCAGTACTAACAACCTTGGACCCTTTCACCATTAAATGGAGCGGGAGAGGATTTTCTTGGCGCGACTTAGGTTTAGGTTGAGTGATGGAGAATAAGCGTGAAGAGAGGTGGAACAGTGGAGACGATTAGATAGGCGAAGATGAGGCGCAGCGGCGGGATCGACGACTAGGATTTTGACGGGGTTCGCTGCACGCACGAGAGAGAGAGAGGTGAGCGGAGTAAAAAGAAAAGGAAGCTGATCAAGAGAGAGGGGATGAGAGTTTTTCGAGTCTGCCCGTTAATCTATTTCACTGCGTCTTCGCTGTGGGGGTATTTTAGTCCATCAAAAATTTATACGCTGTATGTACTAAAATTGACGCTGTAAAAATGGGTTCCCAGAATTCGCGCATGCAACACCAACAAAGTCCTTGTTCGGGACATAGTAACAACACTGTTTTATTTGTGTATTAAATATTTTTTTTTTTATATTTTTCAACTGAATTTCGAATAAAACGCAAATAAAAGTATAATATGTTTTATTTGCGAATAAAACGCGAATTACGTATTATTCGCGAGAAAAATGTAAAAAAAAATGTTATTATTGTACTGAATCATTTCCGAATTATACCCGAATCACGAATTTTTGAACTCGCCAAACTAAATCTGAACTTTTCGTTTGTCACTATGGTTCGGGACGCTGACACCGGGAACACATAAATACTAGCTTTCTTAAATTATTAGAAAAAACAAATTTAACCAAATAATGTAACAAAAAAAAAGTTCTTGCTGCCAAAATAAATAAACTGCCTAGGTCTTACAAATGCTACCGATAATTCCGAGATTTCTCAAATAAGATGTTATGTCTGAATTTTTGAATTTTTGACTTTTAAAAAATAAATGTTTGATTTATTTTTATGTTATGAATAAAAATGTCAGCGCCTATTTCTTTCTTTTGGGCCTCTTATTAGTTCCTACATTCAATACTGGGCTTGGGATCCGTCGACCCATTTCCCTCAGAACCTGAGGTAAAATAATTTTTGAATTTTAATACTAACCGTCCGATTAGAAACTGGGTAAAGCCGATCGAGTGCTTTTATCCTTTGAGATTCGTGTAAGTTCATACCAATGGATGCCTGATTGAAGATGACTCAGATCGCATTAAGGTACTGCACTGGATCTGAGATATCTCATATTATGCGTGACCGACGTGTTCGATGCCTATTCGGGGACGGCGCGGGGGCCAGTATAATTTGAGTTTTGAGATTCGTGTACAACGTATTTGAACGGTTAAGATTTTCTAAAAAGTCACGCAACATATGAGATATCTCAGAGGAATAATCGAATTCCTCCATCTCGCGCCGAAAGCTAACTCTTAAAGGGCCGATGTCAGCTGCTTTTGCCGCGCTACCGCGACTAGGGTTTAGATCTTCTCTCTCTCTCTCCTCTCTCTATCAGGTTACCGAGTCAGATGGCTGGATCTACTGAATCAGATGGCGGAGCAAGGACTGTTTGCATTAGTCCGTAACTTTTCTCTGATTCACTTGTTTATTTATTTGTTTTGTAAATTTAGTAGGTGCTTAACCAGTATGTCTAAGCAATTATTTGTATCTGGCTTTACTGGTATGCACTATAAAAGTTGAAGGGGAATTCCACCTCCAAGTTATTAAAAATATTTTTCCAAGGGTTTAATTGTAAAAGAGGATGTTGTATTTGTAATATGTTCATATTCACGTTTTGATTTTCTCGCTTTACTTTTGCCAAAATTTTCCTCACAGTGCCTTGTACTTCAAGAAGGGGATCAATGCTATCTCTATGCCATCCCAAATCAGGTCACTTAACATTTTCAAGTTTATTACTGTAAGTCAATTTTAAAATCAGGTTATTCTGGTAAAAAAAATGGAATACATGATTTGCAAGAGAAAACCCAGGGAGACCTGTACTTGGTGAAAAAAGATGCCAGATGTAAAACCAGTTGGAGTTACAATTGCTGTACCGAGGAATAACATGCAGGGTTAAAAGTAATTCTTGTTTTTTGGCTTCATGGGTTATTTATTTTTTTATTAGGCGAGGAAGCATGTTACATTTTGATGGGTGATGATCTTTGTGAAGTGAACTGGTTCAAGCAGTCTTTTGGTTCTTGGTTTTTAGGAGATTATGTCTGTGAAGGTGTGATTTCTTTTTAGCATGTAATATACTTTTACAACTGTACCAAAATGTATAGAATTGTTTATAAGGTTATGATCAAAGTCGATATTTTAGCATATTCAATTAAAACATATCTAACCAGTACCTTTCTCAAAAAAAAAAAAAAAAAAAGCCATATCTAACCAGTACCAGACTGGTACATACTTTTGTTACCCAAACAGCCAAATTAAGTGAGGCTATTGTACTTTGCAAAGCGCGGATCGGTCCTTGCTATGGATCCATATTTCCATTTTTAAAGTTCAAATAGTCAGTCTGAACTTGTTAACATGATCTCCATATGAAAATGTACTAAGAGACCAAATTTTATATTTTTTTAGAATTTCTGAACTATTTTCTTTAGGCAAGTAGAAAATCACTACTTTCGGATGGTCCAGAATTGTTAGATCAAGTGGTTTTTTTACTTATCTAAAAAAATAGTAAACAAATTCTAAAAAATATAAAATTTGGTCTCCAAGTACATTTTCATATGGAGATCATGTTGAGCGGTTTGGATCGACTGTTTGGACTTTGGAAACAAAGATATGAATCCATAGCATGGACTGGCCCGTGCTTTGCAAAGTACGATAGCCTTACTCAAACAAGATAATGATATTTCATGTTTGCTAGATATTTGTTAAAGCTTTATCTAACAGCTGTTGCTGTTCTTGCTAATTACAGATGGTGGCTTGTACATATGTACTCCTGTCGACCCTATATTTGTTCTCTTGCCATTGTTTTCTTCAGTGCGCATGTCGGTATGTTTAATCTAAACTTTGCTAAGAGTATTTGTTTATCTACTTTTGCTGGAGTATGTTTTTCAAGAAGGTTTTGTTGACACCTAGAACTATTCATTTAAACAGAAATTTCCTGTGATTTAAGTAGTCGCTCACTGTATTTTTTTATAATTAGAGGGTTTTTATTGCACAAGTGTATTTTTCTTGGTCTTTTTGGTGAAGTTATATGAACATTAATTGAGCCAGCAAGTTTCTCTTGTCGGCCTTAAACCTTAGAAACACCGGATCCTATAGTGGTTGCCTTCTTTTGTGTTAATTTTTATTAAAAGAAACCGGATTGCAAATGTACTCATTACTGATCTGTATTTAATTTTAATTGTTTTACCTTTTCTTATTCACTGTAGAATGGTAATGACCAAGGAAAGTTTAGACAGCTCGATGAAGTTTTATACGTAGATGGATATCCTGGATACCAAAACCTTATGTCTATAGCAAAGGACCAGATACAAATGATTTGTGAAGTTAAAGGTAAATTAGTAGTATAAACTTACAATTTTTAACAAATATTCCTTTTGAACTGATGATGGCACATTTAGATGACCCTGCTTAAAATTAAAATTAAAATTAGGTATCTTTTTTCTATAATACAGAAATTGGCAGAGAGAGGTTTTATAGGCTGGATGATTCAAAGGTCTTATCTTGGTTGTACTGTAAGGTTGCATTCTCTTATTCTCTATTTGGTTGTCATACCTCTTTTTATATTTTTTTGGAGTAAATACCAGTTTCGTTCTAGTTGAACATATTTAAGGGATTTATTTTCTGGGATTTGGTAATTCAATTCTCACAGGTAGTAAATGCATCTTTATTCTACACATTTAGCTTGTAATTACAATCTTCTAGCAATTACAATTTAATTTACTAAAAAAAAATTTTATTTGATCTTTACAGGTAGAACAACTGAAGAAAACATTTCCTAAATTGAGTAAAAACTACGCTGCTCAAGAAGAAAGAGACTTGTGTATGTTTTAAAGTAACACCTAATTCTATGCATCTCGACTTTTTATGAAACACATTAATATTTATCTCTAACTCTAAGTAGAATTTTTACAGTGAAGGACATTATCCTAATGATAGGAGAGTATGTGAAGGAGCCATGGTTAAAGCTTCTATGTAAGCAATTGAAGTAAGTTATCATAGTGACCAGTTAATTAAAATGGAAATAAAGTTAAATGTTGTCATATTTTTTCTCAATTTGAACCTGATGTTTGTCATATGTTCGAATCTTCACAGTGCAAAATACCATTAGAATAGTGCCAGAAAAAGTAAAATTTCTGCAAATTTTGACAAAATTGCCCCCTTATTGGTAAGCGCTATCCCTGTCCATTCTTTTGGGGGCAATTTGGTCATTGTTTGCTAATCTTGACTCTGAGTTGATTGTTGGGCATTAGTATTGTAGATTAGGGAGTGTTTGGTGTCATTTCAAACTCGTAGAATGATTTGTAGTGCGTAGTTCCCATTTTTTTGTAGCATGAAAGTAAGTGGTTGAATATGCTTGAAATTTGACTTGAGTAAATACTTTGTTGAAGATTACCAAACAAAACACAAATTGGAGATGCTATCTTGGATACACCAAGCAAAACTAAAAAAGTGAAATATTTACAACAACTATATTGCCTTTACTAAAACTTGACTATCTATTTTTATTTCTCCTCTCCAACAGCTTATTGCCTTTGTATCTCAAATTCTTGTAGCAAAGATGATCCATAAATGAATATTATTCTTCAAAGTCCATCTCAAATTCTAATATACTTTCTCAACAGCATTGATATAGAAGAAGTTTATGAGAATCCCGGCCAATCAACTGTGACTTCATTCTCTGGAGAAACTTCTTCGGTGCCCCCCAAAACCATGGAGGTATGTTGTTGTGTGTTGTCTTTGTCTCCTAACTCCTGACTTCAGGTGCAGAACTAGAAAATTTAGATTGGGGGGACTGAAACGTAAAATGCATAAAATGTGGTTCCACAACCACTAGGTACAATTCTAACCATTAGGCTAGAAGAACACATTTAGCATTTCATGAAGGGGTAAACTATAAAAAAATGAAAAAATGAAAAAAAATGAAAATTCAATTAATTTTCAAAATTCATGATTAAAACTTTTAAAATTGCATGTTCCGTGATTCTTATTTTGTAGGCTAATGGAGGGAATAAAAGTGCCAAATCTACCAAGGGGAGACCACCCAAGAAACTCAAAACACAAGTAGAGTCGCGAAATATAAAGGATATGTTTGGTAAAGTCACTAGAAGTAAAACCAAGTGAAATTCTTCCAAGATGAAATTATGTTTTCATTTCTTTTATCTTTTGGATCGATTGATTATTCTGATATCTATTTTTATTTTTATTTTATTTTTTGGATTGTACCATTTGGGCAACATGCCCATTTGTTGATATCACATGTCTTATCTATTTATGCTAATTTCATCTGTATCATTTATGTACTTGGAGGGAAATGACAAATGTTGCTTGTCATCTGTCGCTCGTCCACATGCTCGCACGAATGTTAATGTGCAATTTAGAATTTATGCGCACGAATTTTGATGGCAAATCCTGTACAAATTAATTTGTACGTGGTTCATTTTGTTGCCACGTTAATATTTTCCAGGGAAATCGTTAAAAATGGTGTATGCTTTTCAATATTGGGGGAAATTTGATACATAAAAAATGGTCAACGACTATGTTACATGAATACGGATATGATATGAGTGTCGTATTTGATGTGATATGGATACAGAGAAATGACAATTACCAAAAAATTTAGGGTATGAGTATCTTATTTAGACTACGCGTATCACGACGTGTCTAAGACCGAATCTGATGGTCAAACTAAATAAAATATTTGGATACGCCAAATGCTTTATTTGATACGTATCGTGAGGGAGTTTGTATGGATCAGTTATCCGATGCGCGCGTATCGGTGTGAGGATGCAGTATCGGGTATGTATCACAAATCCGACTGAATTCGTATTGGATACGTATCAGTTACGGATACGTAATATATAATATTCAGTTAAGAGATGGACTTGGTGTATACACGTTTATACTTCACGCCGTATTTTTATTTTGAAAGTCCAAACGACCGATCCGAACCGTTAAATGTTTAATCCATATTGAAATGTGCTTGGAGACTAAATTTTACATTTTTTGGAAATTTTTTACTATTTATTAAGCATTTTTGAAAGTTGCTGTTTTGCTGTGAACAGTAAAAAACAGTAAAATTTTCTGGACCATCAGATCAGCGACTTTCGAAATTGCTTAATAAATAGTAAAAAAAATTCAAAAAATGTAAAATTTGGTCTCCAAGCACATTTCAATATAGAGATCGTGTTGAGCGGTTCGGATCGGTTGTTTAAATTTTCAAAATGGCTAAACTGTACCATGGAACACCAAACGCGTATACACCGCGGCTCACCCAAGTCCATCTCTTCAGTCAATTATGCATAATTTTTAATGTGTCTACAAAGTTGAACTATAAATAATTTTGAATTTGCACGGAATTTATTTTTTCCAATAAACCAAAATTCGTGTATGCGAGTTATACACATCTGGAAGATGTTTGGTGATTGCTCTCCCCGAACGATAGTCAGCAATCCTCTTAATTAAATTTATCTAATTTTGTTTTTCCTATCAAATCGATCCGTGATTTTTTTTGTAGGAATTGTAAATCTAAATTGTTGTTGTTCCATCATTCCATACATCAATGGAAACGAACGCTCTTTCGCAGTTGTATACATTAATTACGATTTTACCAACCGTTTTGTACTGTCGTATCAATGATGTAAAAAAAAATTATTTGATCATTTTAGTGTACATCAGTACATACTTTTGTTAATATTTTTAAATGAGAAATGTTATGGTAAAAAATGTTCATATTTTTATATTCACAAAGTTCATCACAGATTATCGAGAAAATAGATATGAATGATCAGAGAAAAAATAAAAAAAAATGGGTGAGAGGAATTTTTCTGTTTTTGGCTTGAAAACAAAAGTAGTTATGAGTTAAAATTATACATATTTAAAATTTTAATGCTTACGAGTAGCATTGTAAAATGTTATAAACAGAGCTTTAAATGTTTGGATATTAGCACTGTAAATGAAAGTTATATAATATTGGAAGTTTTTCTGTTAAACTACTTGAGAGATGCGCTCGGAGATTTTATTTGAAGTACAATTATCAAGCTCCTTTTTAAATTTAATAACTAAAATTTTATGCTATAAATTTGATGCGACTTGAAGTCATTTTGCCATATAGAAAACCATTTGATATCTTTGATATAATTTTTTATTTGGAAAATATCGATTAACTTATATTATGGAGAATGTCTCATAACGTTATGGACTTAAAACCTTTCAAATACTAATTAATTATTTTTTCCAAGAAATGTATAATTGAAATTATTTAATTAATTGTTATTAAATAAATGGGAATAATACAGATCATTTTTTTTAAAACTATCCACAGAAATACCATAATCCGTGCAACATGGATGAATATAATTAAGTAGTCAAAATCTCAAAATATTTTATTTTATAATCTTGATGAATAATTTTAATAAATAAAAACAAATGGGCCAATATTACCAATATCAACCCTCATATATACAAAGTCTTATTTTTGTTCCTGAGAGAAGAAAAACCCCAATTAGTCCCTTGCATGACTTCAAACCAGCACTCAGTTTTCAATGAAACAACTCATTTCCAGCTTCACACTGACCCCCCCCCCCCCCCCCCCCTTCAACTTATCAATATCCCTATCTCTAGTATTGCCTATGAATTAGTTTTGCAACTTTGAAGAAAATCCTTTGGTGATATATAGGAGAATCACACAATCTGGTATTCCTTTTGTATTCTGATTTTGCCTTCTATTCTGTTAATTGCCTATATTTCATTTGAGACATAATATTATTAGCTAATAGTTGATCTTAAATTTTCCAGGGCAAACTAGAAAATAATTAAAATGCTTGTGAACTGTATCAATTGTTTATACCCTGAATTTCAGGTTTATCAATAAGCACCAAATTACACAAAAAAATAATGTCTGAAACAAATTGAATTGCTTTTTTTTTTTTTTTACTAATACAATCTACACATGCATTAATTGTTTACTGAACTTGTTTTATAAAAATTCAGACCTGTCCAAGTTCTCCAAACAAAAGATGGAAGATCAAAATGCACAAGTGAAGATACTTGAATTGAACAACTTGGTAAAAAGGTGAATTCAATTGACATATTCAAATTTTCTTACAGTGTAATATTGCACAATTTAACTTTGCAACTCTAAAGCATCTAATATTTTGTGTATGTATTACAGCCTTCAAGAAAATTTAGCATTGATAGAAGCCGAAAATCAAGTTATAAGAAAGCATATCTCGGCATCTTCTCTCAAACAGGTAAATTAGATTTTACAATACCAGTATTTCCAAAATGGCATCTGGGTCACTCTTTTTATTAGTTCTCGCTGTAAAAATTTGCAGAATTCCGGTGGCAACAGTACCAATCAGCTATCTGCACAGCATCACAAGGTATTAGAAGTAGTTACCAGTACTTTTCTCAGCTTTTCATATGTTTTGTTTTATGACAAATGCTATACTTTCATGCAGGAGGGTATTGAAGCACTGATAGATTGTGTGGTGCATAGAGTTGGAATTGTACCTGGAAAATCAGTGGTTGCTTTGACAATTTACAAGTGCTTGCTTAATTGGAAATGCTTTGAAGCAGAAAAGACATGCGTCTTCGACCAATTATCACAGATGTTCGATTCTGCATCCAAGGTACCTTGTACCTTTTGTTTTAGTCGGAAAAAATAAAAAATAAATGATATAAAACAAATTTACCCTACATTATTAATTGAAATATTTCTGGTCTTTTTATCATCATATATCTTTGATCACATATCACTTTATACAGAGCTACAATGGTTCTGATGATCTCGCTTACTGGTTGGCGAATGCATCTACTTTGCTTATCTTATTGCAAACAAACCTGAAAGCCTCAACAAAGGCCGGTTTATCGGAACACAGAGAGAAATCACAGATAGAACAGGTATGGTATGGCAACTTCACATTTTGTCAAAGAGTGAGGCTCTGGTAATATGCATATTACACAATGGCCTGTGTTATGAACTCATATCTTTGTTTTTAGAGTCTAAACAGTTGATCTGAACCATTTAAACCAAAATTTTCATTTTTTAGAGTTTTGTTACTATTTTTTAAATAGATAGAAAATCATTTGATTTGAAAATCCTAGACTATCCGAAATCAGTGATATTCTACCTATAAAAAAAATAGTAAAAAAATTTCTAAAAAATGTAAAATTTGTGGTCTATAAGTATATTTTCACATGGAGATCATGTTTAACAGTTCGGATCAACTATTTAAACTTTGAATATAGAGATATGGATGCATATCACAGATCGATCCGTAATATGCATATTACTGTAGCCTCACCCTTTTTTCAGATACCCAAAAAAATTATCTTTTCTATCACATTTTCATTAACAAATATTGTATTACATGATATTTAGGGATCCGGTGAAGCACCAACAAATGGAGTAATGTCACGGCGAGTCGAGGCTAAATACCCCGCATTGCTATTCAAACTGCAGCTTACGACATTAGTGGAGACAATGTACACCGTTACACGTGAAAACATGAAGAAGGATCTCACTCCCTTGCTTTCTCTTGCCATTCAGGTACATGTTGCATCAAACCCTAGCTTATATTTCCTTGCCAATGAAGCATGACAACAAAAAGAAGATAGTACTTTAATTGGATGATTTGAAATTGAGATCCAATGGTTGTAAAATGTTCTTACAACATTTACCAAGGTTATGCAAAATATTTACACTATTAGACTGATTGTCTTGAAATTTCAATCCCGTAGAAGGTACTGAATTTTTTTTTCGGTCCCTTCAGAGATCATAGATCACTTACTTCCTACACTGCCTACGCCACAGAAGATCCAACCTCTATGGAATAAAAAATTCAAGACGATCAATCTAATAGCCTATATTATATTAACATAATTTCTATAATATGTGCTATGTTTTGGATGTAATGTTTTCTTGCTTTTCTGTAAACAGTATGACTTTTGTCAGATTCGGTACCAGTGGTTCGGTACCGATATCTGTGAACACTGTATGATTTCTTTTGTATGAATGAAATCGGTGGATAATTTCAACTTTTATAACAAAGAAATTATAATTTCTATAAATAAAAGAACTCTGGTGTGATTTCCACTCTAACTACTCTGGTTTGATAAATCTGTAAACACAAGGCACCAAGAGCTGAGAAAGCGAGCCTTGTGAGAGGACAATCATTCAAAACCTCAGACTCACCCCGGAAAAGCTTTTCTGATGCGAGAGCGAGTCCATTCGCAAACTCAATTCCCGAATCCCCGAGGAAAAGCTTCTCAGATGCAAGGGCAATTTCATTCAAAAACTCAATGCAAGAATCGCACTGGAAAAGCATCACTGACAACCTCAGTGATTCCTATGTTATATTGCAAGAGAATGGGGTATGGTTGTATATATATATCATGAGAGTTTCTAATTATGAAGTTTTTGTTCTAATTCTCTGTATTTTTTTTTTTTTTCTGTCCAGTAATTTTTTTTTTTTGAAGAAATGGCTATAGCCACCGATTTCCATTAATCATGAAAACCTTACCAGTGGTACCAACACACTGGTACCAGATACAATATTCCGAAAACAACAACTGGTATTAAGAAAATACCATAGCACCAAAACAACAAATACTTCAAAAAATGCAAAACAGACCCTAGAAAAGTATCATATCACTAACTAGTCAAAATAAGCACAAAAGACCCTGAAATTCTAAGTATTCTCAGAAGACCACCCAGAGGTGCTTGTACTGGCATCTTCACCACCTGAACTGGTCCCTGCTCCAAGCATATCTGTCCAGTAATTAATTTCATTGTTTTGCATGTGTTTTAGATTCCTGCTGTTCTAATTGAGAGGATGATGTGCCAGATTTTCTCATTTATCAACGTACAACTTTTCAACAGGTGCAATGACTAGATATTAATTTTTGAAACATAGAAATCTTACAAGCAACATAACTGATCCTTGGTATTTTTTTAATCACAAAAATAGAAATCTTAAACACAAAAAATAAATAAAAAATATGTAACCTTCTTACAGTACTGTTTTATGGTGATACAGTATACTTCTACGTCGTGAATGCTGCACCTTTAGCAATGGAGAGTACCTGAAATACGGTTTATCCGAGCTACAAGCATGGTGTGAAAAACTAGAAGAAGAGGTATGGATTCAAGTATGATACTAGGATCTTTAGCCATTTTTAAGTGACAAACTCTGTTTAAATTTTATTAATTCGATAAAAACAGCACATAGGATCAGCATGGGATAAGCTTGAGCACATAAATCAGGCAACAGCATTCTTGGTAAGCCTATTTTTTCATTCAACATAGGAAAACTTAAATTTACTAACTTTTTTTCATATCAACCTTTCATAAGTAACATTATTTACAATCCTGATCAGTATATCAAATAAAAAACCTTTTGGTGAAATAGTGTTTTGTTGCACAATTACATGGACCCTTTTTTTTTCTTTTTTCTTTTTTTCTGTGCTTCTGCACTTTTAAAGTATAATTTTATTTAGCTCTGCTCCTCCATTTTGTGAAAAGATGATACTAATAATTTTCATTTGAAATTTCACAGGTGACACTTCAAAAGTTTAAAATTTCTTATGAAGATTTAACTCAGAATATCTGCCCAGTAATATCTCTATTACTTACATTGACACACAAAATCTAATTACCTTCCACCAATTAAATTCCACAAGAACATATATACAAAAAAAAAAGATTTTTGAAGTCACATATTGATATTTTATTTCTTTTTTTGTAGGCATTAAATGTCCAACAGCTTTACAGGATTTGTACCCAGTACTGGGATGACAAGTACAACTCACAAACTGTATCACCTAATGTAAGTAAATTTTTTCTTGCATTTATATTTTCAAAGTGAAAGAAAAACGTGACATGGCATAATTAAAATGATAAAGGACAATCACGCTATGCAAATAGTCACGTCATGGGTGGTTACGCCGTGACCGCACGTGACGTGATCAAACATGACATAATTGATTATGTTTAATTTTTTTTTTTTTGAAGTTTCAAATTAGTTCAGAAAAAATAATAACAAAATCTACCTAAAAAATAAGGAACCATTATAAAATCTATTAAAAAATTGGTCACATAATATGACGTGACGTAATTTGTCATTTTCAATTGAAGAGAAATTTGCGTTGCATAACATGCAAGTTATATCACATAACTGACATGTGTGACATATAATGTCTATGACAGAACTTATAATAACATGGCTAATTTTATTAGATTCACTAATAAGAAGTACAACAAAACCTAATATTTGGCTTGTTTGATTTCAGGTTTTAAACAACATGAGAACTTTAATGACAGATGAAACAAGTGATGTTGATAGTAGTGACTTTTTGTTGGATGATGACACAAGGTAAAAATAATAAAATAGTGCTTACATTTTTCCAAGCCAAGTAATTTCTTTTACAAATTAACACTACAACCAAACTTTATTATTTTGGCCAGAAAAAAAAAATCAGGTTAATTAAGTCATTTATATTCATCACTAATTACAATTACTAGAGGTTTACTTCCATCCAGTACTTGTTATACCTGCTGAAATTTTTATTTTTACTATTTAAAAAAAAAGATAAATCAAATAATCACGTATTCTGATAATTATATTTTTAACACGGACACAGTTCAAAACCTCTAACACAAATTGGGCGTCCACACATTCAATTTTTTTTTAATTTTCTAGAGATATCAGCATTGATTTGATCAAAATCATGGAAAGTCTCATGAAAAATTATGTGATCAAAATCAAAGTTGATATCAATTTGAAACTGCAGATACTTAATTTGTGTCTGTAGTTTCAAACTGCGTCTGTGTCAAAAATGAAAATTATGTATCTGTATCAGAAACCATGGTTTTTCGGTTTATTATTTTTTTTTAGATGGTATAAATAAAAATTCCGGTTGTACTTTACCTAAAAAGTTGGGTAAGAAACCATGGTTATTTCGTTTTCAAATGAATGCATCTTAAATTTGCTGACTTGGTTTAATTTCTGGTGCAGTATTCCATTCACTTTGTTTGAGATTTATAACGCCGTTGAAGACAAGGAATTCTCACAAATTACTATACCGAAAGAGATTCTTGATATATCAGCCTTGAAACTTTCCCAGCCATGAGATATACCTCTCTATATATATATATATATATTGAAAGCAAATTTTTTGTGCATTTTATTGTTTCTGTTTATTTAATTCAAATCAATTGGCATGAATTTAAGGTTTAGGGCTAATTTTGATTTATTTGGATGAATCCGGTCCCGAGTGAAATGCACGGAGCCGCTTTAATATTCGTGCCAAAACAGTATTGGACAGTCCAAATTTAAACTCAAAATTTGAGGTACCTTAGGTTGCATGAATTTGGTTTTTGAGCGATTAGAAAAGGTTCAAAAGGAACAACTTTTTTTTTTTTTTTTTTTCTGTTTGTTAATAAAGCTGGTTTTTCTTTCTTTCTGTGCTTGAAATGTCTGAAAATATTGAAGTAAATTATGAATTATCATTGTTTTAATCTAATTAAAATAACCATCCTACATTCCTACCCTTCTGGCTTGGCACGAAAATTTTCTCCATCGTTATTTATTTTTTTCTTTTTTATGATTTCAATTTCAATCAATCAATTCGGCTGAATTCTAAAAATGCAATCTGAATTCTGTAAGATCAAATTATGGACATACAATCTTTTATGGATCTTTTTGTAGACTTCATCTTTCGATTCAAAAAGTAATTCATTAAAAACAACATTTATAAAATAATTTTAACATACAAATTAATTCATCTCACAAATTACAAATACAATTCAAAATATCTGGACAGGAAAAATGTCGAAATTTTTTTTCATGATAAATGAAATAATATTATACTGAAAAGACTCCGCCATGTCAACGATCAACGCTTCAGCCAATCAAAATGCAGCTACAACGTGTCAACAATGCAGATGCAATCTTTCTCCTCCAGTCTCAACATCTCAAGTTCCTCTCCTTTTTTTTTGTTCAGATCGAAAAAATATAGCTCATCCTTTTTGAAAAAAATTAAATAGTTTATTTAAAGATGTTCAAATATGTTATGGTAGAGAAGAAAATTAGTCAAACTGGTTCTGCCACAACTTGTTACGGTACGTGTATCAGTCAAGTAATGCATCTTCTTTCAATCAAAATTAGCATGTCACGTCATATTATATCATGTGACATTTTACCTAACTAATTTTTTCAACATTATTTTAATTATTTTTCAATATATTTTAAGAATTTTTTTATAATCTAACTTATTAAGAAAAAAATAATAAATATAACCAATTATGTCATGTTTAATCTCATTATATGTGATTACAACTTAATTATATGTAACGTGACTATTATCTATCATATTGATTACGTTCCACTAAATCATCACGTAAATTTTAATTTTTATTATGTATCATGATGTGACATAATCAAATTATAGCATGTTAATAATATTTTTTTCTTTAGTATGTCTTGGTTTAAATTTGCACTGTATTACATCCACATAAATTGCGGTTAAAAATATTGAGTCGTTGACTCGTTGAGACTTGAGAGAGGTCGGGGCATATTCCTGGACATGTCCTGTAATGGAAAAACTGGAGAGCCAAACGGAACCGCTGGTGCGTTGGAGGCTTGGAGCTCTTCCTCTCTCTCTATCAGGAAACGGAGAAACACAAGACCTGTCCTCCACAGTCCGTGATTTAATTCGTACGTTTATTGTATCCCCTAAGGTAACAAAATATTTCTATTTGAATATGGACCGTACAATAAGAATCCGCACGATTATTAAAGCAATACCGTCCGTACCACCTCCGGTCGGGATTGATCCGGATTCCGATCGGACGGCATTGATGGAAATAGAAATATTCTGTTACCTGAGAGAAATGGATTCTCGTTTTTTTATTTTTTATTTTTTTGGTTGAAAGCCCGTAGGCGAGGATTCTCGTTTATTAGTTACATCTCTTTTACCATCAGATGAAACGGATAAAACGCACACTCTCCTTCTTTTCTCCATTGAAACTGCGACCTACCCGTACCGGATCTGGAGAAAAACAAATTCAACCCGATCCACCAGTTTCTCCTCTCTCGGGTTTTCTCAGGATCACGCTCTCCAGGTTCAATTCGTTACTTTGCATTAGGGATCTTCTTTTTATTTGTTTTTTTTTTTGCGGCGAGGAGCATTCGATTTCGAATTTCTAGCATTTGGGTATCTAATTGAGGCCAAGTTAGGCTTAATTAATAGGGTCAACTGCTGCATAAACACATTATATAAACTAATTGAGTCTCAGTTTAGTTTAGCTCGGTTTGATTGTTATCTAAAACAGTTGTTAGACAAGGTTTCTGTTGGTTTTGAAGAGAAATTCAGTGTGTATGATTTTAATTTTCCAAGTTTTACATATTTAATTTACCTAGGAGTACCAGAACTATTTTTTGTACATTAATTGTTTTTGTGTTATTCAACTGGTAATGTATCCTGTGTTTATTAGTTTCAATTAATTTGTTTTTATGGAAAAGTGGGATATTTGCTACTAAGGAACATTTTTGTTTCATAGAGATATTGTATCTAGAAGACTTCTATAAAAAGTTACCAAAATGCCCTTGATATGTTGTAAACTTCTGGTTTGTAACACATGTTCTATTAGATAAGAAAAAAAATGAAATCGAGTGTTTTGTCTTATATTAATAGGAGCGCAAGAAGCCAAATCCTGCTTTCTGATACAACACAAATCCTGCTTTAAATAAACTGAGACGGATCAACCCACGATTGTTAGCCAAGGTTTACATGTTTAATTTACCTAGGAGTACCAGAACCATTTTTTGTACATTAATTGTTCTTGTGTTATTCAACTGGTAATGTATCCTGTGTTTATTAGTTTAAATTAATTTGTTTTTATGGGAAAGTGGGATATTTTCTACGAAGGAACATTTTCTTATAACTTTTTACGTTATCATTCTTTTCTTTAACTAATTGTTAGACTGTCACATTCTTGTTTCATAGAGATATTGTATCTAGAAGACGTCTATAAAAAGTTACCAAAATGCCCTTGATATGTTGTGAACTTCTGGTTTATAACACATGTTCTATTTAACTAATGTAATAAAGTGTTTTGTTTTATATTAATAGGAGTGCAAGAAGCCAAATCTCAGCTTTCTGATACAACACAACTCACTAGCTCAATTTGGTACAAGTTTAATTAAACTGATAGATATAATTAAAAGATAGAGAGGCAAGGATCGGGGAGTGACTTGCCCCAGGCAGGGGAGTTTGCTCCTTTTCCCATAACTCGGCGTGTTAATTCCTCCTACACAATAATGATGATGGATGATGAAATAGAGAACGGGCGGTCGGGATACCCCAGGACCTTCACAGCTGTCAGAAGCAAATCTTACTCCCCATTGGTATGTTCACAGTTTACTTCTATCACTTTGTCTTATATTAGTTTTAAGACTTTCCATTTTATTTGTTCGTACCTTTTTTTTTTTTGGTCTATGTTCATTAGTGTTCCATTTAGTGGTTGCGGAGACTTGGGTTCAAATCTCAGTGACTACACATTATGTATTTTCACATATTGTGCATTTTACATTTCAGTCCCCTCATATAAATTTTCTAGCTCTGCCCCTGTGTGTTCCGTGAATATATTAGAGACCAATGCAGTTGATAAGTGTGAAACCTTGGTAATAAAAACAGTTCGAAGTTAGAACCTGTCTAATTTGGTAATGGAACTCCTGTATGGCTGTAGTATATCTGTCAGTAATTTATCTACCATGACCTATTTACCTTTAGTTTGATTCTAGCTTGGCACTAGAATATTTTTTTTTAAGTGATTACGATTGGGTTTCATTTCTAGCCTACCCCAACTTGTTTGGGACTAAAGGCTTGCTTGTTGTTGTTGTTGTTGACCTATTTACCTTTACCTGAGGAGGTAACTTTACCAAGTTAGCCTCTGTGGTACAGTTCAAAGTAAATGCCCCAAGAAACTAGCATATGTGAAACCATGCCAAATTGCCAACCTACACAACAGCACTTGCATTATCAATTGTGTTATTTCTTTAACTGACACATTTTTTGTTGTAGATTTTTCGGATTCTGAGACGAATCAACCCACGATTGCTAGCTATCTTTTTGTTCGTGATCTTTTGCGGGGTGTTCTATGTAGGAGCTAGGACTTCACCGATTATTGTCTTTGTTTTCTCAATCTGCATAATCAGCTTCTTTTTCTCAGTTTATCTCACCAAATGGGTTCTTGCAAAGGATGAGGGCCCACCTGAAATGTCTCAGGTATATTTTATACCACCTTATTCTTGTGCATCTGTTTCCATAATGATGCATTTTCTAAGTTGCATTTCTCCTTTCTATATACAGCTCATCTGCAAAATCATTTTATTTATTTATTTTAGGGATTAAACAAAAACATCATAATTGGAACCTTAATTAGCTATGTATGTAATAATGGCCAGGTAAGTTCCAAATTACTATAGTTCTAATTTTGTAAATTTTGAATTGAATCCTATTAGATAGAAGATCCTTTAGCTTCTTCATGTTTGCTACATACAGCATCTTTTTTTTTTTATGATAACATTGTCCAATAAGTTTTCTTTTGGTTTTGCTGTCATGTCGATGGTTATAAACTTATAATGGGATTACTTCACTACTTCTGTGGCATGTTGAATATGTGATATGGATTTATTTGTATTTTTTTTATTTCAAATTGTAGATATCAGATGCCATAAGGGATGGTGCCGAAGGCTTTTTTAGGACACAGTATGGTACTATTTCCAAGATGGCTTTTCTTTTGGCATTTGTTATCCTTTGCATATACCTCTTTCGCACCTCTACCCCACAACAAGAGGCAGCAGGCATTGGAAGGTCTCTCTCTCTCTCTCTTTCTCTGTGTGTGTGTGTGTGTCAATATAATACTTGATTTTAATACCCTTTTGGTAGATCTAGTACTAGTTTGAACTATTTTGCTCCAACCGGCATCTTTTCAGTCTAGTTTGGTCAATTTTTACTGTTTTTTCTTGGTTTGTGGGTATCTAATTGCACAATGACCCGCGAGTTTAGATTGATTGGGTCAAAATTGAGGCACATATATATAAAGCATAATTGAAGAATCAGGGGATGATTAATGCTAGGCTTAGGTGCACATTGAAGGTATGGTGTTACCTAATAAACTAACAAATATATTTTTATTACTGCACAGGTTTACATCAGCATTTATTACAGTTGCAGCTTTCCTTCTAGGAGCTCTTTGTTCAGGAATGGCAGGTTATGTTGGTATGTGGGTGTCTGTTCGAGCAAATGTAAGGGTCTCTAGTGCTGCTCGCCGTTCTGCAAGAGAAGCATTACAGGTTTTCTTTTTTTAAATCTCTGTGCCAAACCCTCCAATATACAATTTTATAATTGGTAGCAGAGTAAGGCTATGGTAATACGCATATTATGGAATGACCCTTGCTATGGATCCATATTTCTATTTCTGAAGTTCAAACAGTCGATCTGAGCCGTTAAATATGGTATCCATTTGAAAATGTACTTGGAGAGTAAATTTTTACATTTTTTAGAATTTTTTTTACTATTTTTTTAGATTGGTAAAAAATCACTGCTTTTGAATGGTCCAGAATTTTCAAATTAAGTGATTTTCTACCCATCTAAAAATATAATAAAAAAAAAAATTTTAATTTCGTTTTCAAGTACAATTTTTATATGAAGATTATGTTGAGCGGTTCAGTTCGACTCTTTGGACTTTAAGAATTGAAGATATGAGTCCATAGCACAAGCTGCCATGTAATATGCATAACCGTAGCCTCACTCATAGGTAGCACCAGAATTGCTTTGAAATTTCTAGAATTAGCTTCCAGTTCTTCACAACATAGGATATCAGGTGATGAGAAGGAACAAACTTTAAATGGTTAAGTGAATAATTAAATTTTTGGAATCTGCTCCAATAAAATCAAAAGATTGCATGAAGTCAAAATTTACAGTTTTTCTTGTTAAAATAAATTATGGAAACAGATTGCTGTTCGTGCCGGTGGCTTCTCGGCAATTATTGTTGTGGGCATGGCTGTATTTGGTGTAGCTATTCTATATGCAACTTTCTATTATTGGCTCGAAGTTGACACTCCTGGTTCCATGAGAGTTACAGACTGTAATGACTTATGCTTAATTATATATCTTTGATGCCATTTCTCTGATTTACTTTGTTAATGCTATCTAAAGCAACATCATTTTTTTTTTTCCAATTTGGATGTAGTGCCACTTCTCCTTGTTGGGTACGGTTTTGGTGCTTCCTTTGTGGCTCTATTTGCACAATTAGGTGGTGGTATTTACACCAAGGCAGCCGATGTGGGGGCCGATCTTGTTGGAAAAGTTGAACAGGGAATTCCTGAAGACGACCCACGTAACCCAGCTGTTATTGCAGACTTGGTGATATATTTTTTCTCATTTTCATTTCAATTTTGTAATTTTAAAATCATGTCGAAATTAGCCCCTTCTCCAAATCATTTCTATTTACATGAAGTTCTAGATAGAGAAGTTTGGCATATTCTTGTTCTTGCTAAGGTCTTCTCTGTATACTTATGAAAATTTGAAAGAGTTATATACTCATATTTATCTCATGAAATTTCACTTGAAACATCTAGGTCGGTGACAATGTTGGTGATTGTGCAGCTCGTGGCGCTGATCTTTTTGAGAGTATTGCAGCTGAGATAATTAGTGCCATGATTCTTGGTGGAACAATGGCGCAAAAATGTAAAATTGAGGGTAAGTTCATTGCTTTCTGTATGAGTTCGATCAGTTTCAATTGTTGTGTGCTTGTGACTTGTTTTCTTACCACTTATATTTTGATTCTAAATTTTATTACTGATGCAGTGTTGACTTTCTATTTCTTACTTTACATCCAAGGATTTGGAGTGAGCAGTAAATATCTGTTTGGCAACATTTTTTATGAAACTATGATATGCTACTTTTATTGTTTATATCTGTAGATTGAAATTACTTCAACTAGTAGACCTACAAATATAAAATAAATCTTTAATATTTTACATTATAGTATTTAAATCAAATTCTTGTCTAATTACAAAAGTTTTTATTTCAGATCCATCTGGGTTTATTCTCTTTCCACTGGTGGTTCACTCTTTTGACTTGGTAGTATCATCCGTTGGGATACTATCTATCAGGGGAACTCGTGATCCGGGAACACTTGGTGTCTTGGAAGATCCAATGACCATTCTACAAAAGGGCTATTCCATCACAATTGTGCTTGCTGTTGTTACCTTTGGTTTGGTGAGTAATTTTCTTTTCATGCAAAACGGTTGTGTTATAGTTGATCTGCTTAAATTATTGAGTTTTTTTTTTATTTTTTTCACCTTTTCCTTTGACCATGTAATCTTTTTTTTTTGCAATTAAATAACAGAAATTCCATTTTTTTATGGAATGCCTAGATTATTTTTTCTTTTCATCAAATTGAAGAACAAGTCAGTAGCAGTTCATTTGAGTTTATAGCACTCTTCTGCCGCAATATTATTGGAACATATCATGCTTGTCATGTTTACAACCATATATAACATCAGAGCAGGGTTCAAATGCCTCACGTTTTTCATACCTCAATCATGCCTCACATCCTGATCTCCATTTCTAAAGTCCAAACAGTTGATCTGAACCACTCAACATGATCTTCATATTAAAATGCGCTAAAAGACATAATTTTATATTTTTTGAAATTTTTTTACTATTTTTTTTAGATGGGTACAAAATCTCTGTTTTTGGATGGTCCAGTGCAAATTATTTGATTTACTTATCTTATAAGTGATGTTCCTCCCATTTCATTTCTTCACCAGTCAACCCGGTGGCTCCTCTACACAGAACAAGCCCCCTCAGCCTGGCTCAATTTCGCATTATGTGGCTTAGTTGGCATAATTACTGCCTATGCCTTTGTTTGGATCACACAATACTACACCGACTACAAGTATGAGCCTGTCAAAACCCTCGCCCTTGCCAGTTCTACCGGTCATGGAACCAACATAATTGCTGGCGTAGCCCTTGGGCTGGAGTCAACTGGTCTGCCGGTGCTTGTCATAAGTGTGGCTATTGTGTCGGCCTATTGGCTGGGGCAGAGCTCAGGATTGGTTGATGAGAGCGGAAACCCAACCGGAGGGTTGTTTGGCACAGCTGTGGCCACTATGGGGATGCTTAGCACTGCTGCCTATGTGTTGACCATGGATATGTTTGGTCCTATTGCCGATAATGCGGGTGGGATTGTCGAGATGAGTCAACAGGTATCAGTTGTGTAGTCAACAGATGCAATTTAACATTAGTTATGAATATAGATATATCCTTTCATCTTGTATTGATACCAGTCATTGGGTACCACAAAAAAAATCAGCGGGGTCTACCCACTCTTACCAAAGTTGTCAACGGGGAAGCAGCCAAACACATACTAGACAGATAATAATGTAGTTTGGATACTTTTAAATTTACTAATAACCGCCTCATGAGCAATAAATAGCTCATGATTAAAGTGCTAGGGTCATTTTGGTAATCTGTTTTTAGGTAGCATTAGAGTAATGAAAGATATTTTTGTGCCAGCCAGAAAGCGTCAGAGAAATTACAGATCTTCTAGACGCTGTTGGTAACACCACCAAGGCCACAACAAAAGGTTTTGCAATTGGCTCAGCTGCACTAGCTTCTTTCCTACTATTCAGTGCTTACATGGATGAGGTGTCATCATTCGCTCGTGTCCCTTTTGAACAGGTACTTCAATTATTAACAACAGATTGGTACTAACTACCATGATACTGGTACGAGCCATTGATAAGTAGCGTAATAAAATAGTGCACTGTTATCCTTACCTAAAATACTCCTACTTATTCCTGTTGTTGTTTAGTTGTACTCTTCTCAATTAACCTGGATAATTGTCATTGGATAATATCATCCATAAGTTTACCTAAACAACCAATAAGTTTATTAAAACCTTCCACGCAGAAGTATTATTTGATTTACTAGAAAAATATTTACAATATTTTTACAGGTTGATATTGCGGTGCCAGAGGTTTTTGTAGGAGGCTTATTAGGGTCAATGCTTATATTTGTATTTAGTGCTTGGGCTTGCTCGGCTGTTGGTAGAACTGCTCAGGAGGTGGTCAATGAAGTTAGAAGGCAATTTATCGAGAGGCCTGGAATAATGGTAGTACTCTAATCTCAGTACAAACCATGAAAGGGTGGGACCCTTAAACAGTAAACTTTTAGTCGTTAGCCTTACTTGGCCTATTTTTGGAAGCTGTCCAAGTTGCTTCCTCTCCCTCTCTACATATATGATGGAAAGAATGACTTCACATCTCCTGAGATATTTCAAATTTTGGGTTGATACGTGGAGTATCTAGACCGTTTAAATTCTCTCTGCACGAATTTTCAAAGCACAATAATACTGCCCCCCTGCATTCGGAATAGGCACTGAAAAAAATTTGGTGGCTTTAGATGAACTGAAAATTTGAGATATCTCACAGGATACGGACTAAAAAATGTGTGTGTGGAGGGGGGGTTGCTTGTGTATTTGGAAAAAAAAAGAAAGAAAGAAAAAATTAAAAGTAAGAGACAAGGTGTGTGAGAACATTTTTTAGGGGCATGTGAGATTATTCTCACTTGAAGGGGATTTACAACCGTGAATTTGTGGAAATGTATGTGTGTGCTGATTAAGGCATTTTTTTTTATCCAGTATTATAAAGAGAAGCCTGACTACAGCCGGTGTGTTGCTATTGTAGCATCTGCCTCTCTGAGAGAAATGATAAAGCCCGGTGCATTGGCCATAATTTCACCCATTGTTATTGGTACATTTTATCCTTATTTATTTAATTTTTTTACATATTTGTAGTACATTTAGAAATATGCCAAGGGGACTTTGCTTTTAGTACTGTCAAAAATATTCAAATTCAAAATAAAGATAATTGAGGATAATTTAAATAGATAGGAAATAAAAGGTGCTTTTAATTGCCACTATGGGAACATGTCCTTGTTTCAAAATAATATTGAAATTTGGCACAGTTTACTAAATTAACCCTGGTTTATCTATACAGGGATTATCTTCAGGATTTTGGGTAATATTACGAACCAGCCCCTGTTGGGAGCGAAGGTGGTTGCCTCAATGCTTATGTTCGCTACAGTTGCTGGGATTCTCATGGCACTGTTTTTGAACACATCTGGTGGGGCCTGGGACAATGCGAAGAAATACATAGAGACAGGCGCCCTTGGTGGCAAGGGTAGTGACTGTCACAAGGCCGCTATCACTGGTGACACGTAAGTTCCTCTCTTCATTTTTCATGAAATATATTTTACCAAATATAGTTGGATCACCCAAATGCTGCTTCCTTTAAAACCTTTTGCCAAATATAGTAGGATCCTTTTCTATGAAAATCACTTGATTTTAAAATACTAGACCATTAAAAAGTAGTGATTTTCTACCTATCTAAACAAATATTAAAAAAATGAAAAATATAGTCAGCAAGTACATTTTCATATGGAGATCTTGTTGAATGGTTCAGATTGATTGTTTAAACTTTAAAACCGGAGATATTGATCCATAATACACCATAGCCTCACTGTTTTTTTTTTTGTTTTTTTTCGCCCTTGTATGAATCTTTTTAAGACCAGGTATATTTTAAAAATGTATCAAAATGTGGTTGGTTAAATGAAATCATTTGTCTTTTGCAGAGTTGGAGACCCGTTCAAGGACACTGCAGGGCCATCTCTTCATGTTCTTATAAAAATGCTTGCTACTATAACACTAGTTATGGCCCCTGTATTTTTGTAAGCAATTTTATAGATGCATGTTGTTGTTAACCTAATATATAGAGAGAACTTTGCCAATAGATGTGATTGATGCTCCATTTCAGAAATGCGAGCTTTGATATGGCCATTTGTTTTTCCTCTTTTTAAGAGATGAGTATGATGATGAGATTGTATAAACTTTTGGTATAGAGTTCGAGTATATTCATATTGCATTGTAGGGACAGTATTCTTGCTTTGCATTTTAATCATATACATTTTGGGTATTGTGCATTTGCTTATTGTGGATATGAAAACTCATACCAGAATATCTAGCACTGTTCTGTCAGTCTTTCCAACATACCATTCTTATCAATGAAAAATTAATGCATTAAAAATTAACTT